>JANHFF010001134.1:0-395000 GCA_024542945.1 allo-octoploid hybrid of Carassius auratus x Cyprinus carpio | reverse complement strand
AAAGAGAGAAAGGAACTACAACTGACTTCAGACACAGCCTTAGATAAAATAAACTGAAATAAAATACATTAAATCTCTCAAGATCTGATTAAACAACCCCACAAACAGCATCACCAGCTCCACTTATTAATAACCAGACTGACTTTATTTCTGTCAGACGTCTACAGAAGATCTGATTGAGAATTAACTAAGGTTTAGATGTTGATTTATGTTTTCATTTGAAGTAACCATGTTAGAGATCAGTGTTTGCTTTAGTTGGGCTCTTGACCCTTGATTTCTGTCATCTCCTAATCTAAAGTGTAAACTATTCATCACTTGTAAATGTATTACATATCACTTGTAGACCTTTCTTACCCTGTTACAAGTTATTTGTATATGTACACAAGACATTTATACACTCTAAAAAATGCTGGGTTAAATATAACCCAGTGCTGGGTTAAAAAGGGACCAACCCAGCGGCTGGGTTGTTTTGACCAGAGGTGGGTAGTCCAGGGGTTGTGGTGGCTTCTGCCATGTCTAGAGGAATCACTCTCGAAGTCTTGGGGTTTTGATGCCAGAATTTAGATTTTATTATCATGAGACAATAAAACCGAGAAAGCTCTGCAGAACAGTCTGTCGAGTCTGTGTCGGTTCTCTGTTTTATACAGTGCTTCCAAAGGCGTGCCCATGTTCAATACATTTCATACATATGGTTCTGTTTATCACCTCTTTCACCTTTTATGGCTGTGTCTCCAGCTTGTTTTTAGGATGTAGAATTTATTTTAAGTGAAACGAGGAGGCCTATATATTTTGTCTTATGTCAAAACAGGACATGCATCTTTACCATATGCTGTATTTTTGTAATGTCTGCACCAAGGAGGTCTCATCATATATTTTGTCTTATGTCCAAATAGGGTGTGCAGCTGCACCATATATCATACCCCTGCACTCTCTGCACATTCCATTCTCATGCAGCCTCTACACACAGGCAAATGCATGATTATAACAGTAGAATAACTTGATACATAAATGGCTAGATTCACATTGATTATACTTGATTAGTTCATATATTGACCAATAAAAATCTTCTTCATTCCCCTCTCTGAGACTTAGTAAGTCTCACCATCATGTCATTACCCAGAGCGCAGTTTCACAATTCAGTCTCATCAGTTATCACTACCTAGTGACTAAATTAAGTCACACATTTTTATCACCAATGACTAGATTCTGTAACCGCGCACTGGAGGGATGATCAGGAGCAAACATCTCCCTCCACACTTGACTAGGAGGGAGTAAAAGATCCAGTCTCCCTAACCCCTCATTAAAGATAAAACAATGTTATAAGCATGAGTGTGCAATTGGTTCAGCACTTGCCTGTGGTTGTCACAGTTATGTAGAATCTAAGAAGAATAAACATCAAAACATTAAAATGTAGCATCACAAAAATAGCATAATTTGATCTTCAGTCCAGATCTTTTGTGCACTGTAGAGGCCATTTTGGTTACTCTCAAAAATCAATTTTCCATCATCTTGACATTTTTTAATTTCCATTTGCTTAGCTGTGGCTTTGACTAGTGACCCCAATATAGGAAGTACACAGTAAAATAGTAATTCTCCTGTCAATAATGCAATTCCTAAAAACTTTCCCAATTTAGTTATTAACTATGCTCCCCATGCTCCTAACTTTGGATCCAACCAGTCTCACATTTTATTATCTTTTCCAACATTTGCTTTATCTACCATTCTTAGCCTTTTCAGTTTGATCATTACTTCACTAAATGCTCCTTCTGGAGCAGTATTATTTGGTATATAAATACAGCATTGCTCCCCAAACATAACACATACTTTTCCTTCTTTAGTTTACAAATAATCTAGAGCTATTCTATTTAGCTCTTGTCATCCTGCTTGTTGCCTCCAATGGCTCTCCTTTAACCCTCTGGAGTCTAAGGGTATTTTTGGGGCCTGGAGAAGTTTTGTCATGCCCTGACATTTGTGCTTTTTTCAGTTTCTTATAAATATCTAAATGGCTAAAGTCTAATCTCACTGTAATCAGCACAAACTGGGCTATAATAATATGTGAGCAGCATGTATGTACATGATTGTGTTTTTGAGAAAAAAAATGTTATGCGTGGTTAGTGAAAAACTAAAAATGTTAAATCACTTGAAAAAGGCAATAAAACACATACAGAAAATTGGTTCCCAGGAATTTTGAGAACTGGAGCTTGTAGCCTAGAATTTTTTTTTTCTAAATGATGTGAAAATCATCTTGTTTACTCACTTACAGAAAACAATATATTGATTTAAATTTTCTAAGACAGTTTTTGTTGGTAAAAGTCATATGCGAATAGGCGTCAACTATCATGAATTCACACCTGAGAAGACAAAGGCCTGCATAATGAGCTGCATAATGAGCCATTCAGTCCGCTGTGTCACTGAGAGGGGTGAGTTACAAGAAAGAATGTGAGGACAAAATAAATCTATATAATTTTATGTTTGTAGTTTATTTAGAATACATTTAATTATCCCACAACATAATTTAATATTCACTTGTGAGTGCAGTTAAACAGTTTATTAGGAAAAATCAAAGCTGACTTTCAAACTGAATTTTTTGCATCATTACTCCAGTCACACAGTCCTTCAGAAATCCTTTTAACAATCTTATTTTCTACAAAAAAACATTTATTGTTATTATTATCATCATCATCATTATTATTATTATTATTATTATTATTATTATTATTATTAATGTTGAAAAGAGCTGAGAATATTTTTTTTTTAGGTTTTTTAGGGGGGATAAATTGAAAGAACAGCAATGATTGTTACATTTGTTACAGTTACATTTATTGTTACATTTATATTATTTACATTAAGCTTTTGAATGGTATAGTGGTGTATATTGTTATTGAAACTTCATAATATTTCACTTGATTATACATTTAGTCAGGAATTATAGTTTGGAAAAAGTCTTTGGAAAAAGTCTAACTAGTAAAATGTTTACACGTTATGTGAAAACTAGTACAAGTATATAAATAAATAAAAAGAGACTTACTCATGTTTATGAACTCTGCTGAATAAAGTGCTTCATTCTTTTTTCTGAGGAAATCCAAATCTCAAATCCTCAACCACATCACATCTTTTTGGGGTGAATTATGTCTTATTCCTCTCATCGCGAAGCAAACAGTAAAATAATAAAAACTTGAAGAACAGTCTCGCTGCGTTGTCTTCTGTTGTGTGGGCGTATTCAAAAGCCGCGCGCTTCAGTGAAACATTTGAATCTCAAAAGCGCGCTCGGCGCGGGGGCGTGGTCGCATTAGAAGATAATGAAGTGAGACGTGAAAAACGGACATCGCGTTGTTTTCATATGGATTACTTTATCACAGAATATTTGTTTTCAGCAGCACTTGTTTAGTTTAAAAGTAGACATGTCAGGCTTTCTATAGATATCTCTCTCATGTCTCTTCGTTGAGTATTCACTGAGTTACAGTTCATTTTAATGACGCATTTGTATCTGAAGATCAGCGCAGACAAAGGCTGCAGACAGCACTCCTTGTTTGTTATCTTTATTTTATAAGTGCACAAAGTTTTGTTGTTATTATGTCTGTATACAAAAAAAAGTAGACCCTTTACAGATTCGATTGATGTATTGCTCTTATCTGTACGATCAAAACTGAAAGTGTAATTTAAGTTCTTTTCGGGGTTATCAGGAGAAAATACCCCAAAACGCGTATACGCGTTAATCGACTCCAGAGGGTTAAATTTTAAGGCCTTATCTGTGTAATTAATAAATCTTTGCTGATTGTACTGTATGTAATTAGTCCATTCTGTAATTTAATATTTTCTTTTTGTAATTCAAATTAATATTAATTCAAACCTTAATTTAACTTCATCTCTTGTATTAAATTTGTTAGGTATGCCTTTTGGTTGACCATTTTAATTTATATAATCTGCAGAGACTTTTTCATCAGCTTTTTTGATTCTAGTTTTTTCTTAATTTGTTGTTTCCTCTTCTAAAGAGATATGACATTTTATGTGTCAGCAAAACCCTGGTAGATAATCCTGATTAATTTTCTGGTAATGTTGACAAGAGGCCTTATTCTAATCCTTATTCTAATGCATTATATGTCTGCCAATACAATATCAATTTCATCAATTATAGCTGGTGGGCCTTTTTTTCAATAGCAAACTAGCTTTACGTTAGAGTATTTTCCATATTTTGATGCATTTCCCTTCAAATCTTCCTATGTCAATATTTCCCTTCTCATAACCTTCGAATTCTTGATCTGCCATTACTTGTATTTTTCCTTCTTTTTCCATTTTTTCTTTTCCATTTGTTGGCCCACATCTGCTCCCAAGTATTTTGATCTCATTAGCAGTCCCATCACTCTCTCATTCCATCTTCACCAGGGAGACTCTTTGCGAGTCGTTGCAATGGTCTTTCCCTCGTTGGCAAGGGAGGGTCGTTACTAGCACGCCCTTCATCCCTCACTTCATGCAGTGTGGAGTTGTTGAAGCTGGTTGGCGTATTTTAAGGTTAGAGATGTGAACTCAGGTGTCACTCTGTAACCGTTTTGCTGTTTAATGCAAGGCTTTCCCTCGTGATAGTAACTGCACACTCACTGGTTCTCTATGATGGAGCAAACCATTTCTTGGCCTTAGTAGAACTGCTGTCACCTGTAAATGGAAACCTTTAGAGTTTTTTGTTAGAGAAATCAAGCATGTTAATTTGCTCATCTTCTTGTCGTCCTTCTTGGTGTGACCTGTGGAAATTTCATGTGGGTTGAGGGCTGTCCGGACCCCTTTTCGAGATCTCACAAATCCTGTGCTGTCAATTCAATGAGTAAAGGGCGAATACCCATTTTCTATAATATAATAAAGAATTTGGTTGTACTCAGTTATCGGCATCCTTACTTTTTTTCAATTCATTTTAATTTTATTCTCAACAATTTGATAATTCAGTTATTTCTTTGTTTTATAAACTGAGTTTCACTATATCACTGGATAATTTCCTAGGCCTATCTTGCTCAGTAGCATAGACCTTTTGACATGGAAAACACTCAACCCACTTTATTTGTTCAGAAAGACAATATTTTATCCTTTTGACACAGAATCAGCTCCATCATGATATGCTGAAAAGAAAGTTAGATATGGGGTGGACAGAGCAAGCTTGCTTTGCTCTACCTTCCCATGTTATACGCTGCGCAAGTTTGGCACTGTTTTTCTTTCTGCCACAACAGTGAGGTACTGACCAGGAAACTTAACCAAATTCATCCATGGTCATCATTTTACTGGGCATAATTTGCCCTGTGGGTCCACATTCAAATTTGTATACAGCTGTTTTTGCAAATTGATTGAATTGCCTCTGTGTCTCGTCAGACACTTGCTTTCACTCCATACAACACCAACATTCATACTTTTTCATACCCTTTCACACCCCCCTTTGGCCAAAAACATCTTTTTTTTTTTTCAAAATGTCAGCTGATTGTAAACTAAATTATTTTATCTGTGGAATAGCACATTCTGAGTAGGATAACATGAACCTTTTTCGTTAAACTCTACTTAGCGTAGACCTGGTATCATTCCACATAGTTTCTAGATGTCATGCATCTGGGCAACATCAGTCACCATAAAGTTTAGTTTAACACCACTGTATAAACCTCTTTTTCTTTCTTTCCTTCTTTCTTTCTTCTTTCTTTTTTCAAAATCTAATAGATTAATTTGTTTAGAATAATAGGCCTAGGCATTTTGCATTTGAGAGAGCCAATTATAATTTCTCAAATGTCACTCGTTTGTCTAATTTAAAGTTTATTCAAATACTTTTTTGTTATTGCTCATGAGCTACTTTGAGAAGAGGATTGGAGATCTCTGCATAATCTAGGATCCATGGCCATCAACATTTCCATCTTGTTATCCACAGTGATTACAGCATATGTGATTTCATGATTTTGGATCTTTGGAATAAGTTTTATTATTATTTTATTCAATCTAGCCCTAGAAAATTACCTTTGAACAAAATGGAGTGACCAATATTTCTATTTTCTCAAACATATATATATTTTTCCTATTGTACATCTAGATACCCTTTTTTTCTTTTCCTTTTTCCCCAAAAAGGGTTCAGCATTGTTGTCAAGTATTCAGTTGCACATGTTCCCCTAGTTGGTTGATGAAATAGCCCTTACTATGCCAAATCCAGATCCATTTTTATCTGATTGGTGAGTCAAGTACTCACTTCTGTCTGTCAAAATTCTTTTTTCTTTACGACATAAGGCTGGACTGGTACCTATTGAAAAGCAGATTGAGAATGTTAGTTAAAACACAGAATTTAAAGAAGTGCTGTGAGACCAGTGAATAATCAAGATTAATATAGTTAATAAAATAAGAAATTGAAGCAGTCTCTATAGTGTTCATTTTATATGCAGCACCTGTGCATCGAAGGGATGGAAGTCCTTCTGGTTAGATCATCAGCCTGGGCTGTTGTACTGGGTGGTCAGTCTGTGATGGCATTCAAAGACCTGATGTTGTGGTATACGGCCTCCATTGTTTCTCTGCTTCTTCTTAGTCTGGCTTTTGATTGCTTCTGCCAGAGTTTTGCATTTCACGATGTTCTCTTCACCCTCAGGAAAAGTCTCAAGTGAAAGATTCACCTTTTCCTGCTTTAATTCAGTCTTTCTCCATGCTGATGTGTTGTCTCCTCTTTCAGGAGGGGAGGTGAGCGTCCATCAGCCCCTCCCTCTTTTTCTCTCTGCATCTGTGTTTGCCTCTTCGCCACTTCTAGACAGACTCCAGTTCATTGCTTTCCTTTGTCAAGGCACTCTTCCATAAGTCATCTAAAATTTTAACACTCAGAGACTGCATTAATCAAATGAACCTTTGTAACTTCTGACCAAATTGTGTCTGAGCAATCAGCTCTTTATCTAATTTTCACTTTTCAACCTTCTCTCTCAGTGGTCCCTTAATAAAAACAATATCATCTGGTTGAAAACAGCAGTTCTCTTATTCTATGTTAGTAAAGCAAGTTCTTCATTGCATAAAAATAGCAAGCATTTTTTCTTTGCAATATGCAGAAAGCAGCTACCTTTATTATCTAAGTATACTGCAATAAAACAAAATAATCCTTCCTTTTATAGCAGCATGATATGCGTATGGTAAAACAAAGACTTCAATCATAATTTTTCTTCTAAATTTGTATACATAATTCAGAATAATCTGGTATTGGTGAATTAATGTTTCACAGCCAACATAAAATAATCCCTATTATTTTAAATATAATAATTTAATTTAAATATTTAAGCAACTAGTTCCATTCCTATTGTAAAATGCCTATGGCTTTTGAATCAAAATGTTTATTAACTTGGTCACCCAATCTTGCTCTCATTCAACATTGCACTACACAAGTTATCTTTTTGTTAACTCAAGCCCAAATCTCTAAAACGCTGTAATGGATTAACTTTCATACTGTGTCTCAGGGATAACAAGATACAAATTTTAGATGTGTTCACATATTAGATATAAAGTTTTAAGCACATGCAATCTTTTAAATTCATCTATTAATACAAGTTATTAAATAATGAATGCATATACTATTTTAATTAATCTATTATTATTTCTATATTCTGCACAGTCCATTTCTTGGAACATTTTTATTTCTTTTTTCTCTAAAACTACATTCATACAATTCACTTTATTGTTTTCAGGCTCATGCACTCATCCTTTCTTTTCCAGTGTAACACCAGCCACGCCCGTCTCCGCAACCTAATCACACTCAAGTGATGATCCAGGAGGGGAGAGCACCTCTTGCTCCACCAGATATAGAGTTTATTTTCTCATACAACCACAGCCAGTCACACAGACACTTACATTAAAACATACATTACAACAGAGTACTCTACACTCCTTCCGAGTGACCTGTCAGTTCTACTCGCTCTTTCACTGATGCACTTCCTCAACACAGTAAAAAAACAGTACTTTACAGGAATTTTGCCTTTCCGTGCAGCCCTCTGTATCTTCCTAAAGACTTCTACAGAGCGGTATCCAAAGGACTTTTCCACGCGTTTCTACATCTGTTTTCCGTTTATTGCTGCCCTTCTTAGGCTCAGTCTTCAATAAACACAGACCCTTACATGCAATGTATTTCTGCCTACACCATTTAGTCTTAATTTAGGTAAAAAATCAAGGCCTTCCTAACATTATACCAAATATGTGTATGCAGTTTTTCTTCTGGAATCAAAACCCCCCATTTTAATTTACTTATTTAATTCTAAATTTGGAAGAGCAGATTTTAAGTGACCTTACCACTCAGAACTGACCGTTCAACAACACACACTAATTATATAAGCAAAAATGCTTACCTTATTCTATGGTGGCCACCACTGTGTGTGTGTTGCTCATCAGCCAGCTCAAAAGTGGTCGTCCACTCTGCTGCTCCTTTCCAGCCCCACGTTGGGCGCCAAATGTGGTGGCTTCTGCCATGTCTAGAGGAATCACTCTCGAAGTCTTGGGGTTTTGATGCCAGAATTTAGATTTTATTATCATGAGACAATAAAACCGAGAAAGCTCTGCAGAACAGTCTGTCGAGTCTGTGTCGGTTCTCTGTTTTATACAGTGCTTCCAAAGGCGTGCCCATGTTCAATACATTTCATACATATGGTTCTGTTTATCACCTCTTTCACCTTTTATGGCTGTGTCTCCAGCTTGTTTTTAGGATGTAGAATTTATTTTAAGTGAAACGAGGAGGCCTATATATTTTGTCTTATGTCAAAACAGGACATGCATCTTTACCATATGCTGTATTTTTGTAATGTCTGCACCAAGGAGGTCTCATCATATATTTTGTCTTATGTCCAAATAGGGTGTGCAGCTGCACCATATATCATACCCCTGCACTCTCTGCACATTCCATTCTCATGCAGCCTCTACACACAGGCAAATGCATGATTATAACAGTAGAATAACTTGATACATAAATGGCTAGATTCACATTGATTATACTTGATTAGTTCATATATTGACCAATAAAAATCTTCTTCAGGGTCAGAAAGTAAAAGTCCTGCCATATGTTTATTCCACCCATGAACTCAGCAAGCTGTTTTAACCAGAGGAGAACCAAGTCATTCCTTTCACATCACAAATGAGTCTCGAGTCAGATCCCAAGTCCTCAAAGAGTTAAAGTTAATGAGATAATTAAGTGACTAATTAAATGAAGATTGTGCATTAGTGATGAACACCTGCTGTTAACAATCAACTTAACAGAAGAAAAGAGAAACACAAGAACTACAACTGACTCCAGGCACAGCCTTGGATGAAATATACTGATTTATTTCTTTTTTTAAAAGCACACAAGATGCCACCATAACTGTGGTCAAGGTTTGCTTTAATTAGTCTCTTGACCCTTTTAATAACTCAAAGTAGTTGGTTTCTAAGCAATTGCAATATTGTTTCACAGCAAACATTTGTGCATTGCTGAATCAAAAGCTTGAAGTAGCAGAGTAACTTGTGATTTCTGCTAATAACTCATGGTAAATAAACATCGTAAAGCGGTCTCTCTCTTTGGTTTATTGTTCAGGTACTGTATAACAAAAAAAAAAAAAAAAACTATTAAACAAATGCCACCTTAATGTGTCAATATTGAATAAAAAAAAGCTATATCAGCTCAGGAATTTAGCCATGAACATTTATCATACTATCCTCAACAGTGGTGACAATAATTTTTCATACTGCAGTGCATGATGGGAGTTTTTACTATGGTGTTACCCAGCATTCATTGCATCATGAAGCATTTTGTTGATTGTCACCATTGTTGAGATTGGTATACTGGTTCTTGATGTCTCTCTGTGTCTAAGTAGTGTAGTAGTGGGTTTTTTTTGGTGTATTATATGTATATATATACACACACACACACACATATATACACATATACTTTCTTTTTTTTTTTTTTTATGAATGAACTGTATATTTTAGAACAATAGTCTAAAATGAAGTTTCACATAGTTCTTAATGCAAAACCTGAACATGTAGATGGAAGCAAGTTATTTTGAATGAAATCAGGTCAGCTCATGAGGCTTGTTTCATTACATATAAACAGCAAATATCTCATCATTGTAAAACACCACATGCATTTCTACAGAGAGAGAGATCTAGCGCAACAAGTCAAGGGTCAAGAGCACAACTAAATCAAACACTGATCTCCATGATGGTGGCATCATTTTAACCAATAAAACATCAACATCTGATCCTCTGTAATTTCCAATAACAGCATGTGTTCATCATTAATCCACAATCATCATTTAATTAATCACTTATTTATCTCATTAACTTTAACTCTTTGAGGACTTGGGATTTGACTTGAGACTTGTTTGTGACTTGAAAGGAATGACTTTGTTCCTCCTCTGGTGAAATCAGCTGCTGAGTTCATGGATGGAGCAAAAATATGGCAGGACTTTTACTTTCTGACCCCTGGACTACCCACCTCTGGTCAAAATAACCCAACCGCTGGGTCAAAACAACCCAACCGCTGGGTTGGTCCCTTTTTAACCCAGCACTGGGTTATATTTAACCCAGCATTTTTTAGAGTGTATCACTAGATCCCATTATTAAAATGCATTTAGAATGATCCCAAAATTTAAGATATGGGGGCAGAAATTTATATATTTACATGATTTCATATAGTTAATCAGTATCACACAAAGACTTCATACAGCAGTTCAATAAACAAGAATTTAATACTCTTACATCAGATACAATTGACTGTTTTTGCTCTAGTTCTCCAACAAATATAATCCCAATTTCCATCTCTGAGCAACATTACAGTGTTTCGTTCCTGAATGAATCAACAATTTGAATGATTTGGTTCAATCGCATTGACTCACTTATTAACAGTGACTTGCTGCCAGCTACTGGCGGTTTTAACTTCACATTTAAAATATATTTTCATTTAAGAACAAAAATCAAATCAGTATTCAACATTTCATGTTTAAAATATCAAAACAGTATTAATGCATTTGTAACTGCAGGTTAAAACGTTCATGTCCTGCATTAAACAGTGTGTAAATGCATCTAAATGCCCCTTCTAATGCAGCTTCTGTGTTTCCTCTGCATTGCAAAAATTAATTTTGTCAATACTGATTTCATTTGCTTGATAACAACCCAAATTACTTATTATATTAATTGACTGATTCAAGTTAAGAATTTGACTAAAAAGATGATGCATACTTTTAGAAAAAAAAAAAGGCTTAATAAAGATAAAAATGCCCTTGGAAGTTAAGAATCAATTTAAACTTATTGGAAAAGATTAACTTTTATCATTGCTGTGAACTGATCACCACACAGAATATGAAGAATATCAAAAACTCTAGGAGTCAGCTGTCCACGGTAGTCTTACCAACCTTATCCTTATCAGCAGAATAACACACTCAGCAAAATGTTGTCTAAATATCGTCATCGATAAAATCCCAGAAAATATCAAGATATATATTTTTTGTCAATATCGACACACCCCTAATATATTTAACGTTTTGTTTAGGAAAAAAATTAAATAAATATGAGAGGTGCCCTTTTTTCAACTTGAGCCCCTATCTAAATGTAAAAATGCAATACATGTAATTTTGTTTACTTTTTTTTATTTTGTTCGGACATCTGCTTGGAAGACAATATAGAGGCAGCGCCTCTTTTAAATTTAATTGAATACTCCTGATTTATATAATAAAGAAATACTTTATTTGTATGGTTTTGTAATATCTGTGTCACATATTTCCTTGTGTGCAATGGTAGATCAGACTCTTATTATATATTTTGATTTCAGAAAAACTGTTTTGAACATGGTAACGGATTAAAACATAGCCTTTAAATAACAGGCTGGATGTACAATAACCTTACATCTTTTTTTTTTTTTTACAAAGCAGATCATGGATCATATATTTTGTCTATAGCATATAAAGCAGCTTATTGAAACAAGATTTCAGTACATGAAGATTCTGAATGAGATTTTTTTAGCAAGCCATTAAATGACTTGAGACTTGACTTTGACTCATGACCAAAGACTCGAGACCTGATTCAGACTCCAGGTTAAAGACTTCAGACTTGACTCAGACTCCAAGTTAAAGACTCAAGACTTGACTCAGACTCCAGGTTAAAGACTTCAGACTTGACTCAGACTCCAGCAATAAAGACTTCTGACTTGATTTAGACTCCAGGTTAAAGACTCGAGACTTGACTCAGACTCCAGGTTAAAGACTTCAGACTTGACTCAGACTACAGTGATAAAGACTTCTGACTTGACTCAGACTCCAGGTTAAAGACTTCAGACTTGACTCAGACTCCAGGTTAAAGACTCGAGACTTGACTCATACTCCAGGTTAAAGACTTCAGACTTGACTCAGACTACAGGGATAAAGACTTCTGACTTGACTCAGACTCCAGGTTAAAGACTTCAGACTTGACTCAGACTCCAAGTTAAAGACTCAAGACTTGACTCAGACTCCAGGTTAAAGACTTCAGACTTGACTCAGACTCCAGCAATAAAGACTTCTGACTTGATTTAGACTCCAGGTTAAAGACTCGAGACTTGACTCAGACTCCAGGTTAAAGACTTCAGACTTGACTCAGACTACAGTGATAAAGACTTCAGACTTGACTCAGACTCCAGGTTAAAGACTTCAGACTTGACTCAGACTCCAAGTTAAAGACTCGAGACTTGACTCAGACTCCAAGTTAAAAGACTTCAGACTTGACTCAGACTCCAGGTTAAAGACTTCAGACTTGACTCAGACTCTAAGTTAAAGACTCGAGACTTGACTCAGACTCCAGGTTAAAGACTTGTGAACATCTCTGCTTTGAACAGTGCTGATCCCTGATGGTCCTCCAATTAACGTCCCCCAACCCCTTTAAGAACTCCACATCATGAGCATCTCGGTAAACGTTCTCGGAACAATTTGGTTTTGTGTTAAATATTTTAACACACTCCCTGTGTTAAGATGAATAACACTCTGGTTACACTCTAAAAAATGCTGGGTTAAATATAACCCAACGCTGGGTTAAAAAGGGACCAACCCAACAGTTGGGTTGTTTTGACCCAGCAGTTGGCAGAGGTATAAAGTCCAGGGGTCAGAAAGTAAAAGTCCTGCCATATGTTTATTCCACCCATGAACTCAGCAAGCTGTTTTAACCAGAGGAGAACCAAGTCATTCCTTTCACATCACAAACGAGTCTCGAGTCAGATCCCAAGTCCTCAAAGAGTTAAAGTTAATGAGATAATTAAGTGTCTAATTAAATGAAGATTGTGCATTAGTGATGAACACCTGCTGTTAACAATCAACTTAACAGAAGAAAAGAGAAACACAAGAACTACAACTGACTCCAGGCACAGCCTTGGATGAAATATACTGATTTATTTCTTTATTTTAAAAGCACACAAGATGCCACCATAACTGTGGTCAAGGTTTGCTTTAATTAGTCTCTTGACCCTTTTAATAACTCAAAGTAGTTGGTTTCTAAGCAATTGCAATATTGTTTCACAGCAAACATTTGTGCATTGCTGAATCAAAAGCTTGAAGTAGCAAAATAACTTGTGATTTCTGCTCATAACTCATGGTAAATAAACATCGTAAAGCGGTCTCTCTCTTTGGTTTATTGTTCAGGTACTGTATAACTACAAAAAAAAAAAAAAAAAAAAAACTATTAAACAAATGCCACCTTAATGTGTCAATATTGAATTAAAAAAAAAAGCTATATCAGCTCAGGAATTTAGCCATGAACATTTATCATACTATCCTCAACAGTGGTGACAATAATTTTTCATACTGCAGTGCATGATGGGAGTTTTTACTATGGTGTTACCCAGCATTCATTGCATCATGAAGCATTTTGTTGATTGTCACCATTGTTGAGATTGGTATACTGGTTCTTGATGTCTCTCTGTGTCTAAATAGTATAGTAGTTTCTTTGGTGTATTATATGTATATATATACACACACACACACACACACTTTTTTTTTTATTAATTCACTATATGTTTTAGAACAACACTGTTCTGTAGTTTAACATAGTTCTTAATGCAAAACCTGAACATGTAGATGGTATTAAGTCATTTTGAATGAAATCAGGCCAGCTCATGAGGCTTGTTTCATCACATATAAACAGCAAATATCTCATCATTGTAAAACACCACATGCATTTCTACAGAGAGAGAGATCTAGCGCAACAAGTCAAGGGTCAAGAGCACAACTAAATCAAACACTGATCTCCATGATGGTGGCATCATTTTAACCAATAAAACATCAACATCTGATCCTCTGTAATTTCCAATAACAGCATGTGTTCATCATTAATGCACAATCATCATTTAATTAATCACTTATTTATCTCATTAACTTTAACTCTTTGAGGACTTGGGATTTGACTTGAGACTTGTTTGTGACTTGAAAGGAATGACTTGGTTCCTCCTCTGCTGAAATCAGCTGCTGAGTTCATGGATGGAGCAAAAATATGGCAGGACTTTTACTTTCTGACCCCTGGACTACCCACCTCTGGTCAAAATAACCCAACCGCTGGGTCAAAACAACCCAACCGCTGGGTTGGTCCCTTTTTAACCCAGCACTGGGTTATATTTAACCCAGCATTTTTTAGAGTGTATGTTAAAATTTAATTAACACAAAATGTGTTGTCCTTAACACATCTGTTTTTGGAAAACCACTGGACCAAACATTGATTTTAACATCTGAAAACAATGGAGATACTTGATCAGATCAAACATCTGTAGATCATGGTGTTCAACAGACCAGATCTGTAAAATATGTGCTAAAACAGTCATGATGAGAGATGAAGATCAAACTAAGAGCAGAGTGGAATATAAACTATAAAACAGACTTGATTCACACATAGCTGGTCAAATCAAACTGTTGGTCTGATTTCACTCCGTGGGTTTAATGGTGAATCTCTTTCTGTGTTGTTCACTTCTTGTAGATCTGATGTCATAAACCAGCACAGCAACAGCAGCCACGCCCACCACTGCAGCGACGACCAATCGGATCGCAGCTTCAAAAGTATCACAGCAGCGGGTACAGTCTGAAAAGAAAAAGCACAGAATCTGCATTTAGGGTCTCTTTTAAAATATGTGGGTCATTATTTAAATTTAGCAGATCACTCTTTAAATTTTCCTTATGGGTTATTATGATAGGTCTATGTAATAATATGAATATTAGGCTGTGTTTGAACAAAACAATCAATGTGATTTTAGACTTTAATCAGCTTTACAGAAAATGCATTTCAGAAATGTAGCCTACATATAAAAATACTGTTAGTTAGTTAGTTAGTCATTTATTAATCCATCATACAAGTAGCTGCATAAAAGTACAAGCGCTATTTTTAAATTAGCCAAGGCACGTTCAGACGTGCAGACGTTCAGACGGGCAGGTGTTCAGACGTTCAGACGTGCAGACGTGCAGACGTTCAGATGTTCAGACGTTCAGACGTTCAGACGGGCAGACGTTCAGACGTTCACCTGCAGACGTGCAGACGTTCAGATGTTCAGATGTTCAGACAGGCAGACGTTCAGACGGGCAGACGTTCAGACGTTCACCTGCAGACGTGCAGACGTGCAGACGTTCAGACGTGCAGACGTTCAGACGTGCAGACGTTCAGACGTGCAGACGTTCAGACGTTCAGACGTTCACCTGCAGACGTGCAGACGTGCAGTCGTTCAGATGTTCAGATGTTATGACGTGCAGATGTGCAGACGTGCAGACGTTCAGACGTTCAGACGTGCAGACGTTCAGATGTTCAGACGTGCAGACGGGCAGACGTTCAGATGTTATGACGTGCAGACGTTCAGATGTTCAGACGTGCAGACGTTCAGACATGCAGACGTTCAGACGTGCAGACGTGCAGACGTTCAGATTTTATGACGTGCAGACGTTCAGATGTTCAGACGTGCAGACGTTCAGACGTTCAGACGTTCAGATGTTCAGACGTGCAGACGTTCAGACGTGCAGACGTTCAGACAGGCAGACGTTCAGATTTTATGACGTGCAGACGTTCAGATGTTCAGACGTGCAGACGTGCAGACATGCAGACGTTCAGACGTGCAGACGTGCAGACGTTCAGACGTTCAGACGTTCAGACGGGCAGACGTTCAGACGTGCAGACGTTCAGACGTGCAGACGTTCAGACGTGCAGACGTTCAGACGTGCAGACGTTCAGATGTTCAGACGTTCAGACAGGCAGATGTATGGCGTTCCCTCGAGCTCTTTAATATGACGTTGTAACATGCACTCGTCTCACTGAACTTCACGTCTGCGTCTGCCGAACGTGACGTCTGCGTCTGTCGAACGTCACGTCTGCGTCTGCCACATTACAGTTCGACTGTATGAACATGTCGTCTACGTGACGTCTGCGTCTGCAACTTTTATAGTTTGGCTGCCTGAACGTCACGTCTGCATCTCGTCTGGGTTCTTCCGTTTTTCTTTTTTTTTTTTTTTTATCAATAGTGCACATTTATCTAGGGTAAAAAAAATAATTAGTATGATGAAATGCATGAAGTGTTTTTCTTTTTTTTTTCTTATCCATAGATTTTATTCTAGGCAAGTCGTGTTGATTTGTGAAGAAGGCTAAATTGATCAAACATATTCTCATTGCGCTTCCTGCTGGCCTCTTGGTTGTTCCTTAGGAAAAAAAAAAAATCCCTGAATTTAACAAACATAGAATGTTCCAAACATATTTCTAAATTAACTTAATACACTCTAAAAAATGCTGGGTTAAATATAACCCAGTGCTGGGTTAAAAAGGGACCAACCCAGCGGCTGGGTTGTTTTGACCAGAGGTGGGTAGTCCAGGGGTCAGAAAGTAAAAGTCCTGCCATATGTTTATTCCACCCATGAACTCAGCAAGCTGTTTTAACCAGAGGAGAACCAAGTCATTCCTTTCACATCACAAACGAGTCTCGAGTCAGATCCCAAGTCCTCAAAGAGTTAAAGTTAATGAGATAATTAAGTGACTAATTAAATGAAGATTGTGCATTAGTGATGAACACCTGCTGTTAACAATCAACTTAACAGAAGAAAAGAGAAACACAAGAACTACAACTGACTCCAGGCACAGCCTTGGATGAAATATACTGATTTATTTCTTTTTTTAAAAGCACACAAGATGCCACCATAACTGTGGTCAAGGTTTGCTTTAATTAGTCTCTTGACCCTTTTAATAACTCAAAGTAGTTGGTTTCTAAGCAATTGCAATATTGTTTCACAGCAAACATTTGCGCATTGCTGAATCAAAAGCTTGAAGTAGCAGAGTAACTTGTGATTTCTGCTAATAACTCATGGTAAATAAACATCGTAAAGCAGTCTCTCTCTTTGGTTTATTGTTCCGGTACTGTATAACTACAAAAAAAAAAAACTATTAAACAAATGCCACCTTAATTTGTCAATATTGAATTAAAAAAAAAGCTATATCAGCTCAGGAATTTAGCCATGAACATTTATCATACTATCCTCAACAGTGGTGACAATAATTTTTCATACTGCAGTGCATGATGGGAGTTTTTACTATGGTGTTACCCAGCATTCATTGCATCATGAAGCATTTTGTTGATTGTCACCATTGTTGAGATTGGTATACTGGTTCTTGATGTCTCTCTGTGTCTAAATAGTATAGTAGTTTTTATTTTTGGTGTATTATATGTATATACACACACACATACTTTTTTTTTGTATTAATTCACTATATATTTTAGAACGATAGTGTTCTGCAGTTTCACATAGTTCTTAATGCAAAACCTGAACATGTAAATAGAAGCAAGTTATTTTAAATGAAATCAGGCCATTTCATGAGGCTTGTTTCATCACATATAAACAGCAAATAGCTCATCATTGTAAAACACCACATGCATTTCTACAGAGAGAGAGATCTAGCGCAACAAGTCAAGGGTCAAGAGCACTAAATCAAACACTGATCTCCATGATGGTGGCATCATTTTAACCAATAAAACATCAACATCTGATCCTCTGTAATTTCCAATAACAGCATGTGTTCATCATTAATGCACAATCATCATTTAATTAATCACTTATTTATCTCATTAACTTTAACTCTTTGAGGACTTGGGATTTGACTTGAGACTTGTTTGTGTCTTGAAAGGAATGACTTGGTTCCTCCTCTGGTGAAATCAGCTGCTGAGTTCATGGATGGAGCAAAAATATGGCAGGACTTTTACTTTCTGACCCCTGGACTACCCACCTCTGGTCAAAATAACCCAACCGCTGGGTTGGTCCCTTTTTAACCCAGCACTGGGTTATATTTAACCCAGCATTTTTTAGAGTGTAGAGAAACGAAAATAGATATGACCACTTTGCCATTAAAAACAAAACTGAAATATTGTAATGGCTGCATCATCAGCTGTGTATGGGAAAGAGAGAGAGAGAAAGACAGGGGATCCAGTCAGACTCGGGACTAGAATTCTGATAAGCTGTGCAGGGCTCTATTCGTTCCCTTGTATATAAATTTTACATCAGCTAAATAAACAAGAAGTTAACATTAACAGACTTCTGTTTAAGACACACCATATTGCCTATTTTTGTATAATAATACAAATAAAAAATATTTTTACAATACAATAAAAATAGCTCATTCCAAACAGAGCCACTGTGCTGTTTTGCATCTCTGAACAACATGACAGTGTTTCGTTCCTGAATTACAGTTTTTCTCAGTCGTTTCTGTGCATTTCTCACATCACTATTTACATTTGCACAACAGTTAATGCAGTTCTCAAAACAATTAGTACAAACTGCAAAACCTAGTTGATAACCTGCTAATGCGTGTCACTTGCTCAAAATGGATAGGTCATTCCTCAAAAGCAAATATTCATGTCAATGAAAGTGTCAGTGTCATCATGATGAAAAGTCCTGACACCATTGTTTATGAACAAGATAGTCAAATGGCTTTGTCATGTTTTCATTATGACAGTTTATTTTGTCAATGCTTTCCAATGCAAACAAGTCAGATCTTGGTGACACTACCTGAAAATGCTCAAGACAGCACTATATACTATTTGCACAGCCATTTGAAAAATAGAGTAAAGTTACACATTACTGTAGTGAGGTAACTGAGTACAAGACACTTACTTTAATATGTATGTTTCACATTTTTACTGAATATGCTCTTTGCAATTCTAATTTGTTCACAGCATTGTGCAAAAGAAAAAAATACACCCTTATTTACAACAAACATAAACTCCCTTTGGGTAGAGCTGTGCAACTGTAAACAATATTGCAGTACATATTGGAACTGAACATACATAGTACTGTAATCATTCATGCACATCCAGACGTTCCTCTCTGTCTGGGCACATAATTTCATCTACATCACAGCGAATATCAACTCTTGCAATGCAGTGAGGAAAGAATCTCCTCGAGTGGGGAATCCAGGACTCTGCTGTGATGTCATCACATGCTGCATCCATGGCCTCTAGCAGGGCCATTTGGGTATGTGGATGCCGGTCATATACCTTCCACCTCCAGGAAGAGAAAAACTCCCCTACTGGATTTAGGAATGGTGAGTAGGGAGGGAGATATGCCACCAGCATCCTATCATGTGCTGCAAACCACTGACGACATCTGAGTGGTTGAAAACGCACATTATCCAAAACAACAACATGCTTGCTCAGATGGTCTCCAGTTAGACCCCTCTCATTCTCAGGGATTATGTCAGTGTAAAGAGTGTCTAAAAAATGTGTAAAATTTGCTTGACAGATTTTAACATCTAGTTCAACATTTTTGTATGTAATGACTCCAGCAGTGAAATGAGGACTATTAGTTTTATATGGAATGACTATTCAGCATTCACAAGTAGTTAATTTTGACTGACATGACATAAGCAAATGATAATGCTATAAAACAGCCGAGAGTTGTATGAAAGAAATTGATGCATGTCCAAAAGCATTTGCAATTTGTTCGAAGGAAAGAGAAACTGCTACTATGATGTGCACAAATGACTAAATGTTGTGGAGGTTGAACTAACTGTTGTGCAAATGTAAATAGTGATGTGAGAAATGCACCAAAGCGACTGAGAAAACTGTAATCAACCGTTTAAATGATCAATGACTCACTTATTAATAGTGACTTTCTGCCACCTACTGGCGGTTTTCATTTCACATTTAAAGTAGTTTAAAGTATTTAAAGTGTTTTTCTTTATAATTGTAAATATCAGTAGGCTATTCAACGTTTTAGGATTAAATTATCAAAACATTATTTCTGCATTTATAAATACAGGTTAAAGGATTCATGTCCTGCATTGCAAAGATTTTGTTTATAATTAATTTTATTGGTTTGGTAACAGCCCCGAATGTCTTATTATTCTAATTCACTTCATTGATTGAATTTAAGAATTTGACGCAAATATAATGGACACTTCTAGAAAAAATATAAAATGCCCCTGAAGGGTAAAAATAACTTTTCCATCCAATAAAAAATATAAAAAATATTAATTTCCATCACTGCTGTGAACTCACTACGCAGAATGTAAAGAATATCAATAACTTTAGGAGTCAGCTTCTCCAACACACTCAGAAAAATATAGTCTGATTATGGTTATGGCTAAAAATCCCAGAAAATATTGAGATATCATTTTTGTCTCTATCGCACACTATATAGTCTATTTAATTCTTCTTTGCTTGTTTGGTACACATAATTCACTGATCATAAAGCTTAAAATAAGCTTATCTATTTTCTCAATGATAACGATCGAGGACACGACAAATAAATAAATAAATACATAAATAAATCTCAGCCTATTCTTACTTCAGTCTTCTCTGAAGCATGATCCTTCAATGTATTTTCAACGTCGGAAACGATTGTGCTGCTTAATATTTTTCTATGATATTTTTACAGGATTGATTGATGAATCCTGGCAGATTATTATTCAAAATATAGAAATCTTAATAATTTAACATTATTGCTGAATAAAAGTTTACATTTAAAAAAAAGAAAGGAAAAAATAATTTAATAATAAACAATATTAGAACCCTAATTTATATTTTAAATATAAAATATAAGAGAGTTGCTTGAAAAACTGAACATTAATCAGCCATAATGCATTTTTCTATGTATTTTATAATTACAGCAACAGTCTCAAATCTAGCAGCCGATTGCAATCGGTTGGCCATCAAGTGCTGTAGGCTACGTTAAAAATGTAAAATAAAAACACAATAGCCCCCAAATGTAATTTCAAAAAGGATTTCATGAAAATAAATGACATAAGTAGGCCTATAAGCAACACAAACTTCACTAAAGGATTGCTTTTGTTATTTATAGGCTTTATACTTTGTTATCTTTATACTTTTAAATTATTATATATTAATATATTTATATTTAATATGCACATAATTAATGTATATTGAGTTAGCCGGGAAAAGACAGACGCACTAAAACTGAAATCAAAAAAAAAAAAAAAAAAAAAAAAGTCAGACGCAGACGTCACGTTATAAGTCAGAAGGAGATGTCACGTCCATTGAGAGCAGTGAATGAAGTGCAGGTAAATTGTGCATTGCCTCACACACTGCACTGAGCCATGTGAGGACCGTGTTCTGATACGTGTTAGCGAAAAAATAAATAAAAAACTTCACTGCTACACGTGAATCATGTGTGAAGTCTGGCTCGACACTTCACTGCCACACGTGATTTAAGTGACGTCTGCGTGACGTCTACGCCTCGTCTGCATCTTAAATTGAATGGATTAAATAGCAGAATAAAAAAAATTAAGACGTCATTGAGATGTTCAGTGAGATGAGTGCATGTTACAACGTCATATTATTGAACTCGTCCGAACGCCATACAGATGTTCAGATGGGCAGACGTTCAGACGTTCACCTGCAGACGTGCAGACGTTCAGACGTGCAGACGTTCAGACGTGCAGACGTTCAGACGTGCAGACGTTCAGACAGGCAGACATTCAGACGGGCAGACGTTCAGACGTTCAGGCGTTCAGACGTGCAGATGTTCAGACGTTCAGACGTTCAGACGTGCAGACGTTCAGACGTGCAGACGTTCAGACGTTCAGACGTGCAGACGATCAGACGTTCAGACGTGCAGACGTTCTCCACACGCACGTTAACACGTCTTTTAGCTTGGTTAGGAAAGAAATGACACAAAGTGAGCGCCATACAAAGCGAGCGCCATACAGACGTAATCCACACGTTAACTTCTAACATGACGCCGCCGTCACGTCTGTAAAGATCAACAGCTACACTTTATTGATGTGTCTACGTGACGTGATATTTGCGTGTACGTCTCCATATAAAACAAATGGAGATGTACACGCACATATACACGTGTGTTATCTGTCGTGCTTGTCAGTCTCGTTGCCGAATGAAACATTTTGAGCGCCATAAATTGTGCATTGGCTCACACACTGCACTGAGCCGTGTGAGGACCGTGTTCTGATACGTGTTAGCGAAAAAATAAATAAATAACTTCACTGCTACACGTGAATCACACGTGAACTTCTGACTCGACACTTCACTGCCACACGTGATTTACGTGATGTCTGTGTGACGTCTACGCCTCGTCTGCGTCTTAAAATGAATGGATTTAATAGCAAAAAATTAACACGTCAGTGAGACGTTCAGTGAGACAAGTGCATGTTACAACATCATATTATTGACCTCGTCCGAACCCCATACTAGATCACTGATGGGGAGCTGGGCAATTTAGCGCTCATTCTTCCCACTGGTCGAACTTTCTGAGTTGGTAGCAAAAGCATGTGTTTTTTTTTTTTTGCTACAAAATGCTATTAAACAATGCATACTGATGAACTTTTATCATAGTTTATAGTTATATGGAAACGAAAGTGGTTAACCCGTTCTTTTTCATTAATAGTATTATTTGTGATTTGAATTTTGTGAATGGAGTTCCTTTTTTGCTGTGTTATAAGCCCGGCTTTGGGTGCTTTCACTTTCGACTTTGCGATCTAGTCAGGTTTTGCAATAAAAGATAATTGTCTGTTTTGCTTACATCTATACCTACATACATCTTTCACCTTTTAAAACTAAAAAATAAAGATGGATTCATTGTTACAGTATTTTTAAGTAAAATGCACAACAACAATAAAACAGTAAGATTCAATGACAAACTAGCTTACAAAACATTTATTAATAAAAATGAATAAGACGAGGCATGGCATGGGCCTACAATACATGCTGTATAAGGCTATATAATTACTAATAAATAACCGAATGTTTAGAAAACACAGAGGAATCAAATAAAAATAAAAAAATAAATAAAAGAGAGCCTCCATAATGTGAGGTAAACAACAAAGATAAGCTTTTCAAAATGAAAACAAAACAAAAAGTAAACTAAACTTGCTGCCGGTGACAGTGATTGGAAGGTTTCTTTTTCTTTTTTTTTCCCCCACAAGAATACCAACATGTTCACCTTCTCTGGTGCGGTCTTTTACTTTAGCGTGTAAACCATCAATATTCGCATAATTTTTGTTGCGCGCACCTTCGTGCTCCTGCTCACTCAGCGAACACACATGGTTTTGAATATTTATTAGTTACCATATCAACATTATACAGAAAAAAAATGAAGATATCACTGGACATTTATTTTACCATAGTAAAATTACAATTCTGGCTTAAGTACATTTTTCATCTCAGTTTTCTTTATTCATTAATAGTGAAATAAATCTGTTTTTATTTTAATCCCCAATATGTTATTTATCAGTTCAGATCATTTTTAATGCTTTGATAACTAGCAGAAGACTTTATCCAGTTTTAAATTCCAGATGCGCAGATGGGGCACGTTGTAACACTGCGTTACAATATGCTATTTAATGACATTAGCAGTGTAATTAACACTAATTACTTTAATGAATTTTAATGAGAAACAACGAGAAACAGGTGAATAAAGACTGACAGTCAATGTTTTATTTTTAGAAATTGTTATTTCAAGACATGTAAAGCATTTTTGCTCGTTTATGTGGGCCGTCCCACACTATAAAACCCGACAAGTAACGTAACTCAAACCGTTTGAGTAAACAGATATCCTTAAAAACCTGACAAGTTGGGTTTACTCAAACCGTTTGAGGAAACCGATTGCCTTAAACCATTTAAGTTTTAAAACTAATAGTTGTGAGTACTCTGAACTTAATTCAGTTGAGTTCACTGAAAGAAGATATACATTGCAATTAAGTAATTAAGTGATTAATTGAGTGATAATTGTGAATTAGTGATGAACACCTGCTGTTAACAAACAGAATTACTGAAGAAAAGAGAAACACAAGAACTACAACTGACTTCAGACACAGCCTTAGATAAAATAAACTGAAATAAAATACATTAAATCTCTCAAGATCTGATTAAACAACCCCACAAACAGCATCACCAGCTCCACTTATTAATAACCAGACTGACTTTATTTCTGTCAGACGTCTACAGAAGATCTGATTGAGAATTAACTAAGGTTTAGATGTTGATTTATGTTTTCATTTAAAGTAACCATGTTAGAGATCAGTGTTTGCTTTAGTTGGGCTCTTGACCCTTGATTTCCATCTTAGTTTATTTTTTCTCTGGATGTTGTAGCCATGTGTTTTTGAAATGTTTATTATAACTGAAAAACCCAGAGAAAATATTGTCAGGTATTGATTGTTATACACCATGTTGGTAATGACAATCATCAATTATGGAGCTATTAAGAGTCCAAAGTCTGACTAAATAGGTGTTCTATAGTTAGTTCAGTTGATTACAATGAGAGCCATTCAAAGAGCCGGTGGTTCTTTCACAATCCATTAATATAAAGAACTTTTCAAAAAGTAAAAACATGCGGAAAAAAAAAAAAACATGCTGCAATGCATGCTGGGTACTATTGTAGTACAAAACTCATCCATGGCTCCCAGCATGCTCTGCTGCATTTAAAAAAAAGTTTTTTTTATTTATTTTTTTACTGTCACCATTGTTGAGGTTCATATGCTGATTATTGATGTCTGTGTGTGACTAAGGGACTCCACAGAAAACCAAACTGTTTGGAAAGTTCTTTATATTAACTGATTATCACAGAACCACTGACTCTTAGAATCACTTTTACTATAATCAATCTAACTAATTACATAACACTTATTTCATCAGAGATTAGACTCCAAACAGTTCAGTAATCAATGATTATCATCACCAATATACAGTATAACAACCAACATCTAGATACAGGTTAGATAAAAAAAAAAAAATACTAACTTGATTGTACTATAAGTTGCTTTGGACAAATGCAGTTTCTAAGAGTGTGAGTGTGTGTATAACACCTGATGACATTTTCTCTGGGCTTTTGAGTTACAACAAATGGTTACAACAGCCAGAGAAAAAACTAAGACAGAAATCAAGGGTCAAGAGCCCAACTAAAGCAAACACTGATCTCTAACATGGTTACTTCAAATGAAACAATAAATCAACATCTAAACCTTAGTTAATTCTCAATCAGATCTTCTGTAGACGTCTGACAGAAATAAAGTCAGTCTGGTTATTAATAAGTGGAGCTGGTGATGCTGTTTGTGGGGTTGTTTAATCAGATCTTGAGAGATTTAATGTATTTTATTTCAGTTTATTTCATCTAAGGCTGTGTCTGAAGTCAGTTGTAGTTCTTGTGTTTCTCTTTTCTTCAGTGATTCTGTTTGTTAACAGCAGCTGTTCATCACTAATGCTCAATTATCACTCAATTAATCACTTAATTACTTAATTGCAATGTATATCTTCTTTCAGTGAACTCAACTGAATTAAGTTCAGAGTACTCACAACTATTAGTTTTAAAACTTAAATGGTTTAAGGCAATCGGTTTCCTCAAATGGTTTGAGTAAACCTAACTTGTCAGGTTTTTAAGGATATCTGTTTACTCAAACGGTTTGAGTTACGTTACTTGTTGGGTTTTACAGTGTAGAGTACGTACTCTTTTAGCACACGTTAAGTAAGTACTTATTGAAATTAAGTTGAGTTTGCCATTTCAGACGAAGCCAGTTTCTACACTCTAAAAAATGCTGGGTTAAATATAACCCAACGCTGGGTTAAAAAGGGACCAACCCAACAGTTGGGTTGTTTTGACCCAGCAGTTGGCAGAGGTATAAAGTCCAGGGGTCAGAAAGTAAAAGTCCTGCCATATGTTTATTCCACCCATGAACTCAGCAAGCTGTTTTAACCAGAGGAGAACCAAGTCATTCCTTTCACATCACAAACGAGTCTCGAGTCAGATCCCAAGTCCTCAAAGAGTTAAAGTTAATGAGATAATTAAGTGACTAATTAAATGAAGATTGTGCATTAGTGATGAACACCTGCTGTTAACCATCAACTTAACAGAAGAAAAGAGAAACACAAGAACTACAACTGACTCCAGGCACAGCCTTGGATGAAATATACTGATTTATTTCTTTATTTTAAAAGCACACAAGATGCCACCATAACTGTGGTCAAGGTTTGCTTTAATTAGTCTCTTGACCCTTTTGATAACTCAAAGTAGTTGGTTTCTAAGCAATTGCAATATTGTTTCACAGCAAACATTTGTGCATTGCTGAATCAAAAGCTTGAAGTAGCAGAGTAACTTGTGATTTCTGCTCATAACTCATGGTAAATAAACATCGTAAAGCAGTCTCTCTGTTTGGTTTATTGTTCAGGTACTGTATAACTACAAAAAAAAAAAAAAAAACTACTAAACAAATGCCACCTTAATGTGTCAATATTGTCAATGTGTCAAAAAAACCTATATCAGCTCAGGAATTTAGCCATGAACATTTATCATACTATCCTCAACAGTGGTGACAATAATTTTTCATACTGCAGTGCATGATGGGAGTTTTTACTATGGTGTTACCCAGCATTCATTGCATCATGAAGTATTTTGTTGATTGTCACCATTGTTGAGATTCGTATATTGGTTCTTGATGTCTCTCTGTGTCTAAATAGTATAGTTACTATTTATACACATATATACTTTTTTTTATTTTTTTTAATTAATTCACTATATATTTTAGAACAACAGTGTTCTGCAGTTTCACATAGTTCTTAATGCAAAACCTAAACATGTAGATGGAAGCAAGTTATTTTAAATGAAATCAGGCCATTTCATGAGGCTTGTTTCATCACATATAAACAGCAAATAGCTCATCATTGTAAAACACCACATGATTTTCTACAGAGAGAGAGATCTAGCGCAACAAGTCAAGGGTCAAGAGCACAACTAAATCAAACACTGATCTCCATGATGGTGGCATCATTTTAACCAATAAAACATCAACATCTGATCCTCTGTAATTTCCAATAACAGCATGTGTTCATCATTAATGCACAATCATCATTTAATTAGTCACTTATTTATCTCATTAACTTTAACTCTTTGAGGACTTGGGATTTGACTTGAGACTTGTTTGTGACTTGAAAGGAATGACTTGGTTCCTCCTCTGCTGAAATCAGCTGCTGAGTTCATGGATGGAGCAAAAATATGGCAGGACTTTTACTTTCTGACCCCTGGACTACCCACCTCTGGTCAAAATAACCCAACCGCTGGGTCAAAACAACCCAACCGCTGGGTTGGTCCCTTTTTAACCCAGCACTGGGTTATATTTAACCCAGCATTTTTTAGAGTGTATAGCAGCCAGAGCTTCCAACAGCAGCTGCAGTGACTTTAACAATTACATTTCAAAACCCTGCCCCCCAGAGAGCAACTTCAAGTAAGGTGAACCCCCTGGAAGGAACCAAACAACACACCTGAATCTGATTCTAACACAATGGAGATACTTGATCAGGCCAAACATCTGTCGATCAATACATGTCAGAAAACTAATGTGGTTCAACAGTCAAGCATGCAGAAACATGCTAAAATATTCGTGATGACAGATAAATACAAGACTGAGAGAAGAGACGAATAGAAACTGACACATTTATTTGTGTGACCGTGTGATTGTGGTCCGCTTTTTCTTTCTTCTCTGCTTCTCATTTCATGCTCAACTGTTTTATTTTATTTTCTCTCCAGTGGTCAACATGTTTCTAGAACTGTTTAACAGGACTTTAACAGAAACAACCACACAAGGTTAATGTTTGTCACCTTTTAAAAGACACTTTTAAGGTTTGAATGTGTATTACTATTTAAGTGTATCTCTCTGCAGATATGTTTTTTAATGTAATAGTTTCATCCAAGTCATGTGTCATTTTATTGAATTTTTGTTGTTTATTTATTTATTTGATTACTTATAATTGTTTTTATATATTTGTATTGCAGTGAATGGCCTAGTGGTGTCTGTTATTTTCTGTTAATTGTGTCTGCTTAATGAACAAGTGCACTTGAAAGCAAAGATTTAAATGTAACCAGAAGAAAGATTATATTATTTTCCAATTGGCGGACAATCCAGGGGCCAAAGAGTAAAAGTCCTGCCATATTTTTGCTCCACCCATGAACTCAGCAGCTGATTTCACCAGAGGAGGAACCAAGTCATTCCTTCCAAGACACAAACGAGTCTTGAGTCAAATCCCAAGTCTTCAAAGAGTTAAAGTTAATGAGATAATTAGGTGACCAATTAAATGATGATTGTGAACACCTGCTGTTATTGAAAATTACAGAGGATCAGATGTTGATGTTTTATTGGTTAAAATGATGCCACCATCATGGAGATCAGTGTTTGATTTAGTTGTGCTAGATCTCTCTCTGTAGCTCTGTATGTGGTGTTGTGAAGAAGAAAGATTAATGATAAATAGTGAACATATAGTCACAATGTGCTGGTTTGATTATATCCAAAATGATGGGGTTCCCCCCACCCCCCGTATGTTTAGGTTTTGAATAATCATCCCAGTGAAACTACAGCAGACAAAGAAGTACTGCTCTAATATTTACAGGAAACGAATTTTAAATCTGTGTAATGCACATAGAAATTTTAACTCTAGTGCTTTTTAGACACACACAGATATCAAGAACCAGCATATGAATCTCTACAATGGTGACAATCAACAAAATGCTTTATGTTGCAATACATGAAAAGCTCCCATAAAGCACTGCAGTATGAATAATGATTTTCACCACTGTTGAGGATCATATAATAAATGTTCATGGCTAAATGCCTAATCTTAAACTGTTTTTTTTTTTCCTTAATATTGACGCATTATGGTGGCTTTTGCGTAATGAAATTTCATTCAATTTCATACAGTCATCAAAAGCATAAATTATCTACTAGCTCAAGATTTAAGCATAGCGCAAACATTTACTGCAAAACAGTAATGCAATTGCTTCAAAGCAAATTTATCAAAACTACTAAAAGGCTCAAGAGCCCAACTGAAGCAAATACTGACCACAAATATGGTGGAAAAGTTAGTTGATTTCATCCAAGTCTGTGCTTGGATGAAAATATTAAATATTAAACTAATAAAACTAATATTAAACTAATAGCATAGATTAGACTCCAGATAAAACCAGCTGACCAGATCATTACATGATGAAACTTTTTACAACAAAAAGTAAAAAAAAGTCACCTGATGATATTTCTCTCTCACTGTTTTCCGCCATAACAAATATAATTACAGCAGTTAAACAAAAAGTAACATTGAAAAGAGTCATACTGCCTAAGTACTGATCACCATAATGGTGACATCAAACTAAACTATTATTTTCAATAAACCATCAACACCTCTGTTAATCTCAATAAGAACGTTTTTACATTTATGACAGAAATAAAGTCAATCTTGTTTATAATAAGTGAAGTTAGTAATACTGTTTTTGGAGTTATTTACGCTGGAGTTTGACATCAAACAAAGGTTGGGTTTTCACTTTCAACAAACATTTGACTTCTGAGCAATGTAAGTCAACATCTACACAGCAAAATCTCCAGTGTTAATTTAACACTCTGAGTGTGGACTCATATAAACTCTGAAGCAGTGTTAAAAGTAACACTGAAGCAGTGTTGAAGTTAATGAGATAATTAGGTGATTAATTAAGTGATGATTGACCATTATTGAAGACACCTGATAATAACAAGCAGAATCACCAAAGAAGAAAATCACAATTTGTGTGTCACCATTATAGTGGTCAGTGTTTGCTTTAGTTGTGATCTTGACACTTGACTTCATAATATAAAATTTTGATTGGCTGATATAACTGAGTTATAACAGACACATAAGCCGAGAGTGAAAGTCATCAGGTGGTAGAGGTGTGTGATACCGCTAGATTTGGTATCGATCCGATACCAAGTAAATACAGGGCCAGTATCGCCGATACCAATACCGATACTTTTTAATAATTAAGGTGGATGCTTCTTCAACCTAAATCTAAATGAATTTTCATGACTTTTAATTTGTATTTGTGATTTGCATTTTGGGTTATTGATCAGTACTACAAAAGCTTTTGTTCAGAAACAACTTTTGGTTACTTCTGTTTTATTTAAATAAAGTTACAAAATGATTACTTCACAAATATAAAAAATGTAAAAACAAATTCTCTTTTCAAGTAGCATGTTAACAAAAAATGCTCCTCTTTCTCTCTGCTGCCATTCTCCGCCTCTGACTGACTGCTGTTAGAAATGCGCGGCTGAGCGGCGCGCGCGCCTGACTGCTGGTGGTAGCGCTAGTGGTGAGTCACGTGACTGTACAACACAGGAGGAGAGGGGGAGGAGAGCAGTTCTGATTACCTGGTTTCACCCAATCTAATGTATGGTGTTACTTGCATATCATTTATTCAAGTGACTCAATGGGTCCACAGCCTGAGACACAGCTGAATTTAAAGCAGATAATTAGAGGAATTAGAAAATTGAAAAAAAACACTGCCACACAAACATCAAGATTCAGTGTATGAACCTGAACAATGGTGGCATGCTTCATGCTGCAATGTATTCTGGGTACATCATGGAAAACTCATCCATGGCACCCAGAATGCATTGCGACATGAAGCATGTCACCATTGTTGAGATTCATCCAATAATTCTTGAGGTCTCTGTGTGTCTAAGCATTCTGTGGTTCAAAGTGGTTCATGAACAGTGTAATTCAAAAAGAGAGACAAAAATACATATGATATAAATCTGCAGGATCTTATACGTTGCAACACATTTGCTATAGTCACTAATATTAAACTAATAGCACAGGTTAGAAAAATGTCATCAGGTGATTTTTTAAGTTGGCTTGAGAAAGCCAACTTACTGATCTACTATCTAATCTTATTATTATTAAGTTGGCTTGAGAAAGCCAACTTACTGATCTACTATTTAAACTTATTAAGTTGGCTTGAGAAAGCCAACTTACTGATCTACTATTTAAACTTATTATTATTATTCTTCTGAGACTAAATTTCTGACTGCTACTCCTCCTAGAGCTTTAGCTCTACAGACTCCAAACTCAGCCCAGATCTTCAGACTGATCTGACTCGAGTTGCTATATCTTTTTAGACTGATTGGACTTACGGTTTTCATAAAAATGAAGATTAAAAATCATAAAAATCCCATAGACTTACATTGAAAAGCCTCTGCTCACCTGAACATTCCGTAAACTCCAACTGTCAAAAATTCAAATCTAAACACACTGAAACCCATTAGACTCAATCAGACTTACCTTCTATGTACTATTACTAACGCATTCAAACTCATTCAAACTCATCTATCTATCTATCTATCTATCTATCTATCTATCTATCTATCTATCTATCTATCTATCTATCATCTGACTGTTTCTATCTATCTATCTATCTATCTATCTATCTATCTATCTATCTATCATCTGACTGTTTATATCTATCTATCTATCTATCTATCTATCTATCTATCATCTGACTGTTTATATCTATCTATCTATCTATCTATCTATCTATCTATCTATCTATCTATCTATCTATCTATCTATCATCTGACTGCTTCTATCTATCTATCTATCTATCTATCTATCTATCTATCTATCGTCTGACTATTTCTATCTATCTATCTATCTATCTATCTATCTATCTATCTATCTATCTATCTATCGTCTGACTATTTCTATCTATCTATCTATCTATCTATCTATCTATCTATCTATCTATCCTAGCAACATGCTAATAATGTTAGAAACATGCTAGTAACTTGTTAATCATGCTAGCGACATGCTAGTCACATGCTAATCATGCTAGAAACATGCTAGTGACATGCTAGTAACTTGCTAATCATGCTAGAAACATGCTAGCGACCTGCTAGTAACATGCTAATCATGCAAAAAACATGTTAGAGACATGCTAGTCATTTGCTAATCATGCTAGAAACATGCTAGTCACTCGCTTATCATACTAGAAACATGCTAGAGACATGCTAGTCACTTGTTAATCATGCTAGAAACATGCTAGTGACATGCTAGTAACATGCTAATCATGCTAGAAACATGCTAGCGACATGCTAGTCACTCACTAATCATGTTAAAACATGCTAGTGACATGCTAGTCAATTGCTAATCATGCAAGAAACATGCTAGTGACATGCTAGTAACTTGCTAATTATGCTAGCAACATGCTAGTAACTAGCTTATCATGCTAGAAACATGCTAGTAACTTTGCTAATCATGCTAATGACATGCTAGTGACTTGCTTTATTAAACTTCTTAAACTTTTCAAACTTTCTAAACTTTTCAAACTTTCTGTTCAGGCTTTCTCAAGCCAACTTAAAGTTTGTCTTGACGAACTTTTTTATCTAGTTATTATTATTATTATTATTCTTCTGAGACTAAATTTCTGACTGCTACTCCTCCTAGAGCTTTAGCTCTACAGACTCCAAACTCAGCCCAGCTCTTCAGACTGATCTGACTCGAGTTGCTATATCTTTTTAGACTGATTGGACTTACGGTTTTCATAAAAATGAAGATTAAAAATCATAAAAATCCCATAGACTTACATTGAAAAGCCTCTGCTCATCTGAACATTCCGTAAACTCCAACTGTCAAAAATTCAAATCTAAACACACTGAAGCCCATTACACTCAATCAGACATGCCTTCTTTGTACTATTACTAACCCTTTCAAACTTATTCAGACGCATCTATCTATCTATCTATCTATCTATCTATCTATCTATCTATCTATCTATCTATCATGACTGTTTCTATCTATCTATCTATCATTCTATCTATCTATCTATCTATCTATCTATCTATCTATCTATCTATCTATCTATCTATCTATCTATCTATCATCTGACTGTTTCTATCTATCTATCTATCTATCTATCTATCTATCTATCATCTGACTGCTTCTATCTATCTATCTATCTATCTATCTATCTATCTATCTATCTATCTATCTATCGTCTGACTATTTCTATCTATCTATCTATCTATCTATCTATCTATCTATCTATCTATCTATCTATCTATCATCTGACTGTTTCTATCTATCTATCTATCTATCTATCTATCTATCTATCTATCTTTCATCTGACTGCTTCTATCTATCTATCTATCTATCTATCTATCTATATATCTATCATCTGACTGTTTCTATCTATCTATCTATCTATCTATCTATCTATCTATCATCTGACTATTTCTATCTATCTATCTATCTATCTATCTATCTATCTATCTTAATCATGCTAGCGACATGCTAGTCACTTGCTAATCATGCTAGGAACATGCTAGTAACATGCTAATCATGCTAGAAACATGCTAGCGACATGCTAGTAACTTGCTAATCATGCTAAAAACATGCTAGCGACATGCTAGTCACTCGCTAATCATGCTAAAAACATGCTAGTGACATGCTAGTCACTTGCTAATCATGCTAGAAACATGCTAGTGACATGCTAGTAACTTGCTAATAATGCTAGTTACTTGCTAATCATGCTAGGAACATGCTAGTGACATGCTAGTAACTTGCTAATCATGCTAGTCACTTGCTAATCATGCTAAAAACATGCTAGCGACATGCTAGTCACTTGCTAATCATGCTAGAAACATGCTAGCGACATGCTAGTAACTTGCTAATCATGCTAGTCACTTGCTAATCATGCTAAAAACATGCTAGCGACATGCTAGTAACTCGCTAATCATGCTAAAAACATGCTAGTGACATGCTAGTCACTTGCTAATCATGCTAGAAACATGCTAGCGACATGCTAGTAACTTGCTAATCATGCTTTTCACTTGCTAATCATGCTAAAACATGCTAGCGACATGCTAGTAACTTGCTAATTATGCTAGCAACATGCTAGTCACTTGCTAATCATGCTAGAAACATGCTAACGACATGCTAGTAACTTGCTAATCATGCTAGCGACATGCTAGTCACTTGCTAATCATGTTAAAAACATGCTAGCAACTTGCTAATCATGCTAGAAACATGCTAACGACATGCTAGTAACTTGCTAATCATGCTAGTGAAATGCTAGTCACTTGCTAATCATGCTAGAAACATGCTAGCGACATGCTAGTCACTCACAAATTATCCTAAAAACATGCTAGTGACATGTTTGTCACTTGCTAATCATGCTAGTCACTTGCTAATCATGCTAAAAACATGCTAGCGACATGCTAGTCACCCGCTAATCATGCTAAAAACATGCTAGTCACATGCTAGTAACTTGCTAATTATGCTAGCAACATGCTAGTAACTAGCTTATAATGCTAGAAACATGCTAGTAACTTTGTTAATCATGCTAATGACATGTTAGTCACTTGCTAATTATGCTAGCAACATGCTAGTCACTTGCTAATCATGCTAGAAACATGCTAACGACATGCTAGTAACTTGCTAATCATGCTAGCGACATGCTAGTCACTTGCTAATCATGTTAAAAACATGCTAGCAACTTGCTAATCATGCTAGAAACATGCTAACGACATGCTAGTAACTTGCTAATCATGCTAGTGAAATGCTAGTCACTTGCTAATCATGCTAGAAACATGCTAGCGACATGCTAGTCACTCACAAATTATCCTAAAAACATGCTAGTGACATGTTTGTCACTTGCTAATCATGCTAGTCACTTGCTAATCATGCTAAAAACATGCTAGCGACATGCTAGTCACCCGCTAATCATGCTAAAAACATGCTAGTCACATGCTAGTAACTTGCTAATTATGCTAGCAACATGCTAGTAACTAGCTTATAATGCTAGAAACATGCTAGTAACTTTGTTAATCATGCTAATGACATGTTAGTCACTTGCTTTATTAAACTTCTTAAACTTTTCAAACTTTCTAAACTTTTCAAACTTTCTGTTCAAGCTTTCTCAAGCCAACTTAAAGTTTGTCTTGACGAACTTTTTTATCTAGTTATTATTATTATTCTTCTGAGACTAAATTTCTGACTGCTACTCCTCCTAGAGCTTTAACTCTACAGACTCCAAACTCAGCCCAGCTCTTCAGACTGATCTGACTCGAGTTGCTATATCTTTTTAGACTGATTGGACTTACGGTTTTCATAAAAATGAAGATTAAAAATCATAAAAATCCCATAGACTTACATTGAAAAGCCTCTGCTCATCTGAACATTCCGTAAACTCCAACTGTCAAAAATTCAAATCTAAACACACTGAAGCCCATTACACTCAATCAGACATGCCTTCTTTGTACTATTACTAACCCTTTCAAACTTATTCAGACGCATCTATCTATCTATCTATCTATCTATCTATCTATCTATCATCTGACTGTTTCTATCTATCTATCTATCATTCTATCTATCTATCTATCTATCTATCTATCTATCTATCTATCTATCTATCTATCTATCATCTGACTGTTTCTATCTATCTATCTATCTATCTATCTATCTATCTATCATCTGACTGCTTCTATCTATCTATCTATCTATCTATCTATCTATCTATCTATCTATCGTCTGACTATTTCTATCTATCTATCTATCTATCTATCTATCTATCTATCTATCTATCTATCTATCTATCTATCTATCTATCATCTGACTGTTTCTATCTATCTATCTATCTATCTATCTATCTATCTATCTATCTATCTTTCATCTGACTGCTTCTATCTATCTATCTATCTATCTATCTATCTATCTATCTATATATCTATCATCTGACTGTTTCTATCTATCTATCTATCTATCTATCTATCTATCTATCATCTGACTATTTCTATCTATCTATCTATCTATCTATCTATCTATCTATCTTAATCATGCTAGCGACATGCTAGTCACTTGCTAATCATGCTAGGAACATGCTAGTAACATGCTAATCATGCTAGAAACATGCTAGCGACATGCTAGTAACTTGCTAATCATGCTAAAAACATGCTAGCGACATGCTAGTCACTCGCTAATCATGCTAAAAACATGCTAGTGACATGCTAGTCACTTGCTAATCATGCTAGAAACATGCTAGTGACATGCTAGTAACTTGCTAATAATGCTAGTTACTTGCTAATCATGCTAGGAACATGCTAGTGACATGCTAGTAACTTGCTAATCATGCTAGTCACTTGCTAATCATGCTAAAAACATGCTAGCGACATGCTAGTCACTTGCTAATCATGCTAGAAACATGCTAGCGACATGCTAGTAACTTGCTAATCATGCTAGTCACTTGCTAATCATGCTAAAAACATGCTAGCGACATGCTAGTAACTCGCTAATCATGCTAAAAACATGCTAGTGACATGCTAGTCACTTGCTAATCATGCTAGAAACATGCTAGCGACATGCTAGTAACTTGCTAATCATGCTTTTCACTTGCTAATCATGCTAAAACATGCTAGCGACATGCTAGTAACTTGCTAATTATGCTAGCAACATGCTAGTCACTTGCTAATCATGCTAGAAACATGCTAACGACATGCTAGTAACTTGCTAATCATGCTAGCGACATGCTAGTCACTTGCTAATCATGTTAAAAACATGCTAGCAACTTGCTAATCATGCTAGAAACATGCTAACGACATGCTAGTAACTTGCTAATCATGCTAGTGAAATGCTAGTCACTTGCTAATCATGCTAGAAACATGCTAGCGACATGCTAGTCACTCACAAATTATCCTAAAAACATGCTAGTGACATGTTTGTCACTTGCTAATCATGCTAGTCACTTGCTAATCATGCTAAAAACATGCTAGCGACATGCTAGTCACCCGCTAATCATGCTAAAAACATGCTAGTCACATGCTAGTAACTTGCTAATTATGCTAGCAACATGCTAGTAACTAGCTTATAATGCTAGAAACATGCTAGTAACTTTGTTAATCATGCTAATGACATGTTAGTCACTTGCTAATTATGCTAGCAACATGCTAGTCACTTGCTAATCATGCTAGAAACATGCTAACGACATGCTAGTAACTTGCTAATCATGCTAGCGACATGCTAGTCACTTGCTAATCATGTTAAAAACATGCTAGCAACTTGCTAATCATGCTAGAAACATGCTAACGACATGCTAGTAACTTGCTAATCATGCTAGTGAAATGCTAGTCACTTGCTAATCATGCTAGAAACATGCTAGCGACATGCTAGTCACTCACAAATTATCCTAAAAACATGCTAGTGACATGTTTGTCACTTGCTAATCATGCTAGTCACTTGCTAATCATGCTAAAAACATGCTAGCGACATGCTAGTCACCCGCTAATCATGCTAAAAACATGCTAGTCACATGCTAGTAACTTGCTAATTATGCTAGCAACATGCTAGTAACTAGCTTATAATGCTAGAAACATGCTAGTAACTTTGTTAATCATGCTAATGACATGTTAGTCACTTGCTTTATTAAACTTCTTAAACTTTTCAAACTTTCTAAACTTTTCAAACTTTCTGTTCAAGCTTTCTCAAGCCAACTTAAAGTTTGTCTTGACGAACTTTTTTATCTAGTTTTACTTGCTGGTGTTAAAAGTTTCATCATGTAATGATCTGATCAGCTGGTTTTATGACTTCAAATGAAACAAACATTAGATTTAATTTAAAGTTTTAAATGAAATGAGAAATTTGTTCTTAGAGGTTACATATTGTGTGATTTCTGTTATTTAAAACTTGTGTTTTTAAGTCAATTTTGTATCATCAAGGAAAGGGCGTCTGTGCAATAGATCCTTATGTTGTTGCCACTTGGCATCCACCTCAACTCCAAGACCCATTTCTGAGTTTGCCTGTAAGTACTTCTTTTTCTGTACATATTTCCACACATTGATGCCTGTTGTAATGCCATTTGTGTTATTACATTTATAATGGCCTTTTGTGTGTTTGCGTTCATATTTATATTTGGAACAGTGCTGTTGGGGTGATATTGGAAATAAAAAAATAAAAATAAAAAAATCAAGAGTCAGCTGTCAGCACAATTAGAAATAAGATATCAGCACAATAACACACTCAGCAAAATATTTTCTAATTATTGTTATAATAAAATCCCAGAAATCACAGAGATATCATTTTTCTGTCAATATTGCAAACACTTAATTTATTTTTTATTTATTTATTTTATGTGCCACTCCTAGATTTACTGTGGCCTCATCTGGCCACCCCTATTAAAATTTTCTGGGGGCACCACTGTCCAACAGAAGACAATAGAACCCAGTGATGTTGTCTAAACTGGACGCGGCGTGATGCGACAAGATCCCCATCAGTAAACTGATGCTCGATCTATTTATGACGAAATGTTCTGACACTACGTTCAGATGATTTGACACTGTAGTGTGATGTCAAGTTTAGACAGACTTTTAGCGCAGTGGGGCACGGAACAACAGTCCGGTGTAGACACAATTAGACAGTGTCTGCTCTATTTACAAATAATTTATATTTAAATAAATAAATAACCTAAACCAGCAGCATTACAAGATGGAAATATAGACTAGAAAATATATTTACGCTTGCTCTGTCCTACGTCCATGACACTGACTCAGTAATAAAGTATTATGAGAGAGAGATAAACTGAGCGACTGTAATTACCTGTATCTGATATAGCATTTCAGTCTCCTACTCACAATAAAACATAAGTTTGAAAGTCTACTGAGGAAAGTGTTATCTTTGTCGTAACGTCAATATCCTTTAATCCGATTTCTGATGACAGCGCTGCTCAGTGCATTTGTTAGCTGCATCAATTGTTGTTGAAAGTAAAAATAACTTCCATTTACAAAAGCGTTTATTTTTCAATGTAAAAGTCTCTTGTTGCCACCTAATGGCAGAACAATGTAAAATCCTCACAATTACTAAACACATTAAATACTATTAAAAATTTATCGAATAATCATATTTAATAATGTGCCCTCTAGAAGCTTGCGTTCTGCAAGTGAACGTTGCTTGATGCATCCAAGATGGCGCCGAGCATGGCGGCCGTGTTGCGAGCTCCGAGTAAACTTTGCAGTTTTTTGTTTGTTTTACTTGTTTTTTTGTTGTTCTACGTGTTGGATGTTGTTTGTATAACTGTCTACGACAGACACACGCTTCTAAACATTGGTTCCTACGTCACGGAACGCAAACCGGACTTTGAGTTCTTGAACGCCGGCGCTTTGTTTACAGACACCGCATCAGAGCCCTTTGTCTGGGCTGCGCGGGCGCGACCGAGGAAACGCCGCCGGAAAAGAGGAAAGAGAGCCGGCGTCCTTGTCAGACTCAGACGTCGTCCCCTCCGACCTCCTCGCCCATCCATTTTGCTGGCTAACGTTCAGTCACTGGACAACAAACTTTGTGAACTGTGGGCACGTATCTCATACCAACGAGAAACAAGGGACTGCTGCATTATTTGCCTCACAGAAACCTGGATGTCTGCAGTGGTTCCAGACTCAGCCATCGAGCTTACGGGGTTCTCCGTGCACCGCTCGGACAGAACGAAAGAGCTCACAGGGAAAAGCAGAGGTGGGGGCGTTTGTTTCTTTATCAACAACTCGTGGTGTGATGAAAGGAACCTACACTCTATTAAATCCTTCTGCTCCCCTGATCTGGAATTTCATATGCTTCTGTGTCGACCATTCTGGCTACCGAGGGAATTCACAGCGGTCATAATCACCGCTGTTTACATTCCCCCTCAAGCAACACAGACCAGGCACTCAAGGAACTGTATGGGAATATAAGTGAGCAGGAAACCGCGTACCCAGATGCAGCGTTTATTGTTATGGGGGACTTTAACAAAGCCAACTTCAGAACAATAGCTCTGAAATATTTTCAACACATCACCATCAACACGCGTGGTGATCGTGTACTGGACCACTGCTACTCTCCTTTCCGGGACGCCTACAAATCTCTCCCACGCCCACCTTTCGGCAAATCGGATCACTCTTCCATTCTGCTGCTGCCTGCTTATAGGCAGAAACTGAAACGGGAAGCACCCGCCCTCAGGACAATTCAATGCTGGTCGGACCAATCAGACGCTATACTACAGGACTGTTTTGATCACGTGGACTGGGACATGTTCCGGGCAGCGTCTGATGACGACATAGAGGCGTACTCAGAAACTGTAACGTGTTTCATCAGGAAGTGTGTAGAAGATGTAGTGCCGACAAAAACAATCCACATCTACCCCAACCAAAAACCGTGGATTAATAGCGATGTTCGAGCAGCCTTGTCAGCGCGGACATCCGCTTTTAAATCCGGAAACGCTGATGATCGCAAACAAGCCAGTTAGGATCTCAGGAAATCCATCAAAGCCGCAAAAAGACAATACAAAAACAAAGTTGAAGAACAATTCAACACCAGCGATGCAAGAGGCATGTGGCAGGGGATCAATAAAATCACAGACTTTAAAGGGAAAAATCCAGCTACTGTGAACATTGCCGCCTCTCTACCGGACGAGCTGAATAACTTTTATGCTCGTTTCGAGGCTCACAACACCGCCCACACAGAGAGCGCTCCCGCAGCTGCTGCAGAAGAGGTCAGTGCACTCTCCATCTCTGTTGCGGATGTGACCCGATCCTTCTGACGGGTGAATATCCGCAAGGCAGCGGGTCCTGATGGCATCCCAGGCCGTGTGCTCCGAGCATGCGCATTCCAGCTAGCCGGTGTTTTTACAGACATTTTCAACCTCTCCCTCTCTCTGTCTGTGGTTCCCTCGTGCTTCAAAAAATCCACCATTGTGCCCATACCAAAGAAAAATAAAATCACATGCTTGAATGACTGGAGGCCTGTTGCTCTCACACCCTTCTTCAGTAAGTGTTTTGAGAGACTCGTCAGAGACTCCATCTGCTCTGTGCTGCCTGCCTCACTGGATCCGCTACAATTTGCATATCGTAGCAACCATTCTACAGACGATGCTATTGCTTTCACTCTACACACTGCTCTCTCCCACCTGGAAAATAAGAACACCTATGTGAGAATGCTGTTTGTGGACTACAGCTCAGCATTTAACACCATAGTGCCTGCCACACTTGTTGCGAAGCTCCAGACTCTGGGACTAAACAGATCTCTGTGCAGCTGGATCCTGGACTTCCTGACAGGCAGAAGCCAGGTGGTCAGAATGGGCAACAACACTTCATCCCCGCTGACCCTCAACACTGGTGCTCCTCAGGGCTGTGTCCTCAGCCCGCTCCTGTACTCCCTGTACACACATGACTGTACAGCCACACACAGCTCCAACGTCATCATCAAATTCGCTGATGACACAACGGTGATAGGCCTGATCACCGACAACGATGAGACGGCCTACAGAGAGGAGGTGAGCACCCTGACTAAATGGTGTCAGGAGAACCACCTCTCACTCAACATCGACAAGACCAAGGAGCTGGTGGTGGATTTCAGGAGACAGAGCAGAGAACACACACCCATCACCATCGACAAGACACCTGTGGAGCGGGTAAACAGCTTTAAGTTCCTCTGTGTTAACATCAGTGAAGGTCTCACCTGGTCTACACACACGAATGCAGTGCTGAAGAAGGCACCTCAACGCCTCTTCTTCCTGAGACGACTGAGGAAGTTTGGAATGAGCCCCAGCATCCTCAGATCATTCTACACTTGCACTATAGAGAGCATCCTGACGGGCTGCATCACTGCCTGGTTTGGAAACAGCACCGCTGGCAACCACAAAGCTCTGAAAAGGGTCGTGCGAACTGCCAGCCACATTGTTGGAGGTGAGCTTCCCTCCCTCCAGGACATCTACACCAGGCGGTGTATAAGGAAATCCCGGAGGATCATCAGTGACTCCAGCCATCCGTCCCACAGACTGCTCTCTCTGCTGCCCTCAGGAAGACGTCTCCGCAGCATCCGATCCCGCACTAGCCGACTGAGGGATAGCTTTTTCCCTCAGGCTATCAGACTTATGAACAGTCTGAACTAATACACCCTACAGCATACTCCACAATATGGTATGCCACACACTGCACTTTAACTTTAACAGTTCAACACCGAACTATTTAATACAATAATCTACCTGCTACCACTGGATACCATCCAATGCACATCCATAACATTTCTGTATCCAGCCCACGTACACTCTGTTGCACCTTAGCATATTTTCATGCGTATATATGTCTACATAATGTAGAATGTGTACATTCTGTGTATAGTCTATAATGTGTAGTGCTAACTGTATGTATGTACATGTTGCGTAAAATGTGTAGTGCTAACTGTAAGTATGTCCAATAGTACACTGTGTGTACTGACTATATGTATGTGCATATTGCATATTTTCACCTGTTGAAGTCTGTATGGTTATATGTTAACTGTTTCTGCAATTTCTGGTGCACGCTCCCAAGAATTTCACTCACCAAGGCACATGTGCTGTGACAATAAAAGTGACTTGACTTGACTTGACTTGACTTTATTTGACCCTCTAACTCTAGCACTCTCTATTCTAATTATATTCGTAAAAAAAAAAAAAAAAAAAAATTCATTTGCTGCTTGTTTTCTTCAAAAAAAATCTAACTAGCTTTCTAATCTTTTTGTATTCTATCTGTTTTCTTTTCATTTATTATACAATTAACAAAAGCAAAAAAAAAAGACCTCTAAAACTAGCTTGCTCTATTCTTTTTTTATTCTATTCGTTTTCTTTTTATTTATTATATTATTTAAAAGCCCTTGCTACGTATACTGCATTTAGGCTAACTGAGACTTGTTATAGCACTTATATATCATTGCTCTTTTTTTGTTTTTGATTGCTTCCATTGTCCTCATTTGTAAGTCGCTTTGGATAAAAGCATCTGCTAAATGACTAAATGTAAACGTAATAAAAAACAACAACAACAGCCATTATAAAGGTAGCTAGGCAATTCAGTCCACCATACAAAGGCAGTGCGATATACAGCATTGAATTTACATAAACATGATAAGATTTTGCCAAAACTATTTGCTCTGGAACAAATAATAGTTTAATGAGACCAAAGACTGCCCGTTAGATTTTCCTAAAATTAGTTACATCTCATGTTTAACCACTATAAAAACACCAGAGCGAGCAGCAAATGTCAGAAGATCTGGCCGAGGTGAGGCGCTCTCTCTGCGGGTTTATGAGCGCTGAATGTCTGCTGAACCGCTGGAGCTCACGTCTCCGAAAAAGTCAAGCAAATTTTCAAATAGACATTATCTTTATTAACAAATACCATATTTAAAGTCCAAGCAAGCACATTCTCGTGCACATATAAAGCAGATTCTTTCTGAGAACCAGAAAGAACTGTTGTATACAGAAATAAATATCAAATTAAACATAAAAGGGTACTAGGATTTTCCCTGTAAATAATACTATTCTATAAAGGACAAAAGATTTATTGCATTTTTCTTTTTCATCACTTTGAAGGCATTTTGTAGAAAGAAATAAACTCATTATAAAATGTACAAAACGTTGGTTTCACATTCAAGTAATTATACTAGTCCTATATAAAAATTTCCCAGCAGAACTATGTTGTTAACAAGGAAGTCATCTTTGTTAATTATTGTGTGCTCGGGGAGGACTGGTCCACAATATCAGCGTGATCTTGCGTTATTTCCTCATCACTTCTTGTGTGCGTTTGGTTCTGAAACGTAGTTTGTGGACCAGACAACCAGAGTTGTCGGCGATTCTTCCTATTGTAAAGTCATGCAGTGTGTAACCTATTGTCACCGATCCATTGTGCAATGTGAACACAGCAGCAAAGAGAGTCCTGCAGTGTGAATTGGCATAAATGGACTAAACGAAGCCTCAAGTCAAATAATTTGCCTCGATTTTTTTGTATTTGATTTACTTGAGGAATCGTTTCAGCCTTAAAATATATAAAATAGAATTAGAATAGTGAGTGCTAAAGTTAGAGGGTCAAATAAAGATGGAAGAGATGTGTTTTAAGCCGATTCTTGAAGATGGCTAAGGACTCAGCTGCTGGGATTGAGTTGGGCAGGTCATTCCTCCAGGAGGGAACATTTAATTTAAAAGTCCGTAAAAGTGACTTTGTGCTTCTTTGGGATGAACAATCAAGCGATGTTCACTTGCAGAACGCAAGCTTCTAGAGGCACATAAGTCTGAAGTAATGAATTTAGGTAAAGGGGTGCAGAGCCAGTGCTGGTTTTGTGTGCAAACATCAATGCCTTGAATTTTATGCGAGCAGCTATTGGTAGCCAGTGCAAATTGATAAATAGAGGTGTGACGTGTATTCTTTTCGGCTCATTAAAAATTAATCTTGCTGGCGCGTTCTGGATTAATTGTAAAGGTTTGATAGAACTGGCTGGAACACCTGCCAAGAGAGCGTTGCAATAGTCCAGCCTGGACAGAACATAATTATACACATAATATACAATAGTGATGTCCAGTTTGTAAACAAACCATTCCTTTGGAATGGTTCTTTTAGACAGTGCTTATTTTGCAAATTAAACATTGCTGGATCCAAATCAGCAGTTAAAATGCGCCCTGACCGACACTGACAATGAAACTTCAGTTATCCCTGAACATTCAATGACATTTGACATATTTACATTTAGCAGACACTTTTATCCAAAGCGACTTACAAATGAGGACAATGGAAGCAAACAAAAACAACAAAAGAGCAATAATATGTAAGTGCTATAAAAAGTCTCAGCTTAACATAGTTTTTTTTTTTTAATTATTATTATTATTGTCTAAAAAGTCAAAAGAAAACAGATAGAATAAAAAGTGTTAGAGGCCTTTTTTGCTTTTGTTAATTGTATAATAAAAAGAAAAGAAAGACATAGAATACAAAAAGAATAGAGAAGCTAGTGTTCGTTTTTAACACTTTGCAGGTTGTCTTACTCTTATCTGTATGATCAAAAATTGAGTATTTAATGTGTCAGCTGTTTGATCACGCCAGCGCCTCGCTCACACACACACACACACCACATATTTTAGCAATTCAAACTTCCCATCATAGTCTGTTAATTATCAAAATAAAATACAGTCAGCCAAACATATCAATTTAAACAGCTGCTGTTAGCCTATGCCAAGCACATTTTTGCACATGTGAAGAGAGGATGATTTTTTCCATCGATATGAACTCGCATAAAGCCTAGTCTACATTAGGGCTGTGCAATTAATCGAAAAAAAAAAAACGGTTCGATTTTGGCCTCAAACGATTATGAAAATCCAATAATCGAGATACAACGATTATTGTGCCCCATTCCTCCCCCTTTTGCAGCGCTGCGCTTTCGTTCCTCCATAAAAGCCCAATTTCCCGTGCAAATCAGTAAAATCATGTAACGTGACATTTGCAAAATGGGACGTGCTTGAATTATCGTGCTTGAATTATTAAAAGCTTGAAAGAGAACTCGCGCTGCTCCTCAGGAAGAGATATGTGCTCAGAGACAGAACAGAACACGGACATTTAAGGTCATCTTTTAGCTCAAGGTGTGCACCTAATCGGTCAAGTACATGCAAAAATGTGTCAAAATGCTGCGCTTGGTGATTATTCTTGTATACCTTCGTCAGTCATGTACTAAATGAATGTAAAGAGTTGAGAATGAAAATACGCGTTTAACAGTAATTTGGATCCGTGCGGCTCTTAAAGTGACAGCGGGCTATGTTTTATTTTACATTTGATTATTCATTTCTGCAGTAGGCTGTACCACGCTACATGAACCTTTTCATATAAACTGCAATAAATACAAAACTAAAGCCAAACTTAAACTTAAATGAGACATTAATAATAAATGGTATAGTGAATAAATGAAATAATCATACTGCTTGAGGCTTGCATAAAAAACATTAAAGCACAGTTTGTTTAATTTGTATCTTTTTATTCTATTGGATTTGTCCTTTGCTTTTTTTATTACTGACAGTTTAATTATTTTCAATCATTTTGAGGACTTTTTGTTTGTTTGGTTGAAATTCAGCTGGTCTCTACAATGTAGATGTCATAGCAACCTTTTTTTACAGGAAATACATATTTGATATTTATCACTATCTTTAAACAATTCACTCATATAAAGTTTTGGTCATATGAGGGGGCCATAATCGTGTTAAATAATCGTGATTACAATATTGACCAAAATAATCATGATTATTTTTTTGCCATAATCAAGCAGCCCTAGTCTACGTTATAAATAATAGTTTAACATTGAAATACATTGCGAATATGGAAACATTGTATTTGTGCTGAATGAGAGAGAGGTACGTGAGCCCAACGCTTTCAGTTTCACTTTGTTTTGGCTTCTATAGCTTTATATCTTTTTCATTCTTGATCTGTTCTGCATACCGTTACATTTAAATGATTTGTTTTGAACTGAGGGGAACTAGGCTATGATTATAGTGTTTATAATGTTTATAATACATAAACCTACGGAGCCCCCGCACATGACATGCAAGAAAAAAAAAAATCGTGCACACAATTTACTCATTTGTTCCCTCGATTTATAAATCGTGCACATGATTTAGCCTACTATTGTTTTCCTGCATGCCATGTGCAGGGCTCCGTATAAACCTGCTATCACTCTGTCTCGTATGCACCCACACACTGACACGATCTAATGCACTTGTTAATGCCGGATCTTTAAAAACAAATACCGGAACGCAAAAGTCCAAAATCTGACATTTTCCAGAACAGGATCCGGCTCAAATTAGGCACTGCTTTTAGAGTACTTTTGACCTATCTCATTTATTGCATTAGTTTAAATAGGATAATCTGATACCATATTGATATAAAAATACAAAGAGAAAGTAAAATATATTCCATTCATTGTTACTGACAACATGAAGTGCATTAAACTTTATATTATGTCAAGGTTTCTCAGACTGGGGTTTTGGAAACTGCAGGGGGTTTATAAGTTTAATGAAAAGGTAATAATTAATTAAATCATTACATTTTTAAATTAAAATGAGTCATTATCAAATCTATCAAAATAAAACACTTAAAAATATTTATGTGCATGTCATGTGACAATAACCAACATCAGAGAACCATCAACATGCAAATGTGATACTTAATAAAATCTTATTTTAAAATCTTAGGGGGTACTTTAAGTAAATATATTAGGTGAAAGAGGATCAGAAGAGAAAAACGTTTGTGAATTTGTCCATTTTAATGTGTTTGAGAGAAAAAAGCCTTCTGCAGACAGAGAAACACATGGTTAATCTACAGAGTGATAATTCAAATGAAAATGAGTGTGTTCATCAGTAGTTGACGCAGTGTTGAAACACTTCTTAAATATGAAATGATTTTTGTAAATCCAGTGGTCAAGTGTAGCACCTGAATAATGACTGATCTCTGTGTGAACGTCCACAAAACTGGAAGACCTTTTATGGAAGAGTGTATATAAGCAGTATCAGCTATTTTAGAAAGGAACATTAAAAGATGAAAAAGATGAATTAGGGAGAATCATTAAATTATGAATAATTTACTGCTATTGTGCAAATAATATGTAATCTCAACCCTTTAAATTACGAGTAAATCACTCGCATATGAAAGTGAAAGTAGTGATATTTGTCAAGTATGGTAACCCATACTCAGAATTGGTGCTCTGCATTTAACCCATCCAAGTGCACACACACAGCAGTGAGAAGTGAACACACCGTGAACACACACCCGGAGCAGTGGACACACACACACACAGCAGTGAGAAGTGAACACACCGTGAACACACACCCGGAGCAGTGGACACACACACACACCGTGAACACACACCCGGAGCAGTGGGCACACACACACACAGCAGTGAGAAGTGCACACACCGTGAACACACACCCGGAGCAGTGGACACACACACACACCGTGAACACACACCCGGAGCAGTGGACACACACACACACAGCAGTGAGAAGTGCACACACCGTGAACACACACCCGGAGCAGTGGACACACACACACACAGCAGTGAGAAGTGCACACACCGTGAACACACACCCGGAGCAGTGGACACACACACACACCGTGAACACACACCCGGAGCAGTGGACACACACACACACAGCAGTGAGAAGTGCACACACCGTGAACACACACCCGGAGCAGTGGACACACACACACACAGCAGTGAGAAGTGCACACACCGTGAACACACACCCGGAGCAGTGGGCACACACACACACACACCGTGAACACACACCCGGAGCAGTGGACACACACACACACACACACACACACACACACACACACACACACACACCGTGAACACACACCCGGAGCAGTGGACACACACACACACAGCAGTGAGAAGTGCACACACCGTGAACACACACCCGGAGCAGTGGACACACACACACACACACCGTGAACACACACCCGGAGCAGTGGACACACACACACACACACACACACCGTGAACACACACCCGGAGCAGTGGACACACACACACACAGCAGTGAGAAGTGCACACACCGTGAACACACACCCGGAGCAGTGGACACAGACACACACACACACACACACACACACACACCGTGAACACACACCCGGAGCAGTGAACACACACACACACACACACACACAGCAGTGAGAAGTGAACACACCGTGAACACACACCCGGAGCAGTGGACACACACACACACACACACACACACACACCGTGAACACACACCCGGAGCAGTGGACACACACACACACAGCAGTGAGAAGTGAACACACCGTGAACACACACCCGGAGCAGTGGACACAGACACAAACACACACACACACACCGTGAACACACACCCGGAGCAGTGAACACACACACACACACACCGTGAACACACACCCGGAGCAGTGGGCAGCTATATATCCAGCGCCCGGGGAGCAACTGGGGGTTCAGTGCCTTGCTCAAGGGCACTTCAGTCATGGGTATTGAGGGAGGAAGAGAGCACTGTTCATTCACTCCCTCCCACCTACAACTCCTGCCAGCACCGAGACTCAAACCTGCAACCTTCTGGTTACAAGTCCAACTCTCTAACCATTAGGCCACAGCTGCCCCTTAAATATGTGACTAAATCTAACTCTGGGCGACTAAATAATGTATATCGTTAGCTATTGGCTAATAAATTCTTAGATTTTACTCGCCTGTGTGTGTGTTAGAGGTTAATTACAAGTTTAGCACAGATTAACACTTAAGCGCTTGAGAGTTTCGCTCTGTAAATCAATCTGTACTCTTTTAGTTCATTTTAATGGATAAAACAGCTTTTGTAAACAATATTCCTATCTAAATTATACACTATTCATTTCTATATAAAATAATAATAAAATGGGGGGGGGGGCATTTATATTATTTTTAATAAATGAAGTATATAAGTTAAAAATAGAGAAAACTCAGCAAAGCCATTTAAAATCCAAAAATGACGACAGACTATCTGAAGTAAAATTATCTAATCAAATGTAATAGCACAGTTTCACCACTAGATGTCTAGATGTCTTATAACTCCTAATCCTAGACATTAGTGCGAATGTGTGTCTGATGTATAACAGACAGCTGATAAACCATCATTACTATAAAAGACTTGAGTTACTCACCACTGACAGCAACACTGAATCTCTGGTATGAGGTCTGTTTTTTGCTGCTGATCATCACTGTATAAAATCCAGAGTCTGTGGTTCTGGTGTTTGTGATGGTCAGAGATCCAGTCTGATGCTCCAGTCTGCCTCTGAATCTCTCTTCAGTATCATATAATGTTGAGCTCTTAGCCTCCATATCAGCTTTAGCTATGAGTCTTCCTTCATCTCCACACCTCCACACGATCAGCTCATCTCCGTACAGCTTAACATCAGTCTGAAGAGTGACGGGAGCTCCCTGCTTCACTGACAAGCTCTTCACTTCAGCTTGACCAGCTTTAGATGGAGACTCTGAAAGAAATTCAGACAGAGATTAAACACTGTTACTGGCATAGAATATAAGGTTTACAGTTTTAGTTCATCTTACAGTCATATGACTTACACTGGTTTTGCTTTCGCATTCAAACACGGTGTCTCTGTGACAATTATCCAACAGTAAATAATTTAACTTGTTAGACATGCACAAACAGATACATTACAATAGAAAGGAAAACAAGTGCTTTAAAAAGCACATGGCCTCTTTAATAAAACAAAAAGAAACTTGAAAAACTAAATATTAAAGAGACATATTCTCACCATGGACAGTAACATTGAATTTCCCTTTTGAGATCCCGGCACTGTGTCTGATCTGTAGTTCATAGAGTCCAGAGAGTCTGGCTTTCATGTTCTTGATGGTCAGAGATCCAGTCTCATCCAGCTGCAGTCTGTCTCTGAATATCTCAGTGGGACTGGGATAAGAGATGTGTTTTCCATCAGTACGAGCAATGACCGGATCTCCAAACTTCCACTCTAACAGAGAAAATTTCTTTATTTGAGTGAGATTGGGGTGTAGAGTGACAGAATCTCCCTCCATCACTGACTTCAGTTCATCAGCACCAAACACACCTGCAGAACAAACACAAACAGTTTCCAGGAGATTAAACTCATAACACAGCTGGTGATGAACAGATAACTGAAATCAGTCTTATAAACACTATTTGACTTATTAAAGCCCTCTATTACGCTCATCTACAGGTTAGCAATTTGGTTCAGGGAGTCTACTAGAATAGGATTACATGACTATTTATCTGTGTGAATGCTTCGTTTAAAAAAAAAAGTCATCCTCCTTCCCTTCTCTGAGAAACGTGCTGATGATTTGAGAAGCACCCGGCTGCAGCCTGCAGATGGAGGTGGGGCTGCACCTGGGGCGGGGTTGCACGTGCAGCCTTTATTTCAGGAAAATATGCTGCTCCTCATTATTTTAAAGTGAAGAAATCAAGAAACTTTTATTTCTACCGGTCGTGATGATTCTGAAAGGACATACCTGTAATCTGTTGCTATAGTAACGAACGCAATTTCATGATCATCATGCTCTTATTTTAGTGCAGTTGTGTCACAGCCATTGCAGTCAAATATTGAGATAAACTTTATAAAGTATCATCTTTTTATATTAAATTAATATATTAAATTGGTATCTTCTCTGTTACCCATTTTATGACCATTATTGAGCCGATTCTTTTCAATCAGCTGGAATGATTCGGGACATTCTACAAACCCGATTCCAAAAAAGTTGGGACACTGTACAAATTGTGAATAAAAACAGAAAGCAATGATGTGGAACTTTCACATTTCAATATTTTATTCAGAATACAACATAGATGACATATTAAATGTTTAATATATATATATATATATATATATATATATATATATACACTGTAAAACCGAACAGTGAAATTAATAAAAAAATTAAAGTTAATTAAGCCAGAATTGTAATTTTACTATGGTAAAATAAATGTTCAGTGATATCTTCAAAAGATTTTTGAATTTTGGCGCACATTTCTTTCTGTATAATGTTGATATGGAAACTGATAAATATTCAAAACCTGAGTGAGCAGGAGCACGAAGGTGCGCGCAACAAAAATTATGCGAATATTGATGGTTTACACGCTAAAGTAAAAGACCGCACCAGAGAAGGTGAACATGTTGGTATTCTTGTGGGGGAAAAAAAAAGAAAAAGAAACCTTCCAATCACTGTCATCGGCAGCAAGTTCAGTTTTACTTTACTTTTTGTTTTGTTTTCATTTTGAAAAGCTTATCTTTGCTGTTTACCTCACATTATGGAGGCTCTCTTTTATTTATTTTTTTTATTTTTATTTGATTCCTCTGTGTTTTCTAAACATTCGGTTATTTATTAGTAATTATATAGCCTTATACAGCATGTAGTGTAGGCCCATGCCATGCCTCATCTTATTCGTTTTTATTAATAAATGTTTTGTAAGCTAGTTTGTCATTGAATCTTACTGTTTTATTGTTGTTGTGCATTTTACTTAAAAATACTGTAACAATGAATCCATCTTTATTTTTTAGTTTTAAAAGGTGAAAGATGTATGTAGGTATAGATGTAAGCAAAACAGACAATTATCTTTTATTGCAAAACCTGACTAGATCGCAAAGTCGAAAGTGAAAGCACCCAAAGCCGGGCTTATAACACAGCAAAAAAGGAACTCCATTCACAAAATTCAAATCACAAATAATACTATTAATGAAAAAGAACGGGTTAACCACTTTCGTTTCCATATAACTATAAACTATGATAAAAGTTCATCAGTATGCATTGTTTAATAGCATGTTGTAGCAAAAAACAAACAAACAAACAAAAAAAAAAACACATGCTTTTGCTACCAACTCAGAAAGTTCGACCAGTGGGAAGAATGAGCGCTGAATTGCCCAGCTCCCCATCAGTGATCTAGTATGGCGTTCGGACAAGGTCAATAATATGATTTTTTGCTATTAAATCCATTCATTTTAAGACGCAGACGAGGCGTAGACGTCACGTCACGTAAATCACGTGTGGCAGTGAAGTGTCGAGTCAGAAGTTCACGCGTGATTCACATGTAGCAGTGAAGTTATTTATTTATTTTTTCGCTAACACGTATCAGAACACGGTCCTCACACGGCAGTGTGTGAGCCAATGCACAATTTATGGCGCTCAAAATGTTTCATTCGGCAACTAGACTGACAAGCACGACAGATAACACACGTGTATATGTGCGTGTACATCTCCATTTGTTTTATATGGAGACGTACACGCAAATATCACGTCACGTAGACACATCAATAACGTGTAGCTGTTGATCTTTACAGACGTGACGGCGGCGTCATGTTAGAAGTTAACGTGTGGATTACGTCTGTATGGCGCTCGCTTTGTGTCATTTCTTTCCTAACCAAGCTAAAAGACGTGTTAACGTGCGTGTGGAGAAGGTCTGCACGTCTGCCTGTCTGAACGTCTGCCCGTCTGAACGTCTGCCCGTCTGAACGTCTGCCCGTCTGAACGTCTGCCCGTCTGAACATCTGCACGTCTGAACGCCTGAACGTCTGCCCACCTGAACGGCTGCCCGTCTGAACGTCTGCCCATCTGAACGTCTGCACGTCTGCCCATCTGAACGTCTGCCCATCTGAACGTCTGCCCGTCTGAACGGCTGCCCGTCTGAACGGCTGCCCGTCTGGACGCCTGCCCGTCTGCACGTCTGCCCGTCTTAACGTCTGCCCGTCTGAACGTCTGGACGTCTGAACGTCTGAACGTCTGTACGTCTGAACGTCTGCACGTCTGCCTGTCTGCCCGTCTGAACACCCGCCCGTCTGAACGTCTGCCCGTCTGAACGCCTGCCCGTCTGAACATATGCCTGTCTGAACGTCTGCCCGTCTGAACGTCTGCCCGTGTGAACGTCTGCCCGTCTGAACGTCTGCCCGTCTGAACGTCTGCCCGTGTGAACGTCTGCCTGTCTGAACGTCTGCCCGTCTGAACATCTGCCCGTCTGAACGTCTGCCCGTCTGAACGTCTGCCCGTCTGAACGTCTGCCCGTCTGAACGTCTGCCCGTCTGAACATCTGCCCGTCTGAACGTCTGCCCGTCTGAACATCTGCCCGTCTGAATGTCTGCCCGTCTGAACATCTGCCCGTCTGAACGTCTGCCCGTGTGAACGTCTGCCCGTCTGAACGTCTGCCCGTCTGAACGTCTGCCCGTCTGAACGTCTGCCCGTGTGAACATCTGCCCGTCTGAACGTCTGCCCGTCTGAACATCTGCCTGTCTGCCCGTCTGAACGTCTGCCCGTCTGAACGTCTGCCTGTCTGCCCGTCTGAACGCCTGCCCGTCTGAACGTCTGCCTGTCTGCCCATCTGAACGCCTGCCCGTGTGAACGTCTGCCCGTCTGAACGTCTGAACGTCTGAACGCTTGCCCGTCTGAACGCCTGAACGTCTGCCCGTCTGAACGTCTGCCTGTCTGAACGTCTGAACGTCTGCCTGTCTGAACGTCTGCCCGTCTGAACGTCTGAACGTCTGAACGTCTGAACATCTGAACGTCTGCCTGTCTGCCTGTCTGAACGTCTGCCCGTCTGAACGTCTGCCTGTCTGAACGTCTGAACGTCTGCCCGTCTGAACGTCTGCCCGTCTGAACGCCTGCCCGTCTGAACGTCTGAACGCTTGCCCGTCTGAACGTCTGCCTGTCTGCCCGTCTGAACGTCTGCCTGTCTGCCCGTCTGAACGCCTGCCTGTCTGCCCGTCTGAACGACTGCCTGTCTGCCCGTCTGAACGCCTGCCTGTCTGCCCGTCTGAACGCCTGCCTGTCTGCCCGTCTGCCCGTCTGAACGTCTGCCTGTCTGCCCGTCTGAACGCCTGCCTGTCTGCCCGTCTGAACGTCTGCCTGTCTGCCCGTCTGAACGCCTGCCTGTCTGCCCGTCTGAACGTCTGCCTGTCTGCCCGTCTGAACGCCTGCCTGTCTGCCCGTCTGCCCGTCTGAACGTCTGCCTGTCTGCCCGTCTGAACGCCTGCCTGTCTGCCCATCTGAACGTCTGCCTGTCTGCCTGTCTGAACGCCTGCCCGTCTGAATGTCTAAATGTCTGAACATCTGAACGTCTGCCCGTCTGAATGCCTGCCCATCTGAACGCAATACTTAACATGCCTTTGCTAATTTAAAAATAGCGCTCGTACTTTTATGCAGCTACTTGTATGATGGATTATTAAATGACTAACTAACTAACTAACTGTATTTTAATATGTAGGCTACATTTCTGAAATGCATTTTCTGTAAAGCTGCTTTGAAACAATATGTATTGTGAAAAGCGCTATAGCCTACAACTAAATTTGAATTTAATTGAATTGAATGGACTTGTCTTATTTGAGACACTGTTCGAACAGTAATTTAAGCTATTATTAAATTAGATTAAGTAATTTTCAGCAGAGAAACATTAATATTAATAGCTATAGGCTACATAGGCCTAGCTTTTAACATCCTCGAAGGATATTAAGAAAATACTATTTAGGTTTGGATACATAAAAAAAAAAAAAATAATCTCAACAGTAAAAAACTTTGAATGTATTTTGAAATATCAATTATGCACGAGCCTGCATGGGAATAGGAAATAGGCTATATAGGCTCCAATAATAATAAAAAAAAAAGCTAGTAGAGTGGATGCATTACTTAATTATATTCTGAATTTCTATGTTATAAAAATCGTTCTATGAACTTCTAGCAAGCTCGTTTAAATCAGGTTGTAAATGCCAAAATGAAAGGAGGCTAAATAAATATTATACTACTAAATATCAATATAAAATTGCCAAGGCCCTGTTCTATTGAGATTACTGGTTGATGTTCAACCTATTCTTTCAAAAACACAAATATATATTTAACACCCACACAACAACTTCTTTCAGACAATTGCAGTTGTTCTGTATTTGTTGAACTGTATTTTCATTGACTATTGTGTGAAATGCCAGTCATTAATATATTGTTTATTTACAGGCATTCTGGTTTTCTAAAAACTGTTCATTACAGAAACATTCAAACACATATGTATACATTTGTGTTTTACTTGGTATTTTTCCTCAACTTGTCTCAGTTGGCAATTAATTTTCATTATATTTAAAAAAAATAAAATAAAAATTATATATATATATATATATATATATATATATATATATATATATATATATATATATATATATTTCTGTTACTCAGAAGTGAAACATTATGTGAATTTAAAGTGGCTGCGTTACAAATAGAAATGGGTATAGCCTAAATGTATGTGCTGTTGTTGGTTCCTATGACATGCTATTTTAACGTTTTAATTTTTCATTTCACTAATGAAGGAGAATGTAAAGCATTGGATCAACCAGGTCTCTGAAATAGCTCAGAGGTGCATCTCATGAAGCTTCATTTGACAAGCATATTTTGACAGAGCACAACTCAGTGTCACACATTTAGATAATGGAAGAACAACACAGAAACAGTGTCAACAGCCGTGAAGAAGAGGAGTAATGATGTGTGGTGGAAGGTTACGGAGGCAAAAGAGTGGAAGAGTTAAGATTGTGGACATGTTTCTAAAGAAAAAAGGACACTATTGCAGACAATGTTATCAATCATGACCTTACAATGACTGAGGTGGGTCAAAAGGTAAAGCCGAATGTTGGGAGAACAACAGTGTCTTCAATCATTCAAACATTTGTAGACAGAACATGTGTGTGTAATCAGACATTATTTTCAGTACTGTAATACTGTATACGTACTCCACATTTTACATAATACAGTAAATATACTTTATAGAGAGAATGTAACACAAACACACACACATTTACAGAGAGTGTTAAATATGTAAAAGCAAATGTATACTATATCGAACATTGCTCCTTTCAGAAATTGTTAATGCATTGAGCCCTTAATGTAAAGGAATAAATGACCCAAGACTTACTGAAACTTCCTACAAGTATATCAAGGAGTGGACATGGCTAATGAGCAGATGAGTGTCCCTCTGCTGCCACCTACTGATGTTAGTGGTCATTTCATGTCATTTTTGTTTTAAGTGTTTGTTTTTCCTGCAGGTGAAAACAAGATGCATCCGTTTAAGCCTTTTACTTTATTTATCAGGGCTGTCAATTGTTTTTCCTGAGTTGGGTGATATATTTGTATGCTCTTAACATAGTAGCAAAAAAATGTGCAGTATGACTGCATGGGCTACATTTAATAGAGTGCTCGGCTTTATAAAAACTTTAGTGTAGCTCTATTAAATGGTACGTTTATGTGTACGTTTTCAGATGTTACAATGTATCCCATCTACGGTGCATGTTGCCACTTTTCACTTCCATTTTCTGACAGTAAACAAAGAAAAATGTATAATTATGAAACAAAGCGACATAGACAAGTATAAAATTACTGTGGATAATATATATATATATTCTGAACCCCATGTGGATACACGCAAACTGAGAAAGTCAAAAAGTGTTACTTTGTGCCCCGCTCTCCCTCTATAAACCAGGCTCTACACTCAAAGCGCTGCGCAGTTCAAACGAGTTGTGTTTGATGTTTCTCATATGCAACAGAAATGGCAGTTTTTATGTGTTGAAGAACACGGTGGTCGCACCAGTGCGACCGCTCACAAAATTTGCTCGGTCACAGTCTGGAAACCTGCAATTAATAGAAAATTTATTTATTATAAATTATTATTTTTATATGAATAATTAAATATAAAAAACTTAACCACTCGATTTTGTAATATTCTTTAATCTTGTAGTCCATATGAAAAGGTGCATTTCTATTAAGGGCACGTACATGTGGAGATGGCGAGTCAGCGTCGGCATTCAGCAACCTCATCTTTGCACCCTACACTGACTCAGAAAGCACTAGTTTATTAAAAAAAAATTACAATGTCTTCTTTTCCCCCGAAACGTTCATAATCACTTTGCCGGTGCTTTGAGGCCATTGCTTTATGCGCGAGGTTGAGCGCGGAATATATTAGGCAACAGTGTGGTTAATATATTATTATATTAATCAATGTAATATAACGTGTGACTAGTTGACTAGAAATAATCTTAGTAGAGGGCAGGCCTACTTAGCACAAGGAAGCACTCCATTTTTTAAATAAAATGCTATAATGACTCTACGAAAAGTGCGACAGCTACAAATCATGACATTATTGTGCTGTTATGCATGCGTAAGGAGTCAAATGTATTTTTTGTTTTGTTTATCACCTTAATTAGATTATGAAGAATGATTTGTTGATCTTGTTTTCCCTTTAATAAATACCTTCCGCAATATATTTTTCAATTAGGCTACTTTCAAAAAGTAGTAGGGACAATATCGACCCTGGCAAAAAGTTGTGGGGACATGTCCCACCCGTCCCACCTGCAAATTACGCCTATGTATTAAGGTGATAACGATTTTGGATTTCGTTATAATATATATTATTATGTGTTTCTGTAGCTCAAGTGGTAGAGCATTGCGTTAACAAGCGCAAGGTTGGGGGTTCGATCCCCGGAAACACATGATAGGTAAAAATTGATAGTCTGAATGCACTGTAAGTCGCTTTGGATAAAAGCATCTGCTAAATGCATAAATTTAATTTAATTTTAATTTAATATATAAGGATGAAACTGTGGGTTATATTAGTAGAGTTAAAATATAAAAAAACTTAACCCAAAATGTATTGGTTATACTCACAAGGTCAGTTGTTATTAGCAAATTTCATCATCATCAAAATATTTACAGATAGATTAATTAGTGTTCATATTTTTTAACCCTTGTGCATCCTTGAGGACATTTTTGGCTTTTTCAGTTTTGTTTTTTTGATAACTTTGCCTGTGTTAATGCTAACTGCATAAAATTTGCCACAGGTGTGTATTTTTATTGGAATTTTAATATTTCACCTTCATTTCCTTTAAAAAATCTATTTTCTACTAGGTACACAAATACTTCCTCTCAGGACCTTTTGGACAAAAATGTCCCCATTGAAACCCATTAAAACTGCAATTTTTAATCCCGGTGCTATTCAACTATAAAATGATGCAATCTTTGTTAACAGGCTTTCATTCTGTTGGCAAGGCTTCAAAATTTAAATTTTTAAAAAAATTTACCAGATGGTGCCATTTTTTCAGGTTTGGCATATAAAGCAAATTATCGCTTTATTGTTGTTTTCTGCTGTTTTCGGCTTATTATTTGCATATTATAGAGCCAATTAGATATATTATGAAGCTATAATTGTGTGGGTGTGTTGGTATGGATGTCAGAGTGTGGTTTGTATGTGTGTACTGAAAATTTTATGTGTGTGTGTGTGTGTGTGTGGGAACAGTTTGAATGAAAAAAATATATATTGTACTGGAAATCACATATCCCACCCCATGTAAATGAGTCATACAGAGTCACAGACCCTGTCATGTGAAAACTGAATAAGGTCAAAAGGTTACTGAGCTTTGAAGATTTTTTTTCATTCAAACACATTTCTTATTACTTGTTTGCACTTTTTCATTTGTTATTGTTTTTGTTCAAAGATAAAAGGTGAGCTTGATTTTGATGTAGTAGTTCAGAAGCCCCTCAAAACCTTGTTTTTGTTTTCACCTCGAGAAAATGGTGATTGTTTTGTCTGGTAGATTTTAGTTGAGACAGGTGCTTTCACAGCCAAACCTATAAATATCAGTGGCTTGAGGGCCTTGTCATTTCATAGTTTGCAAGATGAAGAGACGTTTCACAGCAAGAGAAGCTCTGGATCTAGTTGTGGCCACCAACAGTGAGCACCCGGGTACATGTGAAAGTGAGGATGAAGAGTTGACTTCAGAGGATGAAGTCGAGTTTGCATTAGAGTCTGACTCTGATAGCTCTTGTTCCTCTGATGACAGCACTGAGAGTGAGGACACAGAAGAGACTGCAGATCTTCAGTGGAATTCAAAAAATGGGCAGATTCTCTGGTCTTCCACTCACACTGAGACGCTGCGCTACAATCCTGCCAAGGGTATGACCCCGGGTCCCACACACTATGCAACTGCCCGCATCACAACTTTGCAGTCCTGCTTCGACCTCTTCATCACTGAAGAAATCATTCAGCTTCTTCTGGAGAACACTAATTTACACGGGAGGCGTTTTGTGACGGATTGGATTGATTTCGATTCCACTGACATTCAGGCATACATCGGGCTTCTGATTCTGGCCGGTGTGTACAAGTCCCGAAATGAATCAACAAGAAGCCTGTGGGATGTGGAAAATGGACTTTCCATTTTCCGAACCACCATGTCCCACCGTAAATTCAAGCTCCTGAGCTCCACCCTGAGGTTCGATGACAGGATGACACGACCTGCACGTTACATGCATGACAAGCTGGCTGCATTTCGGACCATCTGGGAGAAGTGGACACATCGCCTTCCCCTGCACTCTAAAAAATGCTGGGTTAAATATAACCTAGTGCTGGGTTAAAAAGGGACCAACCCAGCGGTTGGGTTGTTTTGACCCAGCGGTTGGGTTATTTTGACCAGAGGTGGGTAGTCCAGGGGTCAGAAAGTAAAAGTCCTGCCATATGTTTAATCCACTCATGAACTCAGCAGCTGATTTCACCAGAGGAGGAACCAAGTCATTCCTTTCAAGTCACAAACAAGTCTCAAGTTAAATCCCAAGTCCTCAAAGAGTTAAAGTTAATGAGATAAATAAGTGATTAATTAAATGATGATTGTGCATTAATGATGAACACATGCTGTTATTGGAAATTACAGAGGATCAGATGTTGATGTTTTATTGGTTAAAATGATGCCACCATCATGGAGATCAGTGTTTGATTTAGTTGTGCTCTTGACCCTTGACTTGTTGTGCTAGATCTCTCTCTCTGTAGAAATGCATGTGGTGTTTTACAATGATGAGATATTTGCTGTTTATATGTGATGAAACAAGCCTCATGAAATGGCCTGATTTCATTCAAAATGACTTGCTTCCATTTACATGTTCAGGTTTTGCATTAAGAACTATGTGAAACTACAGAACACTGTTGTTCTAAAATATATAGTGAATTAATAAAAAAAAAAAGTATATGTGTGTGTATATATACATATAATACACCAAAAAAAAAAACTACTATACTATTTAGACACAGAGAGACATCAAGAACCAGTATACCAATCTCAACAATGGTGACAATCAACAAAATGCTTCATGATGCAATGAATGCTGGGTAACACCATAGTAAAAACTCCCATCATGCACTGCAGTATGAAAAATTATTGTCACCACTGTTGAGGATAGTATGATAAATGTTCATGGCTAAATTCCTGAGCTGATATAGGTTTTTTTTTAATTCAATATTGACAAATTAAGGTGGCATTTATTTAATAGTTTTTTTTTTTTTGTAGTTATACAGTACCTGAACAATAAACCAAAGAGAGAGACCACTTTACGATGTTTATTTACCATGAGTTATTAGCAGAAATCACAAGTTACTCTGCTACTTCAAGCTTTTGATTCAGCAATGCACAAATGTTTGCTGTGAAACAATATTGCAATTGCTTAGAAACCAACTACTTTGAGTTATTAAAAGGGTCAAGAGACTAATTAAAGCAAACCTTGACCACAGTTATGGTGGCATCTTGTGTGCTTTTAAAAAAAAGAAATAAATCAGTATATTTCATCCAAGGCTGTGCCTGGAGTCAGTTGTAGTTCTTGTGTTTCTCTTTTCTTCTGTTAAGTTGATTGTTAACAGCAGGTGTTCATCACTAATGCACAATCTTCATTTAATTAGTCACTTAATTATCTCATTAACTTTAACTCTTTGAGGACTTGGGATCTGACTCGAGACTCGTTTGTGATGTGAAAGGAATGACTTGGTTCTCCTCTGGTTAAAACAGCTTGCTGAGTTCATGGGTGGAATAAACATATGGCAGGACTTTTACTTTCTGACCCCTGGACTTTATACCTCTGCCAACTGCTGGGTCAAAACAACCCAACTGTTGGGTTGGTCCCTTTTTAACCCAGCGTTGGGTTATATTTAACCCAGCATTTTTTAGAGTGTGCTGTTCAACCCAGGCCAGGATGTCTGTGTGGATGAGCAGCTCGTCCCTTTCAAAGGCCGATGCAGATTTCGCCAGTACATGCCCAGCAAGCCTACCAAGTATGGCATAAAAATTTGGGTCACCTGTGATGTCACCACATCCTATGCATGGAAGTTGCAAATTTACACGGGGAAGTCTCCTGGAAGTCCTGCGGAGGTGAACCAAGGAAAAAGGGTCATTCTGGAAATGACGGAGGGGCTCCAGGGGAACACTGTGACCTGCGACAATTTTTTCACCTCCTATGGACTGGCGGAGGAGCTTCTAAAGAGGAAGATGGCCCTAGTCGACACAATTCGCAGGAACAAGCCAGAGCTTCCCCCACAGCTGCTGCAAATAAAGCATAGAGCACTTCTGTCCTCCCTCTTTGCTTTTACTAAGATGCACACAGCTGTGTCTTACGTACCCAAACGAGGGAAGAATGTGCTGCTCCTTAGCACCAAGCACCGCGAGCCAGCTGTGAGCGACACTGAAAAAAAGAAGCCAGTGATCATCACAGACTACAACCGCTGCAAAGGAGGTGTCGACAACCTGGACAAGGTATGTGTCATTATGCTTCAGTTACACACACATTTATTCTTACTGCATAATGCTTTTATTATTCAGTATTTTTTGTATCTATATATTCAGTGTTGTAGTTTTGTGAAAGAGGGGAAGAATATTTTGTTTATTTTTATTCTTACTGCATAGTTCCTTTATAATTTAGTATTTCATGCATTTCTATACACAATATTATATTTTTGTGAATGATGAGAAGAATATTTAGTTTATTTCTTCTTTTGCAGGTTGTTGGCACCTACAGCTGTAGGAGAAGAACATGTCGGTGGCCAGTGGTTCTCTTCTACAACCTTGTAGATGTGTCTACCTTCAACTCCTTTGTACTGTGGTCAGCCGTGGATCCCTCCTGGAACCAGGGCAAAACATTTAGACGGAGGCTGTTTTTGGAGGAACTGGGGAAAGCACTTGTGATGCCGCAAATTTCACGAAGACAGCGCATCCCCCGCACACCATCTACGTCCACCACGATGGAGGATCAACAGCAGGGAGACCCAAACACCAAAAAGAGGAAGGTCTGCACGTTCTGCACTGACAAAAAGAAAAAAAGTGCTTCCACCTGCAACAAGTGTGGCAAGCATATCTGCAAAGTCCACACAATCACATACTGCAGCTCCTGCTGTGAGTGAATTCCCTCATAGTAGGCAAATGCCTACTATTTCTGTTATCTGTTCTCTACTAATTCCCTCTGCGTAAATGTCTACTATTTCTGTTCTGAGTGTTCTCGAGTTTTGCACAATAAATCTTGTTCTTGTTCAAAGTGATCTTGTATTTTTGCTTTATTTATAGAGCAATATAAGATATATTCTATCAAAAAGTAAAAACTTTGGAGGATAATAGGAGTAATAAAACTTGGACATTGTTGTCCTTTATGGACCTGAGTGGTAGTTTTTATTTTAAATCTGATACTGCATAAAAATATGAAAGCATAAAAATGAATGTTGTTGTTAACCATTGACATATCCAAGGATGTAATATTTAAAGAAAAAAAAAAACTGCTTAGCATTTAGTATATGGAAATGTTTTATTATTATAATAATTTTTATAAAAATCAACAGTGGCATTATGTAAAGAAACTGGCGTTTAAGGTGTTAAAATTCTGAAAATTAATGAATGTTTGGTAATTATGATTAGAATTGATGCTGGAAAAAAATCTAAGTCAGTGAAAGTGGAAAAAAATATTAATCTATAATATTTTTATGACACTTTTTTGATAAGGACATTTTTGTCCTTTATGGGCCTGAGTGGTAGTTTTATTTTTAAGCTGACACTGCAAAAAAAATATAAATGCATCCAAATTAATATTGTTGTTAATAATTAACATATCAAAGACTGTAATAATCAAAGAAAAAAAAATCTGCTTAGCATTCACTATATGGAAAATAATAATAATATTTATTTTTATTTAAAACAACAGTGGCATTATGTAGAGAAACCATCATTTAAAGGGTTACAATTCTGAAAATTAATGAATGTTTGGTAATTATGAATAGAACTGATGCTAGTAAAAAATATAAGTCAGTGAAAGTGGAGAAAAATATTAATCTATAATATTTTTATGACACTTTTTTGACATGGACATTTTTGTCCTTTATGGACCTGAGAGGTAGCTTTTTTTTTTTATCTGATACTGCATAAAAAATATGAATGCATAAAAAATAATGTTGTTGTTAATCACTGACATATCCAAGGCTGTATTAATCAAAGAAAAAATAATCTGCTTAGCATTTAGTAAATTGAAAATAATTTAAAAAAATTATTTTTTTCATAAAAAACAACAGTGGCATTGTGTAAACAAACCAGCATTTAAAGGGTTAAAATTCTGAAAATTAATGAATGTTTGGTCATTATGATTAGAGCTGATTCTGGTTAAAAAAATGGCGTCAGTGAAAGTGGAAAAAAATATTAATCTATAATATTTTTATGACACTTTTTTGACATGGACATTTTTGTCCTTTATGGACCTGAGAGGTAGCTTTTTTTAAACCTGATAATGCATAAAAAATATGAATGCATAAAAATTAATGTTGTTGTTAATCATTGACATATCCAAGGCTGTAATAATCAAAGAAAAAAAAAATCTGCTTAGCATTTAGTAAATTGAAAATAATTAAAATTTTTCTTTTTTTTCTTAAAAAAACAGCAGTGGCATTATGTAAACAAACCAGCATTTAAAGGGTTAAAATTCTGAAATTTAATGAATGTTTGGTCATTGTGATTAGAGCTGATGCTGGTTAAAAAAATGGCATCAGTGAAAGTGGAAAAAAATATAAATCTATAATATTTTTATGACACTTTTTGGACGTGGACATTTTTGTCCCTTATGAACCTATGTGTAACTTTTTTTAATTGATGCACAAGGGTTAAGTTGTTGTGCTTGTTATAACGTCATATGTGACACGATAACGTAAAAATGGCAGATCAGATTCATACTCAACCAGATTTGGCTGTAGAGTACATACTCTTTAAGAGCTCGTTAAGTAAGTACTTAGTGAAATTAAGTTGAGTTTGCCATTTCAGATGCAGCCAGTTTCTATAGCAGCCAGAGCTTCTAACAGCAGCTGCAGTGACTTTAACAATTACATTTCAAACCCCTGCCCCCCAGAGAGCAATTTCAAGTAAGGTGAACCCCCTGGAAGGAACCAAACAACACACCTGAATCTGATTTTAACACAATGGAGATACTTGTTCAGGCCAAACATCTGTCGATCAATACATGTCAGAAAACTCATGTGGTTCAACAGTCAAAATATTCGTGATGACAGATACATATAAGACTGAGAGAAGAGAGGAATAGAAACTGACACATTTATTTTTGTGACCGTGTGATTGTGGTCTGCTTTTTCTTTCTTCTCTGCTTCTCATTTCATGCTCAACTGTTTTATTTAATTTTATTTTATTTATTTATTTTGCCATTTCCTGGAAAATACTAATACTATAATTAAATAATGGTAACCACAAATTAACCATGGTTTTGTTATACTATAGTTTAACCATGGTATTTGTAGTAAAACTGTGGTTATACAAATTGTACTCAAAAAAGAAAAAAAGAGAAAGAAACTGTTATACACTTTTAGGCTAATAAAACCATTAATTTCGTAAAGGCTCAGGAACACAACGGGCAAATCAATGTGCTACTTTTTTCTTTAATAAAGTAGGAAGAATTGTTTGAGTAGTGTAAACTTAATTAAAATTTGGATGGTTTATATGAGGATGTACGTATAAGTTTGACTGGATGATATTCAGGCTGGTTTATGGTGACAAGTATATGCAACATTTTATATTTCTCAAAGCTTGTTTACACACTACAGACTCAAAAGGATATTTTTTTATTTTATTTATTTTTTTCTCCGCATACATTTAGGCCGTAGTTTAGGCAAATTATAATGCAGCAGAGGAAACTTGAAAAAGTAGCCTCTATCTCTGTTACTTACACAATGGACATGACACCACAGTAAAAAAAAGTTAGATAAAAAAATAAAAATAAAATGAAATAAAATATTTCAAACCAATAGTGAAGGAGACTGACAGTAATTCTTTACTCACCAGAGACTGTGACTCTGAAGCTCTTGGATCTGGTCTCTCCGCTGGTAAGTATTAGTTGATAGAGTCCAGAGTCTGTGGTTCTGGTGTTTGTGATGGTCAGAGATCCAGTCTGAGGGTCCAGCTTCAGTCTGTTTTTGAGTGTTTTATCATCATCAGTGCCATATATGGAGTTGATTTTGATCAGATTGTTGATTTCAGCTATTTGAGTTTCTCCAAACATCCACTGAATCAGATGATAGTTCTGTACTTCAGTAACACTAGTGTTTAGAGAGACAGAATCTCCCTCCATCACTGACACGGACATCACTTCATCTGTCCCGTCTAGAGAACAAACAGGAACTATGACTCTCAGATAAGTCTGATGGTTTTTAATGAGGAAAAAAATAACATTTTTATTACAATGTGAATCTATTGGCCTCTATAGAAGTTAATATGTTAATCAAGTCTTTGAAATGGGCCCTTGTTTTCATTTTTTTTTTCTTGTTTCTTTGTTTCTTTTAATTATTAATTTTTTTCTCAGCTATTTATTTATTCATATCGTAACTTGTGTAATTTAACTGATTAAATTAACAAGCTCAAGATCAACTAAACTTTTTTAGTACTAGTTTAGTCACACGTAAGTTAAATAATGTAAGTTGAAATAATGGACCACAAGTACAACATAAGGGTAAGAAAATAAAAGCAGATTATGGTGTATTTAATTCATAATGGGAATAACAGTGAAACAATGGTTGATTTTTAAGATTTTTAACAGAACTGTATTACTCTATTAAAACTTCACGAAAACACATTCATAACTTACCAACCAGATGCCTCAAGCACAAACAAAACACAAGAAAAGCAGAAACCATAATCCTTGACAGTTTTCCAACCATTCTAATCTAATAACACTGTAAATATCTGAAAACACGCTGTTAGACTGATATGAAGTACAGATGATGGACTGTGACTTCAACCAAAAACTGCTGTGGTTTTTGCAGTAGGCTGTTTGTCAGCACTTCCTAGTATGAAATCTTTTAGAAATGATTGCTCAGCATTTGACTGTATTTACTGACATACAGAATCAATTACACCAACATAACAATTCATGCACTGTATTTGTGTCAAAGCGGACACTTTCTATGAATTTAAATATATACCAGCCTTGTTCAGGGTTTATCTGTGTCTAGAAATGCCCCTGCATGTGTGTCACAGGGTTGTTGTGTTTCTGATGCTATAAGGTACTTGTCCAATCTTATTATTTTTTTTGTATTATTATTACTGCAGAACTTATAATTACATACAAGCTCAGGGAAAGATGGCAGTATCTTTAACAATGAACAATCATAACGACAAAAAAAAAACAGAAAACATTACTATAATGGGATGGCGTACATCAATGAGATTCTAAACACAGGAAAAAAGTATTAAATATCTTTGAATAATCATAAAATTCATATAATCATAATGCATTAAAAATTGCTTTTGTTGCTGTTTTTGTTATTTATATCCCTCTGAGATCAAACATGAGAGACATTCAATAAGAAAAAGAAGAAAACAAAGGAGATTTAAGACAGTTTTGCGTGTGGATTAACAAATTTACACTTAAAATCAAGAGATAACATATTCAGGCGATAACGATTTTGGATTTCATTATAATATATATATATATATAAGAATGAAACTGTGGGTTACAGTATATAAGTTAAAATATAAAAAACTTATCCCAAAACGTATTGGTTATACTACAATCATAAGGTCAGCTGTTTGTTCTACAAGACCAAAAATTAGCAAATTTCATCATCATCATCAAAATATTTACAGATAGATGAATTAGTGTTCATATTTTTTAAGTTGTTGTGCTTGTTATAACGTCATAGGTGACATGATAACGTAAAAATTGCAGATCAGATTCATACTCAACCAGATTTGGCTGTAGAGTACATACTCTTTAAGAGCTCGTTAAGTAAGTACTTAGTGAAATTAAGTTGAGTTTGCCTTTTTAGACGCAGCCAGTTTCTATAGCAGCCAGAGCTTCTAACAGCAGCTGCAGTGACTTTAACAATTACATTTCAAACCCCTGCCCCCCAGAGAGCAATTTCAAGTAAGGTGAAACCTATCGCAAGCCGTTTTAGCATTTAAAACTTGTTTTTGACTATCCATAAATATAATTTTGGATAGTCACAATTGTAATTCCAGATATCTATATTGCAATTATGACTCGTCGTAATTGGAATTAAGATATCTACAATGTGATCATGACTAGTCTACAATCTACAATTTCATTTTGACTAATCATAATACACATTCCAGATATCTACAATGCTATTACGACTAGTCATAATCTTCCAATGACTTCCATTGAAAAATATTTGCAGATATCTTCAAATTAGTTTTGACTAGTCGTAATCCCAATTCAAGATATCTTTAAATATGATTTGACTAGTCAAAATACAATTTAAGATATCTTTAATTCCAATTTTTTAAAGATATCCAAAATACATTTGTAGATATCTGCAATTCATTTATGACTAGTCAAATTGCAGTTGTAGATATCTTGAATTGGAATTTTGACTAGGCAAAACCCATTTAAAGATATCTGCAATTTAATTATGGATATCCCAATCAGATTTTTGACTAGGAAGAACTATATTTAGAGATATCTGCATTTAGCTTTGTGACTAGGCGTAATTGCAATGTAGATATCTGGAATTAACAATTTGACTAGTCAAAATCAATTATAGATATCTACATTGTGCATGCAAATAAACCTTTGTTGAGCCCCACCTTAAACATTTTATTTAACCAATCCTAGCTCAGAAACTGTTGTCATTCGCAGTTTTGTCTAAGAGTTGTATAATAAAAGTCCTGCGTCTTTGGGTGATTTTAAACTGTTTTATACAGAAGTAATTCAAAAGTATGGAAAAGTGGTAGGCTATATACAGAGAGGACTTAAATAGGCTTTTGTCCTGTTTTATATCGTAATGTTGAGACGTGTGTGCTGTGGATTAAATTTGTAAGCCTTTATTTACAAACGAACACATGCATAAGCCTCATGTCAGCTGTTGCAACATTTGATATAATGTTAAAATAATCAGTGTCCATTTAAGTGCAAGCCTGCCTTATTGTCAGAGATTACTAACACTATCGCCCACCAACATGTGATTGGGATAGTTAACACTGATAAGACGCTAATTCAGCATCATTTGTAGTGGATTAGTGATTAAAGTGTGTTCTTTTTGACGCAATTGACCCGAGTTCGCGTCCACCCTTTTGCCAAACATTTTTTCTCCTTTTTCAAATCTCATATCGTATCGGAAAGGCATTTATTTTCAATAAAAATTAAGGAAATAATTAAAAAGTTGAAAATAAATATAGGGGTAGGGTTAGGGTAGGTGTAGGGAGGGCTTTATTGTCCCAGTAAGGTGGCATCCATTTAAAATTTTGGAATTCTGAATTAAAATGGTCATTTACAATCACTAAGTTATTATTGTGTACTGTTTTATAATGTACTACAATACTGAGGTGCAGATAATTGCCATTATTTAAAATAATAAGTAGTATAAATAGCAGAAAATCTTGCTATTTTAACATAGTGTAAATATAATCGCTATTTGAACAGTGTAAATGGCACATCGTTAAAAAAATACTGCTCTTTTCACTTAGTGTAAAGAGAATCCATTGCTACTGCAAACAGCCGCTGCCTAAAAGCTCATCACTGAACACAGCAGAATATCATCATCATGGATCTCTTGCTAAAATACAATACAAGACTCCCACCTCGTGGGCTATTTATGGAAGCTCGTTTCCGCCACTAAATAAAGAAATTAATTAAGAAATTAATTAATAAAGCAATAAAGAAATAGCAACTTTTTATCTCACAGTTATAAATTTTTTATCTCGCATTGTCTATATAGCTATCGCAATTCTGAGAAAAAAAGTCAGAATGAATGGTAAGATAAAATCTGCAAATTAGGCCTACCTTCATTTTTTTAAGGTAGGCCTATCTTTCTTTATATAAATAAATAAATAAACATTGTTTTTCATTGTCTAAATATATAATAAATAAATTCAGACGAGCAGTTTGTGATTTTCTGCCTTTATTGAACATTAAGCTGCATTTGGTCTGTTTTGCAACATGATTCAGTTAAAACACAGCACTATACACACATGCATGCTGGAGACCTTTTACCACACATGGCTGCATCCAGATTTATTTAATAATCCACGAAGCACTTCATCCGGTATCTTTTCTCTCCGTGACAACAAAAGCAGACTTTTATTATGTTGTTAGCAGTTCGTAGAGTAGGCGGGGAGGAGCTGAGTACATTTATTCTGACGTCACACAACAGCATTTCGACTAGGAGCAATTGCAATTCAGATATCTTAAACTATAATTGTGACTAGCCGAAATTGAATTAGAGATTTCTAATTACATTTGTGGATGTATGACGCGTCTATTGAAGATATCTATAAAGTAATTACAGACATCTTAAATGGAGTTTTGACTAGTCATAAAGTATTTAGAGATATCTCTAATCTGATTTCTTACTAGTGCAATTATAATTGCAGATATCTCTAACTGTCATTGTGACTAGTCGAATTATAATTATGACTATCCAAATTACAATTGTGACTATCCGAAATTATATTTAAATGCTAAAGTTTTAAATGCTAAAACGGCTTGCGATAGAAACCTCCTGGAAGGAACCAAACAACACACCTGAATCTGATTTTAACACAATGGAGATACTTGATCAGGCCAAACATCTGTCGATCAATACATGTCAGAAAACTCATGTGGTTCAACAGTCAAGCATGCAGAAACATGCTAAAATATACATGATGACAGATACATATAAGACTGAGAGAAGAGAGGAACAGAAACTGACACATTTATTTTTGTGACCGTGTGATTGTGTTCAGCTTTTTCTTTCTTCTCTGCTTCTCATTTCATGCTCAACTGTTTTATTTTATTTTCTCTCCAGTGGTCAACATGTTTCTAGAACTGTTTAACAGGACTTTAACAGAAACAACCACACGAGGTTAATGTTTGTCACCTTTTAAAAGACATTTTTAAGGTTTGAATGTGTATTACTATTTAAGTGTATCTCTCTGCAGATATTTTTTTCAATGTAATAGTTTTATCCAAGTCATGTGTCATTTTATTGAATTTTTGCTGTTTTTGCTGTTTATATTATTTATTTATTTGATTATTTATATTATAATTGTTTTTATATATTTGTATTGCAGTGAATGGCCTAGTGGTTCTGTTATTTTCTGTTAATTGTGTCTGCTTAATGAACAAGTGCACTTTATGTGCAGAATTCAAAGATTTAAATGTAACCAGAAGAAAGATTATATTATTTTGTACTATAGAAGGAAATGGAGAGGACGTCACTGGGAAGAATATTTTCATCTGTTGGCCAGTAAGATATTGTGTTGTGGGATGCAAACTACTTGACCATGCAAGATGTCTGGATTCAAAATAATTAAATCAATGAGTAAAACAAGGCTAAAGCTGAATGAGACAGTTACATTTACATTTGTTCATTTAGCTGAAGCTTTTATCCAAAGAGACTGAGGAATATTACAAGAGCATGTGTTGGGATGGTGTTTGTCCCAGATCACAATAATGAAGCAGAAGAATATATCTACGTGTTTATTTGGATGTAGTACAAAAAGGACACAAAGTACAAGCATTAATATATATATATATATATATATATATATATATATATATATATATATATATATATATATACAGCAAACTCTCCAGTGTTAATTTAACACTCTGAGTGTGGACTCATATAAACACTGAAGTAGTGTTAAAAGTAACACTGAAGCAGTGTTGAAGTTAATGAGATAATTAGGTGATTAATTGAGTGATGATTGACCATTATTGAAGACAGCTGATGTTAACAAGCAGAATCACCAAACGAGAAAAACACAATTTGTGTGTCACCATTATAGTGGTCAGTATTAGCTTTAGTTGGGATCTTGACACTTGACTTCATAATATAAAATTTTGTTTGGCTGATATAACTGAGTTATAACAGACAGGTAAGCGAGTGAAAGTCATCAGGTGGTGATGATTATGTTTTAATGTAATCATTATGTGACCTGAATCACTGAATTCATTCAGAGTCTTTTCTCTGAGTTATATTTCCTTGATTGAATATAACAACTTTTGATGCCACAGTGAAAAAGTCTGTATCTGCTATACATTTTGTAAGGGTCCCTTGCAAACTGTTCTGATTTCTTTATAAAACATTCGTTATTTTAGGCACACACAGACATCAAGAATCAGTGTATGAATCTCAACAACGGTGACAAACAGCATATTCAGATAAACAGATCTACTCTGAACATCACAAAACTAAATACTAAAAAGACACATAAAAACGGCAAAAATGATGAGTTTTTATTGGTTATAACATGCTTTTTTGATGGTCACCATTGTTGTGATGCTCACGCTGAATCTTGATGTCTGTGTGTCTAAATAAAGAGTTCTTTATTTATGTAGAAGTAACTTTTAAAAACATCTGTCTGATTAGGACAGAAATGCAAGATCTTGTATTTTTTCACCTAGTTTATGCAATCAGTAAAGAAAACTCAACAGCCTGAAAAGTTTGAAGTTTTTTCAATCTGAAAATTTTACAGTTGAGGGCAATTTTTTTTTTTTTTTTTTTTTTTTTTAGATTAGATTAGATTCAACTTTATTGTCATTGTACATGTAAGGTACAAGGCAACTTAATGCAGTAAGCATCTAACCAGAAGTGCAATAAGCAGTAAGAACAGGATATACAGTGTCTACAATATGTTACAAATGTACAATAAATCTACAAACAAGGCAGTATTATGGACATAATTTACAGATTTTAAATACTATCAGTATGATATACAGATAGGTGTTCTATGAACATACTATACAGATGGATTATGTAAGTGTATGTACACTATAAGCAGAACTATGAACATTAGTGCAATGGACAGTAAAAGTGCATAGAAAATATTTCAGTGTGCAAATGGATTACTCAGTATTCTGGATGAACAGACAGTAGTTCAAGTAATGAAAAAAAATCTAACTACCTTTTTGGTCTTTTTGTATTCTATCTATTTTCTTTTCATTTATTATACAGTTATAAAAAAAAGACCTCTAACACTAGCTTGCTCTATTCTTTTTCTATTCTGTCTGTTTTCTTTTTATTTATTATATTATATAAAAGCCCTTGCTACGTATACTGTGTTTAGGCTAACTGAGACTTGTTATAGCACTTGTATATCATTGCTCTTTTGTTGTTTTTGATTGCTTCCATTGTCCTCATTTGTAAGTCACTTTGGATAAAAGCGTCTGCTAAATGACTAAAATGTAAATGTAAATGTAAGTAATAACAAGTTACTGTTTTTTGCTTGTTTGTAAATCAGATGTAGTGTTGAGGGGGGGGGGTCTGTGTGTGTGTGGGGGGGGGGGGGGGGGGGTGTTGGAGGGGGGGGGTGTCAGAGGGCAGAGTTCAGTAAGGAGACAGCTGTAGGGAAAAAGCTGTTCCTGGATCTGCTGGTCCTTGTCCGGAGGCTCCTGAATCTCCTCCCGGAGGGCAGGAGGTTAAACAGTCTGTGGTCAGGGTGAGAGGAGTCCTTAAGAATGCTGCGAGCTCGACGTAGACAGTGTTTTCTCTGGATGTCCTCAATAGCAGGAAGTGGTGTTCCTGTGATGTGTTGGGCAGTTTTCACCACCCTCTGCAGTGCCTTGCGGTCAGCCACTGAGCAGTTCCCATACCAGACTGTGATACAACTGGTCAGGATGCTCTCGATCGCACACCGGTAGAAGTTCACCAGGATGGCTGAAGACAGCTGGTTCTTCTTCAGTGTCCTGAGGAAGAAGAGGCGCTGGTGAGCCTGTGAGCCTCTGATACAGTCTATCAGAGAAAAACAAAAACAGATAGTTGAGAGGAGACAGACAGAGAGATGAAAAGAGACAGACACTCAAATACTTTTTACAGTACTCACTACATGGTAAGGAGTTAAAGAACTATCTAGACACATGAAGTGGGTCTCTTCTCTGAATTTCTTCTCACTGACAGTGTCCCTAAAAAGTCATATGAAGTCACATGAAGGTAAATTTAAGAGGTAACACTTTACAATAAGGTGTCATTGGTAAACACTAGTTAATGTATTAATTAACATGAACTAACAATGAACAATACATTTGTTACAGTATCTATTAATCTTTGATAATATTAGTTAATGAAAAAGATTACAAATACGCTAAAAAAAAATTTGTTTTTGTTTGTTTTTTTGAAATGCATGCAACCATCAATGGCATTACTTACATTAATAAAGTCTTTCTGCTCTATTTTAAGACATCTTTAAAGGCTCATTTTAGGCGAAATAAGACTTTTAAAGACCCTTTAAAGAGCAGCAGAATCCCTGTCACTTCGAATAATATATCATGAGACATGTCATAAATGTTTGAAATCGCACACATTTGCAATGACAGTCTCTATGATCCAGAAGTGAATGAACCTGGATATGCGCATTAATGCCAGTCAGTAGGGCGCGCACGCGTATTTATGATAAATACATAAACGTGACGTCACCACGTTACTGCGCATGCGTTTCATAGGCATACCTTATGTTACTTTTCGCATGTGCGGTAAACACATACGTGATGTACATACGTGACGTCACCGCGCTACAGTCTGCAGCGAGGAGTACTTGGATTTTTAGGCTAACAGATGAACAACCCACTACATTTAGTAAATTAATTTGGTTTATTATCCACAGTGGGAGGATCAGGCCTTTAGATAGAAAAATGAATTATGAATTAAATAATTTTTTTTAATTTTATTATTTCATATCAGAGTATGAGAAAGGAAATGAAAAGGATGTATCAGTATTGTTTTAATTTATATAACATGACATATTGTTACATATAATAATCTGTAATGCAGTTGATAAATGACACTGCAATAAAGTGTCTGTGTGCCATTTCAGTTTTTATGAAACTTGAATTTCCTTTACTATATTGCATTTTTCCTCCCCTTTATTTCAGGAAAATATGCTGCTCCTCATTATTTTATAGTGAAGAAATCGAGAAACTTTTATTTCTACCAGTCGTGATGATTCTGAAAGGACATACCTGTAATCTGTTGCTATAGTAACGAACGCAATTTCATGATCATCATGCTCTTATTTTAGTGCAGTTGTGTCACAGCCATTGCAGTCAAATGTTGAGATAAACTTTATAAAGTATCATCTATTTATATTAAATTATTATATTAAATTGGTATCTTCTCCGATACCCATTTTATGACCATTATTGAGCCGATTCTTCTCAATCAGCTGGAATGATTCGGGACATTCTACAAACCAGATTCCAAAAAAGTTGGGACACTGTACAAATTGTGAATAAAAACAGAATGCAATGATGTGGAAGTTTCAAATTGCAATATTTTATTCAGAATACAACATAGATGACATATTAAACGTTAAACTGAGAAAATGTATCATTTTAAGAGAAAAATAAGTTGATTTTAAATTTCTTGGCATCAACACATCTCAAAAAAGTTGGGACAAGGCCATGTTTACCACTGTGTGGCATCCCCTCTTCTTTTTATAACAGTCTGCAAACGTCTGGGGACTGAGGAGACAAGTTGCTCAAGTTTAGGAATAGGAATGTTGTCCCATTCTTGTCTAATACAGGCTTCTAGTTGCTCAGCTGTCTTAGGTCTTCTTTGTCACATCTTCCTCTTTATGATGCACCAAATGTTTTCTATGGTGAAAGATCTGGACTGCAGGCTGGCCATTTCAGTACCCGGATCCTTCTTCTACGCAGCCATGATGTTGTAATTGATGCAGTATGTGGATATACAGGATATACAAATCTATACGAATCCCTTAATTGATATTCAAATTATAAATATTTTCATGCAAATATATTTTACTATTATATAAATATCTTTGAGCCCCTAATTCACCCCTTATACACGACTTTTTAGCCACTTCACAAAAATAAAAACGCAATATAGATATATTGACAGTGACTGTTATCTTAGTTAATATACTATTGTATAAAAAGGATAATTTTAAGCTCCCTACTCCACCCTATAATCTAAAACATAACCATTTTGACAATAAACAAAGTGTAACAGGCAGATAAATGTACTTTAGTCACAATAATTTATTTAAAACATTACAAAAAGCAGTATAAAGAACAGATAAAATGACGCGTGTGCTACATTAACAGTGTTCTGACAGCAACACAATTTTGAGTGAGTTACAGAATGAAATTAAAGTGTTTAATCGCTGCAAACATTCTCCTGATCTGCATTTCCATCCTCCAAAGCGTCGCGCTGCATCTCACTCAACACGATGGCTGCATCCGAAAACTGAAAAATGCTGTCTTCGGAGGACGCATACCAAGGTAGGAAGGCATCAAGGCACATCCGAATTCAATGTTAGCTTCAGTTCCTGTCTCCTGAGATGCTTTTATCTCGCCGATTTTTAGATGTATCCTTCACTGCCTTTGATATCCCACAATCCCATGCGTTCCATTCTGTGAGAGTTAAGCCAAAAAATAAAGATAGTGTCTGAAAGTTGCAGTCGGTGGTCAGTTTGTGTGTAAATGTATGTTTTTGATCAATGGTTTCCACTTTTTATGTCATTTCTAGCGAGAAATTAATATTGCAGTAATGAAATATCCACTTAGTTATCACCAAAGCTCTCTATATTTTACTGTAAATTATTAAACCATTACTCTTCCTCAGAAGCCTGTCCAAAATCAGTTTCATGAGGTGCCTTCGTGCAAAAACGCTGCCTGCAAAGTCATTGCCTGATACGGCAGCGAGGCAGCAAGTCACCTGCCTAAGTTTTCGGATGCAGCCAATAACTCAAATGTTGGCATGTCGCAAACAATCTATGGTGGTCGCAAATCACAAGTGACAGCCAATAAGAAGCGAGGTTTGACGTCACTGCCGCAAACCAGTGTCCCCAGCTAGAATTTTTTTGTTCTAAAAATGTTCTAAGAACATTACCATGCATTGTTCTAACAATGTTTTTAGCGGGTAGTTTTATTTTTGTTCCCAGAACGTTCTCTCAAAAGATAGGATAACGTTCTCTAAAAACATTCTAAAAATGTTTATTAATAACATTATTAGAACATTATCCTCTAACATTCTAATAAAGATTTAAGCAGAGGTTTAGATGTTGATGTTGATGTCTGTTGATGTCACCATAATGGTGGTCAGTGTTGGCTTTAGTTGTGCAATTTGACGAGAAGGGTATTCCTGCACAACCGGAGGTGGCAGTCTCAGGACTGCAGTTCTAGGACCACAGTTCTAGGATCCTAGTTTTTTTGTGACAGCGCCATCTACTGTACTGGATCAACACTAATTAAAGATGGACGACGTGGACAGCAATCAGACGGTGAGTACCGATATTTAATTACATTTTATTTTATAACGTTTAAACGGTGCGAAGTTTACATAGTGAGAACTACTAACTATGAATTAATAATTAATTCCCACCAAATTAAGAATTCGTGAGCTAGTTTTATTAATTACTACGACGTTAATTCATGGCCATGATTTCATAAATTCTTGTTGAGTTTATATGACGTAGTATTATAAGTGAATCTAGTATTATTGTGAATACTGGCTTAATACTGGTTGTTTTACCATATTTAAGTATAAAATATATTTCATAATTAAACCGCAATGGCTGTCTAGTTGCACTATGTGTTAGCCTGTTGTTTTGGCATTGTTTTGCAATGATGAATGAGGCGTTTGGCAGTTTTAATAGCTTGTTACAATTTGGATATTCTGTTTGGCTCTCTCTCTAAAACTCCAACAGTGCATAAGTGTTAAATCAGTTATATATATATATATATATATATATATATATATATATATATATATATATATATATATATATATATATATATATATTTCAGTTGAATATGTTAAACAAATGTTTCTTATTTATCTCTCTCTGTCTCTCGCTCTCTCTTTCTCTAGAGTTGAAGCCTAAAGCCATTCTATCCATGCAGCAACTGATGGAAAAGGGGTTCGCTTTGGTGCTGTTGTGATGTTGTCGCAAAAATGACATATATATATATATATATATATATACACACTACCGTTCAAAAGTTTGGGATCAGTAAGACTTGTAATGTTTTTTAAAGAAGTCTCTTCTGCTCATCAAGGCTGCATTTATTTGATCAAAAATGCAAAAAAAAAAAAAAAAACTGTAATCTTGCAAAATTTTATTATAAAATAAATAATGGTTTCTATTTAAATATCCTTTAAAGTATTATTTATTTCTGTGATGCAAAGCTAAATTTCCAGCATCATGACTCCAGTATAAAGTGTCACATGATCCTTCAGAAATCATTCTAATATACTGATTTATTATTAGAATTATCAACAGTTGTGCTGCCAAATATTTTTTTGGAAGCTGTGATACTTTTTTTCAGGATTCTTTGATGAATAAAATATTAAAAGGAACAGCATTTATTCAAAATATGAATCTTTTCTAACAATATAAATCTTTGCTATCACTTCTTAACTAACACATCCTTGCTGAATGAAAGGTTTAATTTCTTTCAAAAAAGAAATTAAAAATGTACTGACCATAAACTTTTGAACTGTAGTGTATATTGTTAGAAAAGATTTCTATTTTAAATAAATGCTCTTCTTTTTAACTATTTATTCATCAAAGAATCCTGAAAAAAGTATCACAGCTTCAAAAAAAATATTTGGCTGTTGCCAACATTGATAATTCTAATAATAAATCATCATATTAGAATGATTTCTGAAGGATCATGTGACACTTTTATACTGGAGTCATGATGCTGGAAATTCAGCTTTGAATCATAGAAATAAATTATATTTTAAAGGGTATTTAAATAGAAACCATTATTTTATATTCTAATAACATTTTGCAAGATTACAGGTTTTTTTTTTTTTGCATTTTTGATCAAATAAATGCAGCCTTGATGAGCAGAAGAGACCTCTTTAAAAAACATTACAAGTCTTACTGATCCCAAACTTTTGAACGGTTGTGTGTGTGTGTGTGTATATATGTATATGTGTGTGTGTGTATATATATATAATATAAAATTTATATATAAATAAACATTCTTGAATCATTCTTGTGTCTTGTCTTGCCTCTCAACAATCTTTAAAATATCGGCTGTAATTTAGTGACTGCATATGCTGATTCCAACTTTAACTTACCTGATAATGAGCTAATTCACCTTAAGGAGGTTACAGTATACTGTATAATTCAAGAGACTAAGACTTTAAGGTTCTCCTTTTTTTTTTTTTTTTTTTTTTTTTTTTTAATTGTTTTAAAATTGATATACAGTTTTCATTTATATTTTGTGTAAATTCATGTTTAAATTTAAAACTGTGACTCAAAGCACACTTAGTAATTAACCTCTGATGCATTTTGAATCAAAAATCAAATTTAAAAACAAATTCTACTGAGACAAATATATTGATGCTATATACAAACATGACTACAAACTAAACCAACAGGGTCCTAGAACTGCGGTCCTGAAACTGCAGCCATCGCTATATTATCCAGTACGGTAGGTGGCGCTGTCACGAAAAACTAGGGTCCTAGAACTGTGGTCCTGAAACTGCTGCCTCCGGTTGTGCAGGAACATACTATTGGAGTTTTTGGGACCGAAAGTTGAGGTTATCTGCTTACTTACTCTTAAACATACCCGGGTATGTCACATAACCTGCTTTCTGGAATACCCCCCCAGATATTGATGAACAGAAGCTTAGTTACGTTTTTTGAAAACACAAGCATGCTTTGTATGAAGGCCTGTACAATATATATATAGTTATAAACATATGTGGCTATATTTGTGAACAGAGAATAGCCTATCACAGTAAAGTTAATCTAATCATTCTTACTGACATTAAGCTAGCAACATTATAACTCGTATTACTTTTATATCGTATTGCTGTCTATGTTATAGAACATGTGTACAAGTTACATGAAAACTAATACAAGTAGATCAATAATAAAAAAAAGACTTACTCATGTTTATCTCTGCTGGGTCAAGCAGCTTCGTTCTTTTTTCTGAGGTAATCCAAATCTTATTCCTCTCAGCGGTCTTATTGAGGTGAATTATGTCTTATTCCTCTCAGCACGAAGTGAACAGTAACATTTAAAAAACGTGAAGTACAGTCTCGCTGCTTTGTTTGCTTTGATGAGGGCGGTTACCCGCACGAGCTTCACATGGACGCTTATAATAACAATAGCGCGCTCGGCACGTGGGCGTGGTCACATTAGATATAATGAAGGGAGACGTGAAAGACAGACATCGCGTTGTCTTCATGTGGATTACTTTATCACAGAATATTTGTTTTTGATAGTTTAGAAGTAGACATGTCAAGCTTTCTATAGATATCTCTCTCATGTCTTTTCTTTAAGTATTCACAGAGTTACAGTTCATTTTAATGACGCATTTGTATCTGAAGATCAGCGCAGACAAAGGCTGCAGACAGCGCACTCTGTTTGTTTTCTTTATTTTATAAATGCACAAAGTTTTGTTGTTATCGTGTGTAAACAAATAAAAGTAGACCCTTTACAGATTCGATTGATGTATTGCTCTTATCAGTACGATCAAAACTGAAAGTGTGATTTAAGTTCTTTTCGGTCTTATCGGGAGAATTTGCCTCAAAACGCGTATCCGCATTAGCTGACTTCAGAGGGTTAAAGTTTAGTAGGATGTTCCTGAAACATTCAATCATTCAAACACCTGCTGTGAACAAGCAATGAAAGAAAGAGAAATAAGAACACAAACTACAACTTTCTTCAGCCACAGTCTTAGATGAACTTAAGATATAAGACTTTAAATCTCTCAAGATCTGATTAAACAACTCCACAAACAGCATCACCAGCTTCAGTTATTACTACCCAGATTGACTTTATTTCTGTTAGACGTCTACAAATGTGGTTATTGAGAATTAACAGAGGATTAGATGTTGACCTCTTGTTGAAAATTTCATTTGAAGTCACCATCACGGAGATCAGCATTTGCTTTAGTTGTGCTCTTGACCCTTGGTTTATACTAAGTAGTTTACAGCAATTTTAAGTGTTTTCAGAAAACATTTCTGAGTTGGAAAAGCAGTTCAACATGTCTGTTTTAATAACAGGCAAAATACTTGCTTTAAATTAATTTAGACAACAATTATATATGTTATTTTACTCACTTTTGGAATTTAAATGTTATATGGGAAGAAAATGTGGGGGATCACGTGATGCTTGCAACTAGATAGACGCACTTTTTTCGCCTCCCCACTGGGTTGATGTAAAACAACTATTTTAAGCAATAATTTCGCCCTGTGACTCTCTGCAACAGCTGTAATAAGTGTCAAAATGTCTTTGGATAACTTTTTTGCACTGCCCGCATCGAGTAAGAAGAGAGACGGACGAAAGAAGACGGCAAGCAAGGCTAATGCTAATAGCACTGCTAACGTGACGGTTACTGCTGCTAGCCAAGCTGACAATGAACACGAAGAGGCCGAGCATGAGACGGAGCAGGCGGCTACAGAATGTGAAGTGGACCCGGAGGATGTCAACCTCCAAAGAGATGACATATTGGTTGAGAGAGTGACCACCAACATCGCTGAGATGCTAGACGCTAAACTTGCTGCTGTTGTTAAACCAGTTACGGAACTGTCTGGAAAGTTAGACGGCATTTTGGAAAGAGTGACGGCTATAGAAAATCGCGTATCTGATCTTGAGGATGTGTCAACGGTGATTGGGCCGGAAATTGAATCTTTGGAAAATGCTCTCAAAAAAGCACTGGAACGCCTTGATAATTATGAGAATCAAAGTCGTCGCCAAAATATTAAGATCACAGGGCTTAAGGCTGGTTTTGAGGGGAAAGATCCAGTTACGTTCTTCGAGAAATGGATTCCTGAAGTTCTGGATATGCAGCAGGACAGGGTCAAGATTGAGAGAGCTCATCGCACGGGACCTGCGCTTGGAGGAGGAGAGAAAAGCGGCCCTCGTGCGGTCCTAGTGAGATTACACAACTACATCGATAAACAGAAGATCCTTAATGCAGCAAGGAATAAGAACAGGCTGACAGTGGACGGTCAGGAGGTGTCCTTTTACCAAGATTTCTCGGCTGAAGTGATCAAGAAGAGGTAAGAATCGGCAAGTGCCCGGCGGAGATTACGGGAAGCGGGCATCCGATATGCCTTTGTATACCCGGCCGTAATACGGATCTTTCAGCATGATGGGACTATGAAAACACTTTCCAACATGAAAGATGTCAACAACTATATTAAAGGACTGACTGAGAGATTAGACACAGGTAAATAAATTAGACTGTGTTTCAGTAATAGCAACGTTTGGCTATTACTAAGCTCTGACGACGAAGGACAGAACCTAAATAGCGCTTAGACGAATGCTTTGACAAATAATATTGGGCTTCATTCTCCGTTAAGTCATGTTATGGGTTAAGACACTCAGTCCGTAGCTGTTTTAATTTTAATGAGTGTTATCACAAGGCCTGTTACATGGACTAATGTTTTTTTGTTTTCTTTTTCTTTGTAACGATAATCCTTTATCGGACTCGATAAGACCCCAGTTGGATACTCCTTGATAAGAGTATGACGAAGTTTGTTTTTGGTTTTCGTATCCTCCACCTTTTAATAGGTTTGTTGTGGATACTTAGGTCACTGTTCGTTATTCCAAGCTGTTTGTTTTGTTTTTGCTTGGATTTTTTGTTTTCCTTATCAGCACAGACAGAGTTAAATGTTGGGATTGGACTAAACATAATTATCTTTATCTTTTTGAATACAGCATTAAGTACATAAAGTATATTATATTTAGTAATGAGTATTAGAATTTGTACTTGGAATGTTAAGGGATCCAACAATCCAATGAAAAGGAAAGCGATCTTAAATAGTTTAAAAAAGGACAAAATCCAAATAGCCTTTTTACAGGAAACACACCTCAGCGACAATGAACATAATAAATATCTCCGGGAATGGGTCGGTCAGGTTTATTATTCATCTTATTCAACAAGTAAGAGGGGAGTAATAATATTGATACATAAAATTTTGCCGTTAGTTGTTACAGACACATACACAGCAAAATCCCCAGTGTTAATTTAACACTCTGAGTGTGGACTCATATAAACACCGAAGTAGTGTTAAAAGTAACACTGAAGCAGTGTTGAAGTTAATGAGATTATTAGGTGATTGATTGAGTGATGATTGACCATTATTGAAGACACCTGATGTTAACAAGCAGAATCACCAAACGAGAAAATCACAATTTGTGTGCCACCATTATAGTGGTCAGTGTTTGCTTTAGTTGGGATCTTGACACTTGACGTCATAATATTAAATTTTGTTTGGCTGATGTAACTGAGTTATAACAGACAGACAAGCCAAGAACAAAAGACATTGAGAGGTGAAGATTGTTTTAGCGCAATCATGATTTGACCTGAATCACTGAACTGATTTAGAGTCTTTTCTTTGAGCTTTGTTTCTTTTATTGAGTATAACACCTTTGATTCCACAGTGAAAGTGTGATTTCTATACATTTGGTATAGATCTCTTGCAAGCTGTTCTGATTTTTTTTATTTTGAGGGTTTTTATGTTAGGCACACACACATCAAGAATCAGTGTATGAATCTCAATAATGGTGACAAACAGCATATTCAGATAAACAGATCAACTCTGAACATCACAAAACAAGCTATTAAAGTGTCACATAAAAAAAGCAAAAATAAAAGAATATAGTAAGAATAAAAGTTACAAAGACAATTCAGTTCATAATTTATTCATGCCACAATGCATGATGGGAGCCATGGATGAGTTTTTATTGGCTATAACATGCTTTTTTGATGGTCACCATTGTTGTGATGATCACGCTGATTCTTGATGTCTGTGTGTCTAAAGAGTGCTTTATTGATTTTTTACATTGAAGTAACTTTTAAAGATGTCTGACTACCCCAAAAATTTCAGCTCTTGTATTTTTTCACCTAATTTACGTAACCAATAAAGCAAACCCAATTTAGGTGTTCAGGTCACTACATGACAATTAGTTCAAAACATAATCAATACCACATGATCACTTTTCCTCTGGTTTATCTGTCTGTTATAACTCATTTATCACAGCCACACAAAATAGAAAGTTATCAACTTAAGGGTCAAGATCCCAACTAAAGCAAACACTGACCACTATAATGGTGACACACAAATTGTGTTTTTCTCGTTTGGTGATTCTGCTTGTTAACATCAGGTGTCTTCAATAATAGTCAATCATCACTCAATCAAACACCTAATTATCTCATTAACTTCAACACTGCTTCAGTGTTACTTTTAACACTGCTTCAGAGTTTATATGAGTCCACACTCAGAGTGTTAAATTAACACTGGGGATTTTGCTGTGTATAAGGATACAGAGGGGAGAATCATCTTAGCTAAAGGAACGCTTTATGGGGAAATTATTTTGCTGGGTAGCATCTATAGTCCTAATGTAAATGATGATGATTTTTCTGCCTTACTTTTTGACCAGCTTGTTGAAATGGACTCTTCAAATATTTTGATAGGAGGTGATTTTAATTGCTCTCTTTGTCCTTTTTTAGACAGGAGCCCAGCTCAGAACACTCAGTCTAAAAGCGCAAGATCGCTTAATAACACATTAGAGGAAATCGGCCTGGTAGATATTTGGAGGCATCTGAACCCTTCAACACAAAGTTTTACATTCCACTCCTTACCTCATTCATCAATGTCCCGCATTGATTATATATTTATCTCAAGGCATCTGGCCCATCTAGTGGAGAAGTCAGATATAGGAGTTATTGCCATTTCTGATCATGCTCCTGTTAGTTTAGAGATGCAACCGCCCAGACCACTAAAACAAACTATTTATTGGAAGTTAAATAGGCTATTACTTTTTGATGACAATTTTATTAAACTATTAGAAGAACAGACAGATTTGTATCTAAATATCAATGATAAAGAGGACGCTGACCCTAGAATTGTATGGGATGCTTATAAAGCCTACATGAGAGGAGTCATAATCTCATATACAAGCCGTAAAAAGAAGGAACGATTAATACTACAAAACGACCTTGAAATAAAAATTAAAAGACTGGAAAAAGAATATTATGCATCAAAATCAGACGAAGTCCTTAAGGAATTAAAGACATCCAGGGACAGGTTAAGTGACTTAATAACAAGGAAAGCTGAGAAGGATATGTTATTTGCACAACAAAGACTATTTGAATTTGGCAATAAACCAAACAAATTCTTGGCGAGGCTGGCAAACAATGCCCCCCCTAAATTCTTTATTTCGGCAGTTAAGGATGATAATGGTCAGCGACATATGGATAATAACTACATTAATGAGTGTTTTAGACAATTTTATGAGGAACTGTATAGTTCTGAGACTGACTGTGATAAATTAAAGGATTGTAACTTTCTAAATAGCTTGAATATACCACGACTAACTGAAGACCAGGCTAACTTACTGGAGTGCCCCATTACACTGTTAGAAATTGATACAGCAATTTCATCACTCCAATCGGGCAAATGCCCTGGAGCTGACGGATATCCCGTTGAGTTTTTTAAGGTTTTGAAAGGCAAGATTAATAAACTATTACAGAGAGTATTTAATGCATCCTTTGAACTTTCAAGTCTTCCGGGGACTATGTATATTGCTAATATTACAGTAATACCAAAAAAAGATAAGGACTCAGAACTGCCTTCTTCCTATCGGCCAATAAGCTTGCTAGGAGTAGACATGAAAATATTGTCAAAGGTGTTGGCCAATAGATTAGAGCGGGTTGTATCAGACATAGTAGGCACAGACCAGACTGGATTTATTAAGGGTCGTTTGTCCTCAAACAATACAAGATGCTTGATTAATATTATCAATCATCTTAATTACCATCAAATACCAGGTGCCATCGTTTCAATGGATGCCGAAAAAGCCTTTGATCGTGTTGAATTGGAGTACATGTTTGAAGTGCTAAGAAGATTTGGTTTTAAATCCACTTTTATAGACTGGGTGAAGATCTTGTACAAGATGCCTGTTGCCTCTGTCCTGACAAATGGTCTTTTATCCGCACCATTTAAAATTACACGTGGTACTGCTCAGGGCAGTCCTCTATCACCTTTGTTGTTTTCACTGGCTATAGAGCCGCTTGCGATAGCCGTCAGACAGAATATAAATATAGGAGGAACTTTAATAGGAACAAAACAGTACAAAATTTTATTATATGCCGATGATATTCTTTTAACTTTGACAGACCCCGATACATCAATTCCAGCATTGATTGATTGTATTAAAGAATTTGGACAAATATCAGGATATATGGTAAATTTTGAAAAGTCAGAAATAATGCCTTTAACAAACGGTGTTCAGGTCGAGCCTGCTTACGTTAAACCCTTTTGCTGGGTACCTAAAGGATTTAAGTATCTAGGAATAAAAATCACACCCAGAGTCGATCAGTTGTATGCGGAGAATATCAATCCTTTAATTAATCACATAAAAGAAAAAGTTATAAGTTGGAAAAAGCTTCCTTTATCAATGCTTGGTAGGATTAACCTTATTAAAATGATAATACTTCCAAAAATTTCTTATCCAGTGTCAATGCTTTTTGTGTTTTTGAATTCAAATGATCTTAAGGAAATTAATAAATTGATATCAGACTTTATCTGGGCAGGCAGAAAACCTAAGCTTAAAATGGATACTTTACAACTTCCAAAACAACAGGGTGGGTGGGGCTTACCAAAGATTGAGAACTGTGTACTGTCTATCCATGCTAGAATTGTTTCAGAGTGGGCAACTGAACAAGATGTGACACCGTGGCTTGAGATTGAAAAAGTAATAAGCCAACCCCTTTGTCTTATAAACTTATTAGATAAATGTGCAAGAGAACTGCCTCCTGCTGTTAAAGACAATTACCTAATTAATAATGTTATCAAGACATGGTGTATTTTGAAGAAATTATTTGTGAAGTCTAAGACTCTTAACTTTCTTGCAATTTTGGCGGATATACTAGATTTAACAGCAGAGGGTGCTGGTCTCAATCTCAAGTCATGGCAAGAAACTGGTATCAAGAGAATGTATGATCTGTGGGACAAAGGTAAATTTAAGACATTTGAAGATATAAGATCTCAATATAATATACCTGCCAAAGACTTCTATAAATATCTCCAGATCAGGCATTACGTAAAATCAAAGATTGGATCCCTGGAGCTACCAACGAACTGTTACTTGCTTGAAAAAATTCTACTTGAATGCCGGAAACGTGGACGTTTTGTGTCTAGATTCTACTCTGAGTTACAGACTATAACGGTAGACAAACTGAAACATTTACGAACAACTTGGAATATGCTGCTTAAAATGTCAATCGACTCTGAGTCGTGGGAGGAAATAGTAAGACTACCTTCTAGAATATCAATCTGTAATAGATACAAAGAAATGCAGTTCAATATTCTACATAATGTTTACATATCACCTTATGTATACAGTAAGTATACCCCAGGTGTTTCTCCGAATTGTCCTAAATGTAATTCAACTAAGGGCACCAGATATCACTGTCTTTGGGAGTGCAAGAACATTGAGGTATTCTGGCAGGCAGTATGCAGTGAAATCAGTTTGGTGATAGGACAGACAGCTCCACTCAGCCCGCTCATGTGCCTACTGGGGCTTATACCTGACCCTCTGAGAGCTCACAAAGAGATTGTTCAGTTTCTCCTAATGTTGGCTCGAAAGGCTATAATGGTCAAATGGGTTGGTAGTGATGCACCCTTTACTCAGATGTGGAAATCTATGATATCTGAAGTTGTAACTCTAGAAAGATTGAGGTATTGTCTCAATGGTAAATCACACCTGTTTAAAAAATGGGAGAATATTTTAAAATGTCTAAAGATTAAACGGTTATAAACAAAAACTGGATAAAATTTAGGTACAATCATATGACGAAATGCTGTATGTAAATTGTCCACATGCTCATAGATATGTTAATTATTTCCTGTGCTGTGTTTTTGTTTTAATATGTTTTTGTTTGTAATAATTAAAATGTTTAATAAAAAGATTTGTACACACTTTAATGATTTCTGTAAGATTCTCCAAAACTATATAAAAAGTTTAGTACATCACACTTAGACATCAGCACTCATCATACAAACCTCAACAATGGCATGCTGGGAGCCCTGAATGTGTTTTGTGTGCTGGTATGAAGTATGTCACCATTGTTGTGATTTATACACTCAATGTTGATGCCTGTGAGTGTATTAATGCAAAACATGTTTTAAACAAAAAGTTAACACTGACAGTATTTATACACTCCCAAATATCAATATTTAGTATCTGAAGTGCAACAATAACATTACAAGTTATTTTTTCGATATTGTTTGAGTTCCTTAAACCACTTTAATGCAGCCATTTGTCTGTCACTAAAACAGACAAGTTGAGCTGCTTTATGGTTTCTGGAAACAGCTGCAATTGTTGCAAAAGAAGCAACTCAGCAGAAGTCAAGACCCCATCTAAATCAAACACTGATCTCCATGATGGTGATGCCAAACAAAACATTTTCAATAAAACGTCAACATCTAATCCTCTGTTAATTCTCAATAAGCACTTTTGTAGATGTCTAACAGAAAGTCAATCTGGGTAGTAATAACTGAAGCTGGTGATGCTCTTTGTGGAGTTGTTTAATCAGAACTTGAGAGATTTAAAGTCTTATATCTTCAGTTCATCTAAGACTGTGGCTGAAGACAGTTGAAGTTTGTGTTCTTATTTCTCTTTCTTTCAGTGCTTGTTCATAGCAGGTGTTTGAATAATTGAATGTTTCAGGATCATACTTAGGCCTGTCACGATAACAAATTTTGCTGGACGATAAATTGTCCAAGAAATTATTGCAATAAGCGATAATATTGTCGTTCTAAGACCAGTTTCAACTAATATAATGATAATGGCATAATAATAAAGATACACCTTCTCAAAAATCAATAAACTTTTATTTCTAAAAAATATTTAACACTGAAAATGGAAAACATTTTAAATATCCACAATAAATGAAAAAAAAAAAAAAAAAAAAAAAACAATAAAAGCAATGGACTGTCAGTCTCTGTTAAAAAATATGCACTTGATAAGCTTTGTTCAAATAAAGCAAAAGTGAATTGCCGTCTATGTCCACCAAGGACGAGAGAGAGAGAGATTTTATGGCATATTCCGAGCAAGAAATCCCAACATGTTGACTTTGTGTGGCTTAAAATAAATTAATTTTGTATGTTTGTATGTTATATTATGTGTATATGCCAGTTATGGATGCTAATATTGACCGTTTAACCATTAACCGAAAGTAAACATTTTGACATTTAAACATTCTTTTGGGCGCTCCAGTTCGTTATTTCAAATGTAGACATGCGGTATGCGTGCTCATAATGGAAGTGACACGCTCGTTTTTTCCAGGCACGTCCGCACCGTATCTAGTTAAAAACATCTCAACTTTTCAGAATGATGCAAGAGCACCAGGTCATGTGACAAGAACCAACAGTTACTTTCAAAATATGCTACACGGTATTAAAACAAAGCAGCAGTGCAAGTACAATGCAATATCACTTGCGACGCAAACATCCACAAGCAAATGAGAGGGGCTTCCCAAAGCTGGCCACTCTAGCGAGACGTTATCTCTTTATTCCCGGGACATCTGTGCCATCAGAGAGGGCGTTTTCTGCCGTGGGCTGTCCACAGGCTGCGCTCCAGACTAACCCCACATCATGACATGTTACATTTTTTAAATAAAAATTGAAAAAAGAAATTATCGCGGCCGGAAAAAATTATCAAGCTCATTTTTTTTTATCGTGCAATTAATTGATTTATCGACTATCGCGACAGGCCCAATCATACTAAACTTTAACATTCTACTAACATTAAGGAAACTGGAAATTTTTATGTTCTTGGAATGTTACAAATCAATGTTCCTACAATGTTAAATTTCAAATCAAAATTAAGTTGACAGAACGTTTGAGTAACATCATACCTTTTAAAAACGTTCCTCTAACATCAAGAAAACTGGACATTTTTATGTTCCTAGAACCAACACTTTGGAGAAAGTTCTTGTAACAAAATTCTGTTAGCTGGGTCAACCCTTTGGTCAGGTGCTTGCTGATTATCACAGTGTGCCGCACAGAGTTTAAATTGAAAGCATGGAGAGCTTACATGCACCTTAGGATGTTAACCAGTTAGCATGCTGAGCTAATGTGTCTGCTCATGCAATTTATGGTTCACCCATTAAGCACATTCAAAAGAATGACAAATGTCCATTGTCCACCCACTTGGAAATTTGAGACTTGGAGAGAAGACTAAGTTACTCTTTTTGGTAAAGCTTCTTTAGAATTATTAATATTGTGAAAAGTTACATACAATCACAATTAAAGTGAAACTTTTAATTGTAGAATGGCTCCAGTCAATCATGATCATCTCCACTGTCCTAAGTATCTGATTAATCACTGTGTGATTGTGATGTCTGCAAGCTCTTCTTCTGTTGAAGACTTCTGGATCTGATGTCATAAATCAGCACAGCAACAGCAGCCACGCCCACCAGAGCAGAGAGAACCAATCAGATCACAGCTTCAATAAAACCACAACAGTGGAGAGGTTCTGAGGACAGAAACAGAAGAAGAGTGATTCAGGGTTCAGATTAAATACTAGTGTGCTGCTCACCACTGAGTTTGAAAAAATAGATATACTAGCAGGTTATATAAATTAGATTTGATGCAATCTGACTCCACTGTTGGTTTCTGGTGAATAAAAACTACATTTTACTTGAAATTTTAGTTTATAAAATACTAACATATTCATCACACTGTACTGTACATACTAATATTTTTGTTTCCTTGTATAAAAGATTTTCACAGAAAATATGCCTGGGGCATTTAGCACATGGCTATCGCTGTCAGCCATCTTGGATTAATGATGTCATCAAGCAATAAATGTTTGGAATGCAAGATAGTAGCCACTGTTACAATACTGCTGTCAATCTACTGACACTGCCCTCAAGTGGTTTGGAGAAACTTACCATGATAATGAACCCTAAATGGAGTTAAATTAAAATGATTGTACACATATGTACAAGTCATTGGTGTTTGGTGATGAGTTTGGCTCAAATTTAGATTTTGGACACCATGAATGAAAGGGTTGCAGACCAAACACCAATGACTTGTACATATGTGTTGTAGCGTATGAGCAGTTCATTCATTTATTGGTTCTGAATTAATGAATCATGGCTCGTTGAATCTAAAACAATGCACATTCCTTGGCTAAAACCCAAAGCTTTTAGTCCCTGAATGACCGGCCTGGTGCCAGGATGGCTGGGTTTAAATTCCTGACCAGGTCGTAAAACTTTATTGCCCAACTGGGAGAAACAGAAAAGCCCAGCTCGCTAGGAATTCTTGTAAGGAAAAAGGAAAGTAAATGTATTCTAAATGTATTGACTATATTTCCTTTTTGTGGTTAGATGTCTTCCATATCAAATTGGAGTATCTGCAATTTTATTGTGTGTTAATCAAACTTTAAATGTGTGTAATTCTGCATATGAATGTAACTTTATGTTTCTCCTACCTTTACCTGTCATTCTTGGTATCTGTTTAACCGTCTTGCTTTGACCGAACCACTCATACACAGGAAATTACAGTAAAATGTATTATTCTGGAATTACCATCTTGTTGGAATATAATTGCTGAATTCTGACAACACCATAACTCACTCGAGTGGGTGTCTCCCCAGAGACAAAGGAACTTTTTCCCGCTTCAGATCATGGACGTTCATTGGTTGTTCGTGCGAACAGAGGCGTGAACCCAGTCTCTCCATAAGAGACTGACACAGAACTTTCTCCGCACTTTACTTTGTTTCGTCATCGTCTGTCGCGATGGCTCCTTAGGGAGCTTTTATCTCCGTTTTTCTTTTCTTTTCTTTACTAAGTCTTATTCTCATATTTGCCTCTCCCTACACGAGGGAGATGAACTCTGAATCATTTCTTTGGTAACTCCACGTTCGTTGAACCTTTGAAACTTCGCACGAGTCTGCTCGCCCCAGAAGACACGAGAGAACACGCCCAGCTCCAACAGATGACACACGCACGCTCGTCTTTAGCAGGCGCAAAGATACCCACATGCAAGTATTATTTTCTATAGAGATTTAAACGCTGCTTAAGGTTGTCTATTTCCTTTTTCAAGGTGATCTGATTCCTTGTTGTCTTTCAAAAGGTTACTGTATGTGATTTTGCCATACTGCGCGATCATTCTGCATGATTCTGCCTATCTCTCTCTCACCTTCTCTCGCTCACCCTTTCACTCACTCACTCACTCTCTCTCTCTCTCTCATTTTGTTATTCGTTTTGTATTGTATTTGTTTTTACTGTTTGTATTGTTATACGCATATTTACTCTGTGTGAATCGTAGTTTGATGTATTATTAGTTCAATTATTAAAAGCCAATATATTCATGATTGCTTCTGTCTAAAATGCTCACATCACGAAGTCAATGAAATGTTTGATCTTAGCTACAAAGCTTATTTGTTACTTTCCAGTAACCTAAATTTTATAAGGACGGGAGAATGGTTTCATGGCCAGAAACTATTTTTCCTGGAATTATAAGAAGTGATAACTTTATTGAAGTTGATAAGTTAATCTTACGGCCGTTTGCTGGACAAACCACTGTTTGATTTGCATTTATTCCCAGTAAAAGATATCACGTTAATTGATATGAAGAATGGAATATTGACATATTAATGAGTAAATTACAGTGCCTTGTAATGAGTTATTAATATACAATTGACCTATTTTTCATCTTCAATAATTTTAATGTAACTGTCACACGAGATATACATATATTAATCATATTCCTGATTAATTATTAGAATTCCCTATATATCATTTGAGCTAATGTTAATGTACTTCCCAGTACGGTTACAGCTTACAATCATTTTAGACACTTCCAAAACCGAAAATAAAATTTTTAAATACATTAATTACATTTTCATCTTTGTTGCCACAGTTTTGGAAATGCCCTTTTCTGTTCTAAAGAAGGGGGTGTCCCAATACTTTTATCCATATGTATGTAGAAGTCACTGTAGTTTTGCAATGAGTTTTTGGCTCAAGGTCTGCATTTAAAGTCACAGGTGTTCAGCCAGGATTAGGACCACTGATCCATATATGACATTGCATCCTAAACTGCCAACAGACAGTGAAGCCACCGATAGTGTGAGAGCCGCAAACTTACTATTCCCTACCGGCAGAGAGCACAATTGAGTCACAGGCAAAGCGCTGACCTAAAATCACCTGATTTGAATCAAATCAGTCAAATGGGATTAGTTTTTATGTTATGTGTATGTAAATTTATTTTTATTCAGATGTTATCTGCAGTGTTTACGGTCTTTTGGGGCAGTATAAGCGATATATTTAAACCATTTAGGTGGGTGTGTCTGCTGCACACTGCCGACACAGGTAATGATCCAACACTAAATATAGCCTATTTCTTTATGAACATAATTATTCAGGAATTATTAAACATGAACGTATTAGTATCAGAAATTGATTTGAATATACAATGAATAATACAATAGCCTCTGTTACTATATTGCTCTAAACTGAAATGAAAAGCTTAACTTACTATCTTGAAATAAAGCTTAATGTATGTAGTCAGTTGTTTCTCTGAATAAATTATGTGTATTTACTGTCCTGATTGAGCGACATCTATTTCAGACTTTCCAAGATTTTGCAAATATTACTAGCCTTACTGTTTCCATGTAAAATGTAGTATGTTAAATTAATAATTAATTTAACCACAGTTTAAATCATTACCTGCTTCAAAATGAATACTGTTAACGAAATAATTGTTGAAACATTTGCAGTTCGCACCTACTGTTATGAATAAAAACACTAACGAAATTATATAAACAATGAATAACTACAAGGCAAATAAAGGTATATGTATATACAAAGCATAAATCTTTCCTCAGATTTCAGAATGAGCACTTTGTCATTTGTTATATATATATGTTGAGGTCGTGTCCGTCAGATGTTTATCATGTTCATGATGTTCGCTACTGTAATGAACTTAGCTTTTTATTAAGTAGGAGAAATTCTCAACATTAAAAAAATAACTGTTAACATGCCTAGGGTGTTTGCATTGTAAGAATGTACAGGGATACTTCAGATTTAACCCTCTGGAGTCTAAGGGTATTTTTGGGGCCTGGAGAAGTTTTGTCATGCCCTGACATTTGTGCTTTTTTCAGTTTCTTATAAATATCTAAATGGCTAAAGTCTAATCTCACTGTAATCAGCACAAACTGGGCTATAATAATATGTGAGCAGCATGTATGTACATGATTGTGTTTTTGAGAAAAAAAATGTTATGCGTGGTTAGTGAAAAACTAAAAATGTTAAATCACTTGAATAAGGCAATAAAACACATACAGAAAATTGGTTCCCGGGACTTTTGAGAACTGGAGCTTGTAGCCTAGAATTTTTTTTTTCTAAATGATGTGAAAATCATCTTGTTTACTCACTTACAGAAAACAATATATTGATTTAAATTTTCTAAGACACTTTTTGTTGGTAAAAGTCATATGCGAGTAGGCGTCAACTATCATGAATTCAGACCTGAGAAGACAAAGGCCTGCATAATGAGCTGCATAATGAGCCATTCAGTCAGCTGTGTCACTAAGAGGGATGAGTTACAAGAAAGAATGTGAGGACAAAATAAATGTATATAATTTTATGTTTGTAGTTTATTTAGAATATATTTAATTATCCCACAACATAATTTAATATTCACTTGTGAGTGCAGTTAAACAGTTTATTAGGAAAAATCAAAGCTGACTTTCAAACTGAATTTTTTGCATCATTGCTCCAGTCACACAATCCTTCAGAAATCCTTTTAACAATCTTATTTTCTACAAAAAAACATTTATTGTTATTATCATCATCATCATCATTATTATTATTATTATTATTATTATTATTATTATTATTATTAATGTTGAAAAGAGCTGAGAATATTTTTTTTTAGGTTTTTAGGGGGGATAAATTGAAAGAACAGCAATGATTGTTACATTTGTTACAGTTACATTTATTGGTACATTTATATTATTTACATCAAGCTTTTGAATGGTATAGTAGTGTATATTGTTATTGAAACTTCATAATATTTCACTTGATTATACATTTAGTCAGGAATTATAGTTTGGAAAAAGTCTTTGGAAAAAGTCTAACTAGTAAAATGTTTACACGTTATGTGAAAACTAGTACAAGTATATAAATAAATAAAAAGAGACTTACTCATGTTTATGATCTCTGCTGAATAAAGTGCTTCATTTTTTTTTTTTCTGAGGAAATCCAAATCTCAAATCCTCAACCACATCACATCTTTTTGGGGTGAATTATGTCTTATTCCTCTCATCGCGAAGCAAACAGTAAAATAATAAAAACTTGAAGAACAATCTCGCTGCGTTGTCTTCTGTTGTGTGGGCGTATTCAAAAGCCGCGCGCTTCAGTGAAACATTTGAATCTCAAAAGCGCGCTCGGCGCGGGGGCGTGGTCGCATTAGAAGATAATGAAGGGAGACGTGAAAAACGGACATCGCGTTGTTTTCATATGGATTACTTTATCACAGAATATTTGTTTTCAGCAGCACTTGTTTAGTTTAAAAGTAGACATGTCAGGCTTTCTATAGATATCTCTCTCATGTCTCTTCGTTGAGTATTCACTGAGTTACAGTTCATTTTAATGACGCATTTGTAACTGAAGATCAGCGCAGACAAAGGCTGCAGACAGCACTCCTTGTTTGTTATCTTTATTTTATAAGTGCACAAAGTTTTGTTGTTATTATGTCTGTATACAAAAAAAAGTAGACCCTTTACAGATTCGATTGATGTATTGCACTTATCTGTACGATCAAAACTGAAAGTGTAATTTAAGTTATTTTCGGGGTTATCAGGAGAAAATACCCCAAAACGCGTATACGCGTTAATCGACTCCAGAGGGTTAACAACACTGACTTGTTAGGTGATGTTTTGTCATTAAATTTGTATGATTTCCTATTAATTCAACAGAAAGTTTATGCACACTAGGGATTACCAATATGCCGGGGCAGCGGCTTCACTTTCATGACGTCATGAGCAATCCAGTTCTCTATTATAGATCAGTGATAAGGACTTTGCTCTCTGCAGACCAGTCAAGTTCTTCCACACTGACTCAATCAATCTTTTTGTTTTTTGTTTGTTTACCTTGACTTATACACAGAGGCATTATTGTGTTAGAATAGAAAAGAGTCCTTTCCAAACTATTGGTATAAAATTAGAAGCACACAATTCACTAGAATATCATTATGGATGCACCAATGAACATAGAAGCTCCATAGACTCCCTCCATCTGAGCTGCTAAGGACACTGTGGTTAAATAAAGTCATGCCAAAAGGATTTTCAAAAAGTCTGATTCTGAAAGAGGGATCAAAACCAATACCACTTCGTGTGCGAACATCAGATCCAGACAAAGTAAGTGTTTCGTATTTTGTTTTCAAATTGGCTTTCTGAAAGGGCTTCTCGGCACTCTGTAAGACTAATATTGCTAAAGCTACCATTGTCTCTGCCTGTTTTCACTGATGCTGCCTTTGTGTGCTACTAAAATAATCGTAAAGAGGAATGTGGTAGTTAAAAATGCTTATAAAAAGCAATGTGAGTCCATCGCTTGAGAGTTTCTAACAGTTTCTGTGTGTGAGATTGTTGTGTGTTGCTGGTGTGTCCGTGGGAGCATTAGCTTTGAAGCTCCGCCCTCTTCTGAAAAGGGGGCCGGGAGCACAAGCTCATTTGCATTTAAAGGGACAAAGACAAAAATGACATGTTTTGGCTCATACCCTAAAAGTGGTCACTTAAACAAGCCATAAAAAAATTATCTGTGGGGTATTTTGAGTTAAAACTTCACATACACACTCTGGGGACATCAGATACTTATTTGAAATCATGCAAAAAAAGGACATAATAGGTAACCTTTAGCTTAACATGAACTAACAATGACAATACTTGCCTTAAATTATCCCCCCTCCCCACTCCTCCACTGGCCTGCATTTACACTTGCACTAAACTTTCTGGGCCGGAGCACGCTTATGTAATGTGTGAGATAATGGAGAAACTTTTGCTAATATTCTGCCTAATAAATTTGTAATTTATGCCGTGCCTTGATTTTCACTTGTAAGTATCAGAGAATTATTATGGAGGCAGCTGATGTTAATGACAGAATTTGCAGCTTCAAATCACAGACTACAATTCCAGTACAATTCCGAATCTTGCCCTGGCCCATCTCTTTCAACCAGGCAGGGCCATTGTGTTTTTTGAAAACCAAAGTCACTGCACCCGTTTACCAAGAAGTTTTGGAGCATTTCATGCTTCCTTCTGCTGACCACCTTTTTGAAGATGCTCTTTTCATTTTCCAGCAGGATTTGGCACCTGCCCACACTGCCAAAAGCACCAAAAGTTGGTTAAATGACCATGGTGTTGGTGTGCTTGACTGGCCAGCAAACTCACCAGACCTGAACCCCAGAGAGAATCTATGGAGTATTGTCAAGAGGAAAATGAGAAACAAGAGACCAAAAAATGCAGATGAAACCACTGTCAAAGAAACCTGGGCTTCCATACCACCTCAGCAGTGCCACAAACTGATCACCTCCATGCCACGCCGAACTGAGGCAGTCATTAAAGCAAAGTATTTTAATAAAGTTTTTTTTTTTTTGGTCTTATGACCTATTTTCTAATTTGTTGAGATGTGAATTGGTGGGTTTTTGTTAAATGTGAGCCGAAATCAACACAATTAAAATAACCAAAGACTTAAACTACTTCAGTCTGTGTGCATTGAATTTATTTTATACACAAGTTTCACAATTTGAGTAGAATTACTGAAATAAAAAAAATTTTCCGCGACATTCTAATTTATTGAGATGCACCTGTATATATATAATGTATATATATTAGGGCTGGTAATTTAACACATTAATCATATTAATTAATTACGGTGAAAAATAACGTGTTAAAATTAACACATTTAACGCACTTGTCCTGGCCAGCACCAGAACTATGTAGGTCATCTGACATTTCATGTTGATGGATGACAAATATGATGCAGGGCAACAACTCACTGCATGATAGAGCCTAGATAACGTAGTTTGAATGTCCCTAAAATTCAAGATATGGGGCAAAATGCCCCTGTTTGAGTTTTTGGCTCATATTTACATCATATAGTTAAGCAATATCACACGAGTAATGGGTAAGTGCAATATCACACTAGTGCAAATGTGATACTGATCTTATACAACAGCTCAGTAAGTAAGAATTAGTATCGTGTTATTTTAGTTTTGTTATTTTGTTTTGCTCAAATTTGCCAAAGAAAAAATATAAAGACAAAGCGAACTGTCCATCTCAGAGCAACACACATAGGCATTTCATTTCTTAAAGGTTCTTATATGATGTGATTTCAAGTTTTCCTTTCCCTTTGGAGTGTTACAAGCTCTTGTTCCATAAAGAAGATCTGTAAAGTAGCAAAGACTTAAGTCTCAAATCCAAAGAGATATTCTTTATAAAAGTTGACTGGTCCACGCTGGTTTAAACACGCCCCCATATTTCTACGTCACTATGTGAGAAGATTTGCATAACACTGCCCAGATGTTCACGCAAAGAAAGAAGGCTTAACTTTTATTCTTGTTGTAGTATTGTTGTTGTCGCCACCGCCATGTCGTATAGACGCTGTGTTTCACTGTTAAAGCGAAACTACTTTGTTTGGTCTTCCAAAAGAGGACATGACTAGAAACACAGATACTTAAAGGTGGGGTAAGCGATTTCTGGTAGCCAATGTTGACATTTGAAGTCACCAAAACAAACACGCCCCTACCCCACAAGGGTCTCGCCCCTATTTTGATAGCTCTGCCCACACATATGTACGCAACCCAGGCAACTATTAGTTCTGTGAAACAAAGCAAAACAAATGTTACACTGTGTCGTCAATGGACGCGAGTGGCACGGTGCGACAAAATACTATGGAACGCATAATAAGTGATGCTGTCTACACCCTAGATATACATACATATTTATAGACTTGGCATCCGATCGCAGGCCTTCTGCTCCTTGAGTTCTCTCCAGCACTGGAAAGCTAATCCGATATTTACACGGGTCCTACTTCTTGTAGGGCTGTTACGGTCGCCATGACAACCGCGTCACCGCAGTGGTGGGTTGCCACCGTGGTTGTTTACTGCCACCTGTGGTAATGCATGTGATGTCACGCACTCTTTAACAGGTATATTATGAGGTTTTGTATACAAGTGTAATATCAGTAATAGTTGCAAATTGTTTTGTTTAGACTATAAGTCTATAGTAATTAACAAATAAACACCATACACAGTGTTTCCTTTAGATTGGCATGGTTTGAGGGCAGGAAAATACAGTTTATGCATTCAGCAAATTAATTTTGTGTTGGGCAATGGACCTTGTTGAGAAACCAAATACTATATTGCCGATCTGGATCCATCTCCATTCATGTCACCCATCTGTGTTTGTACAACTGTCTTCAAGTTCCCGTGATCCCAAACGCCTGGTTGGTCAGTTGGTCAATACCTCATAAACAGGATGAGGCAGTTTACTGTCAGGGATTTGTCATGTTGTGTCGTGCTGCATCTTATCACTTGATTATAATAAGTTCTATAGCCTAGTATTTTGTTGTGTCAAGCTGCGCGGCTCACATCCAGTAGACGGGGTGTATTTAACTTTCTTATTTAGGCTACTTTCTTGTTTAACTGTATTATTTCTTTGATATTTATTTTAGTGTTTTGCAGGCTGTGTGTTCACTGATGGATGTTTTATACAAATTATTTATATAATTCATATTAATTATATATACACATCAACACCACGCCACCGGCAGTAGTTGGTCCATTACCACCATGGTGATAAAAATCTGCCACCGTCACAGCCCTAACTTCTTGTCTTATTGGCTTATTTTTTTGCGGCAGTTTTTTTTTTTTTTTTTTTTTTTTTTTGTCATTCGGCTCGCTAATGTCCGTTCTGTGCACTGAATGCTCACTCCTCCACATCATGAGTAGACACGCCCCTTACTGCTGATTGTTTTGCTACTCGGCCCGAATCAGTTCTCTAAAGCGTTTTTGAAAAATCGCTTACCCCACCTTTGAGTTGTATTTACAACACTGTTCCAGAACAGTTCAACTCAAATATTCAGATGTGTGCAGAACATTTTATGGAGGACTGTTTTCTGATCCTGGGAAAGTAGACTACAATGCCGACTGTTCTGACTCACAGTCTGTGAGTACAGAATTTGCCACTGATGATTCATACATGAGTTTTGAGCAGTGTAGAGTAGCGCTTGTTGTTTGTCGTTTCTCTGATCCCAAATGCAGAAATAGTTTTATGTTTACACGCACACTATATGAACAAGGCTGTTGGTTCTAACATTTTATCAGAATTTGAAGAAACATTTCTACTTGGGATGTCAATTTTCGATCATTTCCATGATTGATCGTCGTTAAAATTAACGATCAATTAATCGATTAATCGTTAACCTTAATGCTGCAAAATGCGTCTAATGCAGGCACGCAGTCACCGGCATCAAAGGATGTGCAAAAGCCACACACTCACACAAAATGCTTTCTCACTTGATTTAAAGGGGTTTTAGTCTGAATAAAATGCTAGTAGAAGGATTATAAAATGAATAGATGTGATTATGATCATTGATAAAATGAAGAGAGTGCATCATACGTTTGAGGTCATTTTACTTTGGTGACTGTTTCCTATCCCGCATGGAGACCGCTGAACGCACCTCTTTAAATGGTTTTGTGGTGCTCGTTGTTGGTTTTTAACTTGTTAACCTGCACCCCAACTTGTCAATATTTATTAATAGATTAAATGAAACGGGACAAATTTAATCTTGACAAACTATATATCATTATAAAGATCTAAGCCTCAAGCATCGACGACAGATCTCTGTTTTTCAATGGAAAGCTTATAAAGAATGTATTTGCTATATTTGTGTAAGCAGTACACATCAAAACATGAAGAATGAAAATGCAGTACATACCGGATTCGTTGTAATAACGAGTCATAAACACACCCACAGCTGTAAATCCCGGTTTAGTTAGAAAGGTAAGGGTCCACTGAACGAAATCTCATGGAGCATGTTTAGTTCATCGAAGCAATAAAGTTGTAATATGGATGATAATTCCTTTGTTTACTTTTCAGTTCTTCAGGTACAGAATTGTTTGTGTCCGTTATGGAATAACTCACGCTCAGAAACTGCGTCTTGGTAGTAAAAAAACAGCATGGTTTTGTAGCGTACAGTGTCACAAACAGAATGAGGTGATCCACTAAAAAAAGTGCAGGATAGGTGGAAGATTGTTTATTTGAATTCTGGCGCCCTCTCGTGACGCGCGCTGTGACGCACCTGTCATCTGATGGAGGCGGAACTTAGTGATCACCTTTTTCTTTCTTTTTTCTTTTTCAACATTTTTTATATATGTGTGAGTGTGTTTTATGTTGAATGTGCCTGTATCTGTATGATTACCATCTGTTTGAGTGCAAATCAGCTCACTAGTACTGTGTAATCACAGCTATCAATGTGAACACCATCTATATGAATAGAGTGTGATTATTGACTCAATGGCCCATTTATATGATTACCATCTCTATAACTGGCCATGAGCACATCAGCACGTATTTTCATTGTAATTCATTATAAATGCTGCATTTCTAGCAATCTCAGGATGTTCTGTAATTGGCATACAAAGTTAAATCTTTTTTATTTTTCTTACTCAAATTATTCTTATTGTATTTTTCTAGTGCTCAAATAAACCACTTATATTATGTCTAAGATTCTGTCTATTGTTTTATAATTGAAAAACTATGCAGTGGTATGTTTAATGACTAAAATAGTTTGTAGAACCCTTCAATACAGTTGGTAAATATTTTTTATATTTGGGGGGTGGGGGGGACTAGACATAGTATCAGAAAAATGGTTGCAGGAATCTAATTTTTCATGGTATCTCCTTCAGATTTGAAATAGAAACTCATGAGACGTGACTTTCAACCCATTACTTTTCTAGATTGCTCCAGGACTGATTTCATGTATTTTTATGTAAAAAATGAAAAAAAATTCTGTGTGGTAAAAAAAAGTTCAAGGCACTTCAGTGTTTATAACTTTAAAAAAATTTGAGCATTATCAAATCTGGTTGAAAAAAAGTACAGTCCAAAGGGTCTTCTTTCCAAAGACACCAAAATTATGTGTGTAACACACTGAAGTAAGGAACTCCTACAATTTTAAGTTAGGTAGGGCACTTTCAGCTGTGAGTCCCATAATGGGGGTGGGGGTTGGGGGTGCTGGCTAACAGGTTAAAACAAAATTGCAATGTTTTCAACTGACATTATTGCATTCAAAATAAAATCATCCCAAACTTTACTGAGGCGTGCGTATGGCTGTGCTGCGCTTCCATCGGCGCTGCTGCAAAACACAATGTTGCTCACATTAAATCTTTTTATGTGATTTTATGACCAGTACTTAATTTGATTCTGATTCTGTTCTGAAAAATGTCACATTTTGAATTTTTGTGTTCCTGCAGGCCTATTTGTTTTTAAAAATCCGCCATACAGTGCATTAGATTGTGATAGTGCATGCGTGCGTGCATACGAGGATGAGCGAGCGTGGCTTTGGCTTGATTTATTTGGAGGTTATTGCCCGTGTCTCATTCGGCACAAATCCAAATATTCGCAATGTATTTGAATGTGAAACTGTTATTTATAATGTAAACTAGGCTTATACTTTACACGCCTTCACATAAAGACGGAAAAGATCCTCTTCATATGAGCAGAAACGTCCTTGGCATAACAGCAGAGTGAACTGGTATACTGCGGTCTATTTAAATTGACTAGTGTAAACTTTATATTTAGTTGACTATTTTATTTTGATAATGAACAGACTGCGATGTAAGTTTGAATTGCTGGAATCGTGTGCGCCAGGCTCCAGCGTGATTGAAACAGCTGAGACATAAAAAAAATAAAAATAATAAAACCTTTTCTGCAAAAATGTTTACTTTCATTTGTGCACGCTCATGTAAAATAAAGCAAACAAACAGAATGCGGGTGGTCATCCTTTTCTTTCCGTGCACTTATGGAGCGCTGCCACACTTCTGTTTTAAATCCGTTATCTTAATTAAGTCAGATATATTTCGCATATTAAAAAAAAATAATTACGAAAAAAAATTGTTATTTTTATGTTAGGCCTATTACTTATATAGGCTATACATTTTCTTTTAAACATTCCCATTTTGTCCCAGGGCTTGAGAACCTGTGCCCTACAGTAGGTGGCCATCCAAAACGTTGGTTCTACCCCCGCACGTACCGCCGCCGCCGCGTCTGCAAAATGCATTTGCAGCTCTTGACCGCTGAGTGGTGCTTTAATCACAAGTTTTCAAACAAGCACATCAAAGCACATTTTCGCAAATAGACGTCAGCTTTGCCTCACCGAAGTGTTATATTTGACTGCAATCAGGGAAAATGAAAGAAAAAATATTTAATATTCACAGATGAAAGTTTAGTCCTTATGAAGATTTCTTAGAACGAATTCAAGCAGGATAAATATCAAGCCTATGAGCCTGTGCTTATATTTTCTCTACACCATATTTTAGATTTGACACATTTAAATAGTGTGCAGTATTATTTATATAATATGAATTGTGTGTTATATTATTCAAAAGAAATTGTGGTTTACTTTGCATCGGAGCATTAAAAGTGGTAGCATAGTGAGCTAGGCTTGCGTGTTTTATAAATTATTTTCTTTATTTTAGTAAAACGTGAGGCACTGTATAATTTCGTTCCCATTATTTAGGCCTAATTAAAACAAGAAACGAATAAATTAAACCTGCACGATTTAACTAAATCATTGCAACTCTAAAGAATGGACTGATTAATAAAAGTCCTCATGATTAAACTCAAGTTCTCTCATTATAATCAACGAAATACACACGATGTAAAAAAGAGCTTCATTAATTGACAACTTCAGTCTTCTTTACTTGCTTTCATGTAATTTAAGTAAAAAAGTAAATAAATAAATAAATTGTAGCTGCATTTAAATGCAGGTTTGTATAATATTCCTTATATCAGTGCAAGATTTCCTCGGCGCACATGATGCTGTTGTCTACATATTTTATCTTCGTTACAAATCTTGTTTGGTTTTATTTTGGATAATTGCATGTAAAAAAAAAATTGCTTTGTAATGCATATGCAAAATGTGAATTATTATGTGAATATTAATGCGCATTCATGTGGAGAGAGTCAGCACTGCGAATTTCATCTTGCATACAACAAGAAAACATTTGTTTATTAATAAATAATTAAAATGTCTCCTTTTTCACAATTATTGGGCTACTTCTGCCTGTGCTTTGGGGCAAACTTAATGCATGTTCTTGAGCGTGGAATATATTAAAGCTGGATTATACACTGTAAAACCTGACAAGTCACAGTAACTCAAACCGTTTGAGTAAACAGATTGCCTTTACTTAAACCATGTAAGTTTTAAAACTTTGCAATTATGTAATCAAGTGATTAATTAAGTGCTGATTGAGCTTTAGTGATCAACAGCTGCTGTTAACAAACAGCATCACCAGCTCCACTTATTAATAACCAGACTGACTTTATTTCTGTCAGACGTCTACAGAAGATCTGATTGAGAATTAACTAAGGTTTAGATGTTGATTTATTGTTTCATTTGAAGTAACCATGTTAGAGATCAGTGTTTGCTTTAGTTGGGCTCTTGACCCTTGATTTCTGTCTTAGTTTATTTTTTTTGGGCGTTGTAACCATGTGTTTTTGAAACATGTTTGTTATAACACAAAAAACCCAGAGAAAATATGATCAGATATTGGTTGTTATACAGCATATTGGTGATGATAATCATCAATTATGGAGCTGTTCAAAATCTTACTAAATAGGTGTTCTATAGTTACTTCAGTTGATTACAATGAAAGCCATTCAAAAAGTCAGTGGTTCTTTCATAATCAGTTAATATAAAGAACTTTCCAAACAGTTTTGTTTTCTATGGTGTTAATTAGTCACACACAGACATCAATAATCAGAATATGAACCTCAACAATGGTTACGAAAAAAAAAAAAACATGCTGCAATGCATGCTGGGTACTATTGTAGTACAAAACCCATCCATGGCTCCCAGCATGCTCTGCTGCATTGTTTTTTTTTTTTTTTTATGGTCACCATTGTTGAGGTTCATATGCTGATTATTGATGTCTGTGTGTGACTAAGTGACACCACAGAAAACCAAACTGTTTGGAAAGTTCTTTATATTAACTGATTATCACAGAACCACTAGCTCTTAGAATCACTTTTACTGTAATCAAACCAACTAATTACACAACACCTATTTCATCAAAGATTAAACTCCAAACAGTTCAATAATCAATGATTATCATCACTAATATACAGTATAACAACCAACATCTAGGTAAAAGTTAGGTAAAAAAAAAAATGCTAACCTGAATGCACTGTAAGCTGCTTTGGATAAAAGCAGCTTCTAAGAGTGTGAGTGTGTGTATAACACCTGATGATATTTTCTCTGGGCTTTTGAGTTACAACAAATGGTTACACTGTAAAACCTGACAAGTCACAGTAACTCAAACCGTTTGAGTAAACAGATATCCTTAAAAACCTGACAAGTTAGGTTTACTCAAACCGTTTGAGGAAACCGATTGCCTTAAACCATTTAAGTTTTAAAACTAACACACTGTAAAACTCGACAAGTAACGTAACTCAAACCTTTTGTGTAAACAAATATCCTTAAAAACATGACAAGTTGGGTTTACTCAAACCGTTTGAGGAAACCGATTGCCTTAAACCATTTAAGTTTTAAAACTTAACAGTTATGAGTACTCTGAACTTAATTCAGTTGAGTTCACTGAAAGAAGATATACATTGCAATTAAGTAATTAAGTGATTAATTGAGTGATAATTGTGAATTAGTGATGAACAGCTGCTGTTAACAAACAGAATCACTGAAGAAAAGAGAAACACAAGAACTACAACTGACTTCAGACACAGCCTTAGATAAAATAAACTGAAATAAAATACATTAAATCTCTCAAGATCTGATTAAACAACCCCACAAACAGCATCACCAGCTCCACTTATTAGTAACCAGACTGACTTTATTTCTGTCAGACGTCTACAGAAGATCTGATTGAGAATTAACTAAGGTTTAGATGTTGATTTATGTTTTCATTTAAAGTAACCATGTTAGAGATCAGTGTTTGCTTTAGTTGGGCTCTTGACCCTTGATTTCTGTCTTAGTTTTTTCTCTGGCTGTTGTACACTGTAAAACCCGACAAGTAACTTAACTCAAACCTTTTGTGTAAACAGATATCCTTAAAAACATGACAAGTTAGGTTTACTCAAACCGTTTGAGGAAACCGATTGCCTTAAACCATTTAAGTTTTAAAACTAATAGTTGTGAGTACTCTGAACTTAATTCAGTTGAGTTCACTGAAAGAAGATATACATTGCAATTAAATAATTAAGTGATTAATTGAGTGATAATTGAGCATTAGTGATGAACAGCTGCTGTTAACAAACAGAATTACTGAAGAAAAGAGAAACACAAGAACTACAACTGACTTCAGACACAGCCTTAGATGAAATAAACTGAAATAAAATACATTAAATCTCTCAAGATCTGATTAAACAACCCCACAAACAGCATCACCAGCTCCACTTATTAATAACCAGACTGACTTTATTTCTGTCAGACGTCTACAGAAGATCTGATTGAGAATTAACTAAGGTTCTTAGAATCTTAGAATCACTTTTACTGTAATCAATCCAACTAATTACACAACACCAATTTCATCAGAGATTAGACTCCAAACAATTCAATAATCAATGATTGTCATCACCAATATACAGTATAACAACCAACATCTAGGTACAGGTTAGATAAAAAAAATGCTAACCTGAATGCACTGTAAGTTGCTTTGGATAAAAGCAGCTTCTAAGAGTGTGAGTGTGTGTATAACACCTGATGATATTTTCTCTGGGCTTTTGAGTTACAACAAATGGTTACAACAGCCAAAGAAAAAACTAAGACAGAAATCAAGGGTCAAGAGCCCAACTAAAGCAAACACTGATCTCTAACATGGTTACTTCAAATGAAACAATAAATCAACATCTAAACCTTAGTTAATTCTCAATCAGATCTTCTGTAGACGTCTGACAGAAGTAAAGTCAGTCTGGTTATTAATAAGTGGAGCTGGTGATGCTGTTTGTTAACAGCAGCTGTTCATCACTAAAGCTCAATCAGCACTTAATTAATCACTTGATTACATAATTGCAAAGTTTTAAAACTTACATGGTTTAAGTAAAGGCAATCTGTTTACTCAAACGGTTTGAGTTACTGTGACTTGTCAGGTTTTACAGTGCATGATCATCTCTGCAGCAGTTCACTTCAGTGAAAGTCTCCGCCAGGTCTAATACAGAATCCAAGAAGTAATCATTATAGTGTTTAGCCAAAATAGAGCCCTCATTTTGAACAATTCCATTGATTTTGAGCTGTAAATGCTCCTGATTAATTTTTTTTCCTTCCCAATAGTTTGTCCATGCTTCTCCACAGATTTTTACAAATACCTTTTGCCTCTTTGATTAAGTTTAGGAAAAAATTTGCTTTGGTAACTTTATTTCTCAGAGATTTATAAATGTAATAATCAGTGGTTAATTTAGTTTTAAGAGAAACCTTGAGAGCTTTATCTCTCTGTTTCATTGTATCCCAAAGGGATTCATTAAACCACGGGAGACTCTTTTTATTTGATTTTCTATGTTTGAGCTGTGTGTTTATCAGTTTTATTCTTTATAGCAGTTATAATATTGTTGCATGTATGTACACAGCTTTCTTTATCAATTTTGGAGGCCCAGTCAATTTCATTTAAATAATTTTTAAGGTGTTCTTGATTTCTTTTAGGAATATGAGGAATTTTGCACTGTTTATTTGATTGTTCTTTGTTTATGTATCTTGATTTATTTAATTTCCTGGCTATTAGAACAAAATTATGAACAGATAGTCCAGTTATTAGGTTGTATGTTTTAACTATCCTGTCTGGTTTATTGGTGAATATTAAATCTATCAAAGTTTGAGACGTTTTTGTTATTCTAGTAGGCTTTTGAATCAATTGTGTCATTTGTATTGAGTACAAAAATATTCTACTCAAGTAAAAGTACCATTACATTAATGAAATTTTACTTAAGTACAAGTAAAAGTACCAGTCTAAAAATCTACTCAAGTAAAAGTAAAAAGTAGCTCATTTAAAATTTACTCAGAGTAAAAATTACTTAGTTACATTTTAACAGTGGATGGGAGGTAAAAATGCGACAGGATAGGCCTATTAATCTCAAACTAGTTGTTTTTAATTAAAGGAATCAGTTATTTAGAATAATAAGACATTTTGGCTGTTACCAGGCAAATCAGTATCAACAAACTCATCTTTTCAATGCAGACGAAATGCAGAAGCTTCATCGGAAGTGGCATTTAGATGTATTTACAGACGGTTTAGTGCAGGACAAGAATGCATTTAACCTGCTGTTAGAAATGCATGAATAATATTTTGATATACAAGACATAAAATGTTGAATACTCATTTGAAATTATAAGAAATTAATTATAAAAAAAAAATAATAATCAAAAGATACTTTAAATGTAAAATTAAAATGGCCAGTATGTGTCAGGAAGTCACTGTTAATAAGTGAGTCATTGCTATTGAACCGAATCATTTAAACGATTGATTCATTCAGGAACGAAACACTGTCATGTTGCTCAGAGACAAAACTGTGCTATGGTGGCTGTGTTTGGAATTATTTTTTGTTGTAGAAATAGAGCAAAAACAGGCAATATGGTGTCTAAATATATATATATATATATATACAGTACAGACCAAAAGTTTGGAAACATTACTATTTTTAATGTTTTTGAAAGAAGTTTCTTCTGCTCATCAAGCCTGCATTTATTTGATCAAAAATACAGAAAAAAAATGTAATATTGTGATATATTATTACAATTTAAAATAATTGTTTTTAAATTTATTATACTTTAAATGATCATTTATTTCTGTGATGCAAAGCTGCATTTTTAGGATCATTATCACATGATCCTTTAGAAATCATTCTAATATGATGATTCATTATCAAAGTTGGAAACAGTTCTGCTGCTTAATATTTTTTCAGAACATGTGATACTTTTTTAGGATACTTTGATGAATAAAAAGAAAAAAAAAAAAGAAGCTATGTTTTTAAAATATAAATATTTTGTAATAACAATATACACTACTGGTCAGTAATTTGGGGTCAGTAATTTTTTTTCTTTCTTTTTTTAAATAAAATCATTATTTTTATTCAGCAAGGATGTGTTAAATTGATAAAAAAGTGATAGTAAAGAAAATATATTATTAGAATATATATTATTAGAATTTTTTTTTTATTTTGAATAAATGCAGTTCTTTTTAACCTTTTATTGATCAAATATATTAGACAGCAGAACTGTTTCCAACACTCATAATAAATCAGAATATTAGAATGATTTCTAAATGATCATGTGATAGACTGGATGTTACATGTGACACTGAAGGCTGGAGTAATGATGCTGAAAATTCAGCTTTGCATCACAGGAATAATTTTTTTTTTTTAAAGTATATTCAAATAGAAAACTATTATTTTAAGTTGTAATAATATTCCACAATATTACTGTTTTTTTTTCTGTATTTTTGATCAAATAAATGCAGGCTTGATGAACAGAAGAAACTTCTTTCAAAAACATTAAAAATAGTAATGTTTCCAAACTTTTGGTCTGTATATATATATATATATATATACATATATACATACATACATACATACATACATATATATATATATATATATATATATATATGTATATATATATATAAAGTAAGACAGCCAAAGAAAAAAGTAAGACAGAAGTCAAGGGTCAAGAGCCCAACTAAAGCAAACACTGATTTCTAACATGGTTACTTCAAATGAAACAATAAATCAACATCTAAACCTTAGTTAATTCTCAATCAGATCTTCTGTAGACGTCTGACAGAAATAAAGTCAGTCTGGTTATTAATAAGTGGAGCTGGTGATGCTGTTTGTGGGGTTGTTTAATCAGATCTTGAGAGATGTAATGTATTTTATTTCAGTTTATTTTATCTAAGGCTGTGTCTGAAGTCAGTTGTAGTTCTTGTGTTTCTCTTTTCTTCAGTAATTCTGTTTGTTAACAGCGGCTGTTCATCACTAATGCTCAATCATCACTCAATTAATCACTTAATTACTTAATTGCAATGTATATCTTCTTTCAGTGAACTCAACTGAATTAAGTTCAGAGTACTCATAACTGATAAGTTTTAAAACTTAAATGGTTTAAGGCAATCGGTTTCCTCAAACGGTTTGAGTAAACCTAACTTGTCATGTTTTTAAGGATATCTGTTTACACAAAAGGTTTGAGTTACGTTACTTGTCAGGTTTTACAGTGTGTTAGTTTTAAAACGGTCCGTGTACCTTCGTATAATTCGTTTTTTAATTTAATATTGAAATCTGAAAAATTAAAAAATGGCACATTTTTCGTTTTTCATTCATTCAAACAAAACGAAAAATCAAGAATTCGGCTTCATTTTTTCGTTTTTACGTTCAGGGACAGAAAACGAATAAACAATTTGAATATTTGATCTCTACATGTGGGCGGGAATGAAACTCCCTCTCCGCTGATTGGTCGACCAAATATTACAACATAATAAGAGTCCTAAAAACATAATAAGAGTCCCCCGCTTCTACGGATTCTTAACGTGTTTATTTCTACTACATTTTATCTCTTTCTCTTTATCAACAGCCAGGGATGCGTTTCCCAAAAGCTCATAAAAACGATTGTACTACTGATCTTAATATTATGGTCTGTTTCTCAAACGCGTCATAACTTAAGTAGCACTTGAAATTCATCGTAGATCTATGAGTGCTCTGGAGTAATAATAAAGCCCTAAGTGCATCATAAGAACAGATTTATGTGGTCACCTGCAGGACAATCGGCAGATTACACCTTTAACTTTATTCAAGTGCAATGTGATTATAATATAATGATTTGATTGTTATTTAGTGTACACGTTGTTACTCGTTTTTTTCACAAATGAAATAATTAAAAAGGGCAGAAAAAAATAGAAATACATCTAAATTAAATGATTGAACAAAAAAAATGAATAAAATATGTAGGAAATATGCTTCAAAGACTGGGGGGGGGGGGATCTGTCAATGACTCGCTGACCTGCACGAATACCAGCCATGTATTGGACCTGGAAATGACGTCTCTCTCTCTCTCTCTCTCTCTCTCTCTCTATATATATATATATGTATGTATATATTATTATGTAAAATATAATATTACACACTATACCATAATAATATAATATAATTGTTATTATATCTGAGTTGTCTGGAACGCAGGATTATTAGCTTAACATTTAAATAAACGAGCGTGTACTACAGTTACAAACCATTCTATAAGGTGACATTTCAGCACTTCACAAACGAATAGCGACTCCTAAGTAGCACTTAAGGCATGGCTATGTGCTATTGCCTTAAGTGCATTTTTGGGAAACGCATGTGAAACAATAGCAAACGATCGTAAAATGACTTGTAGAAAACGCTCTTAAGCTCAAAGATCAATCGTTATCGAGAAACGCAGCCCAGATTAACGAATGGCTTGACACAAACCATACAGAGGCAGAGCCTACAAGAGCTTTCTTTTGTGTAGGCATAAATTCTGCAACCTACCAGTGAAACATTTAGTTTATCTCATAAATATTAATTTACTTCGCACCTGCACTCACAACTACCTACTAGCCTATACATCTTTGGCACACCTTTGTGCACTGCAGCGGGGGGAGAATGTATTAGACAAGCGCAGACCACTATTAATTTATGTGAACATAGGTAGTTTTAGACAATAAGCTGAGTTTATTTAATTAATATTGGGTGTTGGCCAGCTAACTGATAGCATAGAAAATTGTTATTTTCTCTGCCAACTAAACCCACGTCACAGAACCGTTGTGTGACTGACTCACAGTAGGTGCATAGAGTGGTGTATCGTTCCTTGAATCAGTCTTTGAAAGACCCATTGTTATAGACAACAATTCACTGACCAAACAGCCACTTGATTTTATTCCTGAATTAATGAATGAAGCATTTTGAACGAATAGATTGAATAAAAGGCTTCTTTATTAACACAACGAAATACCGCCACCTAGTGGTGATATTACTTTCATAATTCAAGTTTCATTTTCATTTCAAATCATTTCATTTTGTTCATATTTCTGTATTAAAAATGTTGTATAAAACATTAATCTTATTTCATTATACATTTGTAATTGCTATGTAAAGGCATGTACAGCCGTCTGATCAGCATTAAACTGTAAATACATCTAAAAGCATCTTCAGAAGCAGGTTCTATATCTCTGAATACTGATTTAATTGGTAACAGCCTATTGTCATATTATTATTTTTTTGAAGTAAGAATTTAACATTAAAGATGACATACAAAAGGTAAAAGGTAAAAAAAAAAACGGTAAAAACAAAACAAAACAAACCCTGAAAATCAGGTGCCCCTTATGGGAAAGTTAATTTCTGACACTGATCTCTGGTTTATTGTTCGAAGTGTTATTTCAGGGTTTGGATATGTTCTTATAACTCAAATGAGTTTACCTTCAATTCATGACGTCGAATTCACATTTCACTAAATTCAATCACTGAAACAAGCACTCTGACGAACAAATAGTCCCATGCCAGTGGGATAACAACATATGATTTCTAAATTTGTATAAAGTGCTCTATGAATAAAACTCAAAATAGAAAAAATAATAGATGTGCTAATTTCTTTTCATATCTGTCATTTTATTTAAGTTCCTACATAGACCAAAATGCAGCATATTGTCTAAAACAAAAGTTATGACTACATGTTCACATAAATTGATAGCGTTCTGCGCTTCGCTACAATAGGCTATATTCTCCCCGCGCTGCAGTGCGTCGCACAGCTTTGCCAGTCAGATTTTGATAGGTGGATACTAGCCTATAATAAAACAGGCAGTGTGCCAAAGGACCAAAAGGCTCTGCCTCGGTACGGTTTGTGTCAAGCTATTCTTTAATATGGCTGTTTGATGACGAGAAAGAGATAAAATGTAGTAGAAATAAACATGATAAGAATCCGTAGAAGCGGAGGACTCTTATTATGTTTTAGGTCTCTTATTAATATTTGACCAATCAGCAGAGAGGGGAGTTTCATTCCCGCCCACATGTAGAGATCGAATATTCAAATTGTTTATTCGTTTTCTGTCCCTGAAAGTAAAAACGAAAAAATGAAGCCGAATTCTTGATTTTTCGTTTTGTTTGGACAAATGAAAAACGAAAAATGTGCCGTTTTTTCATTTTTCAGATTTCAATATTAAATCAAAAAACGAATTATACGAAGGTACACGGACCTAAAACTTAAATGGTTTAAGGCAATCGATTTGCTCAAACGGTTTGAGTAAACCCAACTTGTCAGGTTTTTAAGGATATCTGTTTACTCAAACGGTTTGAGTTACTGTGACTTGTCGGGTTTTACAGTGTGTGTGTGTGTAATCATGATGATTTTTAGAGGAAAAGACGGCATTCTTTGTGTGATTTTGATTTACTATATGAAATGATATAAATATGTAAATTTTCTGCACCTATATCTTCAATTTTGTGATCATTCTAAATGTATTTTACAAGTCTGAATCACACAGTGAAAGAACGCACTATAAATGCGCGCGCACATCATTAAAACAACAATTATGATATTATCGCAGACGATATATATCGCACACTCCGCACCACTGTCTTTTTGGCTAATTTGTGCAAAACCTCTTGCTAAAATGTCAAAGCTTCGTTTTAACCACCAATGCAACGATGCAGTTATTTAGCTTACCTCTACATGCTTGCGAAGGGTTGATGTCTTGTAGAGATTTTATAAGCTGCTAGTTTGGTCTCCCTAGGCAAACACAGCTTACACTGCATAATAAAGCTTAAATATGGCCAGGGGTTCACTTCATTTCCTTCGAGTTCAACTTCAGAATATGACGGGGTATTGTTTTCAGCGGTGTCTGCACCACTAACGCCTGTCTGTCCGTCTGCATCTTTCTTGTGATTTTAGCACCAGTTTGCCCTCCTGCCCATTATTTACTGACATAGTTTGCAAGGAGCGATTTTTTTCTTTTTTTTTTTACTCAGTAATTAATGTGTTTTAATATGTAGCGAAGTGCAATACTTCAAACAAAATATACTTAAGTAAAAGTAAAATTACAGATTTAAAAAATTACTTTAAAAAGTAGAAGTACACAAAAAAGCTACTCAATTACAGTAACGCGAGTAAATGTAATTCGTTACTTTCCACCTCTATATGGTTGAAATAAAATATTATTTCAACCAAATAGCCTGTGAATAAATAAAATGGATACTTTTCAATGAAAGAACACTGAGAGAGTGTAGGTTGCTTCTGGTGTTTGGATTTGTACTTCAATATAATAAGCTCGAAGTTTAAGAATAGCCTACAGTGGGTTTTTTTTTTTTTAATCTCTATTCAACAGTATTAGCTCAATGAAATACGTCTTTCTTCAGGTAGACTGAATGTTTTCCCGCCTTGCTAAATGTTGGGCTCATGATCAATAAGTTGTATTCGCATCAAACTGATTTTATAAAACCCAAACGTGGACAGTGAAGCTGGGTCAGTTAGAGCTCGCGCTCGCTGTGAAGCGGGAGCAGCTGACGGAGGATTCCGCTTGGTCTTAAAGGATTAGTTCACCCAAATATTAAAATTATGTCATTAATGACTCACCCTCATGTCGTTCCAAACCCGTAAGACCTCCGTTCATCTTCAGAACACAGTTTTTTAGGTTTAAGATATTTTAGATTTAGTCCGAGAGCTTTCAGTCCCTCCATTGAGAATGTATGTACGGTATACTGTCCACATCCAGAAAGGTAATAAAAACATCTTCAAAGTAGTCCATGTGACATCAGAGGGTCCGTTAGAATTTACTGAAGCATCGAAAATACATTTTGGTCCAAAAATAGCAAAAACTACGACTTTATTCAGCATTGTCTTCTCTCCCGGGTCTGTTATGAGCGCGATCACAAAACTGCAGTTTAGTGATATCCGGTTCGTGAACGAATCACTCGATGTAACCGGATCTTCTTGAACCAGTTCACCAGATCGAACTGAATCGTTTGAAACGGTTCGCGTCTCCAATAAGCATTAATCCACAAATGACTTAAGCTGTTAAGATCTACTGTTAAGATTTTTCTAGTTACTAGTCATTCATTTGTCATTATTCAACTAATCGCAGGTTTATATTAAATTTACATCTACAGAATGTTTTCAAAATAAAGCTTGTTTTAAAAAAATGAGCATGTGGTAGTTTATTGAAGTTGGTTGTAAAGCCATTGCTGCCAGTTGTTTGATTTTTAACCTTTATGAATGTACATTGATCTAAATACAAACTAGGTTCTAATTGAATGTACAGTTGTGTATTCAATAGGGGTGTAAGAAAATATCAATACATGTGAGTATCGTGATATTTAGTTTGGTAATATTGTATCGATTCTCAAAAACGGAATATCGATATTTTAAAAATATTCTATAGGTTCTGTACTGGTAGTAGTAGTTCACCTGTTTCAGTCAATGCAGTCTGAGCCAGAAAGAGAATTGATTAGTTCATCTCTCGAGTCTTCGTGTTTATCGAGTCATTCGTTCATCACGTGACAGCCCCGTAAGCTTTAACCTATGCAGTCTTGAGCCGGATAGAGAATTCATCTCTCTGGTTTTATCGAGTCATTCGTTCATCATGTGACAGACCCATAAGCGTAACCAGTGCAGTCTAGAGCAAGAAAGAGACTTAATAATAATAATAACCAACTCTTTATTACCTTTGTTACAACATTCAGTGTATGGAAAATAACCATCATGACATTTATAAACTGTAAGAAGTAAAAAGCTACAATCTGAGACCAGAAACGCAGAAACTGTAAGAGTAAATAATTATAATAATGATGATAATGATGATGATAATAATAATAACTATGCACCTGTATTTATTTTGTTTTACAATTGTTTAGTTTTCTTTAGGAATCCTGTAAGCACTTTTTTATTGATATTAAGCAGATTTAAATTTTGTTCAGATCTAAATGTTATGACATTTTATGTCACATTTGTAAATAAACTGTGAACCTTTAAAGCAGATTCTAATATATATATATATATATATATATATATATATGTGTGTGTGTATATATATATATATATATATATATATATATATATATATATAAATATATATATATATATATGGTCTTTTATAAAATACGTTTTATACGTATTATACATTTAACTGAAGGATCCTGCAAGCACTTTAATTCCCAACACCCCCACCCTATACTCGTACTGCACAAAAATAGGTTCATTAACGTTGGATGTTACAGGGACTTATTACTGCAAATGCAGATCCAACTGTATTCTGGTTAAATCATTTTTATTTACTTATTGCTAAGGTTTGCATATGGTGGTGTTCTTACAACATACAGAACTACCAAATTTTGCTATAAGTTTCTTTGCATCATATAATATAATTGCTGTTAATAGTGTTCATCGTCTGTTTGATTACGTCTTTAATTGATTTTTCCGTACATTTCTGCCATATGTACATAAACTGACAGTCACCACTGATAAGCGACTACTAAATATTGTAGAAACTTAATTTTCTGCTTTGCAACGATTTGTATTGTAAAAAGCTCCATACAAATAAACTTGAATTAAATTGTGTTCTTAATGACAGCTTTCCTAAAAATATATCCTAATCCTAAAATAAGAAATATTCCAATATATCGCCTTGCTGACAGTATCGCAACATATTGTATCGGAACCCCTGTATCGTGATACGTATCGTATTGCCACATTCTTGGCAATACACAGCCCTAGTATTCATGTTGAACCCATGTTGAAAGGTATGACAGTGAAACATCACAATACCCGATGTTGATTCAATGGTTAATTAACACTGAAATACCGGCTAGACCTCCTAAGAGCCAAACATGAACCAGCGATCAGTGCGGTTTGGTATACTACTATAGAAAAAGATTACAGAATGCTAGTGTTAGAGGGTCATTTTAATAATAAATAAAAAAGAAAACAAATAAATTAGGGCTGAAGCTGAACTGTTTCCTGTTGTTGTGATTTGATCTGAATGGAAACAGCATATCGGCGTGATGCAGCTGACACTGAACAGCAGATGTCCAGCGGATATTCTCCAAAATGGCACCAGGGTGATGCAGAGGAGACAAATTGTTGAATAAATAAATGTATTTAATTTTTTTTGTGCACAAAATGTATTCTTGTAGCTTTGTATAACTGCAGATGAACCACTGATGTCACATGGATTATTTCACAGATCTCCTTGCTACGTTTCTGGACTTGGGAACATTTCAGTTACATTGCTGTCTATGCAGGGTCAGATAGCTCCAGATTCCATCAAAAATATATGTTAATTTGTGTTTTGAAGATGAACGAAGGTCTTACGGGTTTGAAACAACATGAGGGTGAGTAATTAATGACATTATTTTCATTTTAGGGTGAACAAACCCTTTAATGGAAATGTACTGTGTATGTCATTCCATTATAAAACAGTTGTCTACAGACTCAGAGTTACTCACGGTTGACAGTGAGAATGAAGTGCTGTAAGCTCCCTCTGCCTCTGATCTGTAGTTGATAGAGTCCAGAGTCTGTGGTGCTGGTGTCTGTGATGGTCAGAGATCCAGTCTGATGATCCAGCTGCAGTCTGCCTCTGAATCTCTCTTCAGCATCGTATAAAGAGATCTCTTTAGTCTCTACATCAAGTTTAGCCAGGAGGATGCCTTTATCTCCAAACACCCACAGCATCAGATCATCTCCGTGTATTAGAGATTTATCAGGGTTTAGAGTGACAGATTCTCCCTTCATCACTGACACTGACTGTGACTTCACTCCATCTGTCCCACTAATCACACCTGGAGAACACACACAAACAGATTCTCAGAGAGACAGTAACTTATAAAACTACACGCTATCTGTTACAATCTAACTTTATTTATACACTGTAAAACCCGACAAGTAACGTAACTCAAATCTTTTGTGTAAACAGATATCCTTAAAAACCTGACAAGTCATGTTAACTCAAACCGTTTGAGGAAACCGATTGCCTTAAACCATTTAAGTTTTAAAACTAATAGTTGTGAGTACTCTGAACTTAATTCAGTTGAGTTCACTGAAAGAAGATATACATTGCAATTAAATAATTAAGTGATTAATTGAGTGATAATTGAGCATTAGTGATGAACAGCTGCTGTTAACAAACAGAATTACTGAAGAAAAGAGAAACACAAGAACTACAACTGACTTCAGACACAGCCTCACTAAAACCTGACAAGTTATGTTAACTCAAACCGTTTGAGGAAACCGATTGCCTTAAACCATTTAAGTTTTAAAACTAATAGTTGTGAGTACTCTGAACTTAATTCAGTTGAGTTCACTGAAAGAAGATATACATTGCAATTAAATAATTAAGTGATTAATTGAGTGATAATTGAGCATTAGTGATGAACAGCTGCTGTTAACAAACAGAATTACTGAAGAAAAGAGAAACACAAGAACTACTATAACTGACTTCAGACACAGCCTTAGATAAAATAAACTGAAATAAAATACATTAAATCTCTCAAGATCTGATTAAACAACCCCACAAACAGCATCACCAGCTCCACTTATTAATAACCAGACTGACTTTATTTCTGTCAGACGTCTACAGAAGATCTTATTGAGAATTAACTAAGGTTTAGATGTTGATTTATTGTTTCATTTGAAGTAACCATGTTAGAGATCAGTGTTTGCTTTAGTTGGGCTCTTGACCCTTGATTTCTGTCTTAGTTTTTTCTCTGGCTGTTGTAACCATTTGTTGTAACTCAAAAGCCCAGAGAAAATATCATCAGGTGTTATACACACACTCACACTCTTAGAAGCTGCTTTTATCCAAAGCAACTTACAGTGCATTCAGGTTAGCATTTTTTTTTTTTATCTAACCTGTACCTAGATGTTGGTTGTTATACTGTATATTGGTGATGATAATCATTGATTATTGAACTGTTTGGAATCTAATCTCTGATGAAACAGATGTTGTGTAATTAATTGGATTGATTACAGTAAAAGTGATTCTAAGAGCCAGCGGTTCTGTGATAATCAGTTAATATAAAGAACTTTCCAAACAGTTTGGTTTTCTGTGGTGTCACTTAGTCACACACAGACATCAATAATCAGCATATGAACCTCAACAATGGTGACCAAAAAAAAATAAATAAAAAAACAAACAAACAAACAAAAAAATGCAGCAGAGCATGCTGGGAGCCATGGATGGGTTTTGTACTACAATAGTACCCAGCATGCATTGCAGCATGTTTTTTTTTTTTTTTTCGTAACCATTGTTGAGGTTCATATTCTGATTATTGATGTCTGTGTGTGACTAATTGACACCATAGAAGACAAAACTGTTTGGAAAGTCTTTTATATTAACTGATTATGAAAGAACCACTGACTTTTTGAATGGCTTTCATTGTAATCAACTGAACTAACTATAGAACACCTATTTAGTAAGATCTTGGACTCTGCACAGCTCCATAATTCATGATTATCATCACAAATATGCTGTATAACAACCAATACCTGATCATATTTTCTCTGGGTTTTTTGAGTTATAACAAACATGTTTCAAAAACACATGGTTATAACGTCCAAAAAAAAATAATCTAAGACAGAAGTCAAGAGTCAAGAGCCCAACTAAAGCAAACACTGATCTCTAACATGGTTACTTCAAATGAAACAATAAATCAACATCTAAACCTTAGTTAATTCTCAATAAGATCTTCTGTAGACGTCTGACAGAAATAAAGTCAGTCTGGTTACTAATAAGTGGAGCTGGTGATGCTGTTTGTTAACAGCAGCTGTTCATCACTAAAGCTCAATCAGCACTTAATTAATCACTTGATTACATAATTGCAAAGTTTTAAAACTTACATGGTTTAAGTAAAGGCAATCTGTTTACTCAAACGGTTTGAGTTACTGTGACTTGTCAGGTTTTACAGTGTATTACACATCTTTACATCTGCTAATTCTAGTTAATAATAAAGCCCAAAAAGAGATAATACAGGTAGCTTTAACTTCGCTCACACATGCTGCAGGCTGGCAACAAGATAACAATGAACAGGAAATGAATAGGAAAGTGTGCCATGACACTCCATGAGTCCCAGAAATCCCAGAAAACAGACTGAAATGCTGTGACCTTCTGCACTTCCTTATAATAAACCAGTGCTTGTACCAAAAGCACCACTGTGACCTTTCTCATCAGATTATTACAATGATGTACTTTAAGAAACAAATTTCTCAAATCAAAGAAGTTGAACACATCAGGGTTTTTACACACTGCACATAACCCTGGGTTATCATTCTTTAGGGTTGTTTTAATGACCAAACTAAGCCCAGTTTTAACCTTTTCTAAAACAATGTTTCACACTTATAATTTCAAAAGAGGGCTGGACCCTTTATGAAGCCCTGCTTGGTGCTAAATCTAGACATGCGCATCTGTTAAAAACAACAGATGCTGATCTCACATCATGTGCGGCATCATGACCCTTTAATGCACCTTTGATGTCACATTTCATTTACACATAATCAAACACAAAATAAAGAATTCAACTCCGCATTTACAAAAACATGAATTACTAACATAAAAAGGTCCCCTGAATTGCACTGAGTTTAGAACAGGGGTCACCAGACTGTGTCCTGGAGTCCTGCAGAGATTAGCTCCAGCTCACCTCAACACACCTGCCTGGAAGTCTGAAGAATACCAAGCAAGAGCTTGATTAGCTGCTTCAGGTGTGTTTTATTAGGGTTGGAGCTAACTCTGCTGGACCGAATCTGTACTGACAACCCCCACACACAAGAAAGAGAGAAAAAAAGAAAGAAAGAAAGAGAGAGAGAAAGAAAGAAAGAGAGAGAGAAAGAAAGAAAGAAAGAAAGAAAGAAAGAAAAAGAAAGAAAAGGAAATACTCACGTTGGACAGTAACATGAAATATCTTGTATGTAGGCTTAGTTCCTCCTCTAGAGATCTCTAGGTGATATTGTCCAGAGAGTCTGATTCTGGTGTTTCTGATGGTGAGAGAGCCAGTGATTGGATCCACCTGCAATCTCCCTCTGAATCTCTCATCATCGGTGACAAAAAATGAGGTGAAATCGTTATCTCTCGTTATTTGAGATATTAAAGAGCCTTTAGGTCCAAACTTCCACAGTATGGTATGATCGTTGAGTATTTCAGTAAGACCGGTGTTTAGAGTGACAGGATCTCCCTCTATCACTGATATATCAGTCTCTGCACCAGACACACCTGGAAGAAGAAGAAGAGTTTACAGGTATAGATTAAACTGATACCACACCTGTAACCTCAGATTCAACAGCTGCTGGAAATACTAACAGATATGGGATTACTGATCAATCAACTACATTATTAAAGAGTTTGTCAAAAAGAAAAACAACTGTATGAATTAGGACAACACACAATAATTGTTCGAGTGTTTAAACCATATTACTACATACTGAATTATATCAAGAGCCATAAATCTAACTCTGTTATTTGTTATCTACTTGCTTTTGTTTTAAAGGACAGCTGAGCGAGACAGAAAAGTAAAAGATGTGTATCACGACAGATGGACAGATCTTTGAGCACCTAAAACATACACTGTGCAACAGCTCTGAACATTTCCTGCAAAAATACTGCTTCTGAATTGCCTCACTTTCTACTCTGCCAGTATAAATAAATAAATAATTGTTTTATAAATAAATAAGTTTTAAAAGTTCAATAAATGTTTGAATAAGATTTATCTTGTTTGACTGCATCTTGAATAAAGCTGTATGGCTTTACTGTAAATACAATACACAGTACACTCATATTACAGACAAATAAATAAATATTCAATTTACAAAAACATGATGCATGATGCATGATGTTTAATATTAAAATACACAGAAATAGGGTTGCTGACTGAAAGTCAAATTTCTTTATGCAAGAGAAACGCTTGGGGAAAGGTTTCAAAACCTTCATTCAAGAAGGAGGCCTAAGAAATTAAATCAAAAGCATCATAATATTCAAACTTAGAAATAAATATCTATATTATTTTACTGAGTATGCCTATAGTAAAAATGTGAAACCGTAAATAAGTAAATGCCGGAAAATAATAACTTATTTTTTTAAACAAGTGAACAAGAAAAAAAAAAAGAAAAATGTATCAAAAATAAAACAATAAAACAAAAATGGCTTTTAAATTAATTTATACATATCCAAAAGAGAAGTCATCAAATTTTAAAGATTTGTATTAGAGTTTTACTCATTCTACTATTGAATAAAGTTTAGATTTAAACCATCTGCAGATTCTGCACTTGTGAACAAAAAGTTTCTGAAGACATGACAAGAAATAAATATATCCAAACTCTTTGCTTTCAAGAAAAATACAAAAAAACATGATCTAAAGTATCAATACTTGTTTCACAACAAATAAATAAATACACACACACACACACAGAATTTACATCAAAATAAATTTGAATCTTAAGAATTGGTTGGTAGGACAATTTCCACTTTGAATCCTGAAGCACACATCTTTAGTTTTAGTAAAAAGGGGAAGAGACAGACTTTTTTCTACTATTTTAAAATTTCAGTCATATCAAAATCTTTAAACACATAGCCTAGAATTCACATCTGATAGGATTTGGCTAATGATCCTGTAAAATATCATTTCTAGTAACTCCTCACAAAAATCATAAACTTCTGAGGAAAGCCTCCTCAGTTCTAGGGAAACTTCTGTAACTATTAATCTTAAAGCACCTGGAACGGCTCTAATTATTATTTTATAAATATAAACGGTACACTGCATTGGCATTCCTCGCAAAACTCTCTACGCAGCGAAACATTTACATTATCATCCAAAAACTGGGCAATACCCAAATCCATTAGGATTTCCATTCTCGAAAAATACAGGCTTTCTACCCAAACTTTATACATCTATTGTTCCAAACTGTACACCATTCATGCGTTCATTCACCCCCTCTTCACACTTTTTAATCATGTCATATTTTCTTATTTAACGACATTTATTTCCAGTATAGCGTTCCCAAAACGAAACCGAAAGTAACGTTAGATGAAACCATAACACTTACCGTCCACCAACAAAACGAACAGCAAGAGCAACATCGTGTTACGTATGTTTCTGTAAAAATCAGAGTTTAATAGAATTCATCGATGGGGATTATTTATAAATATATTTTTTCTGCACCCAAACCGACTGACACGTGTAAATATATATCTATATCGTATAATCGTATGTTTATAAACGATTAAATGATGCAGAAAGCGACAAGAAATATATATCCAAAGAAGGAAATTAGAAATCGCAAAACAGTCGCTTGAAATAGCTGCTGCTGCTGCCGCTTCTTATTAGTGATGTGTGATGCGCAAAAGATGCGGCTCTGAGAGCCGATGCTTTGTAGTGAATCAGAAGAGCCGGCTCGCATCGAGTGAGAGCCGGCTCCCAGTTTTTTTCCTTTCGCTGCTTACCTCAAGGCAGAACTTTGTTTTGATTGGTCAGCAATCGCATCGCGGCCAATCAGATGTGAGGATATGGGATCATACCATTATGTAAAAACAGAGAGGGGGGTGAAACAGGGCAGATAATCCCATAGACAGTAAAAGAAATGGACACAGCGACCCCATTGGAACTCAATTGAGACAAATGAAGCCCATTTTTAGCGATTTTTAGCACTTCCGTTTCTGACGCGCAGACTCAAACTAAGCTTGATGACGTCAGCAACCTGTCTGACAGATGTAAATCTTCTAGTAGCTGTGCGTGCAAACTGCCATCGTTAATCTTGCAGAGACGGCGAGTTTGAGCGGGGAGTTCTTTGGCGTGAGTGAGCAGGAGTAAGTATTCTGATTAATTATTTTGTATAGTATTTTAAAATGTAACGCCAGTACGCCATATCTCTTGACGTCTCCCGATTGCCTGCGAGCTTCTCCTCCTGTCTGTACGGTAATTTCTCTACTGTGCGACAGAGAGTCGAGTGGTTATGACGCAATCGTTAGCCTATTTTTACAAAAACTGTTTCTACGGGGCCATAATGTAACATAGAAGGTAATGGAGCCCTTTATACATTGTCGTGTATCTTTAGAAATAAATAATGGACAAATGGAGTCTTTAAACGCCTCAGATGTAAAGTTATTCGCTGTCAAAGTGACGCCAAAATGAATGGGAGTCAATGGGATGCTAACGCAAGTGAAGTTCTGCTACAAGATGGCGGCACGCGGCCGACTTCAACTTCCGGTCGACTTCCTTCCCCCCTGGATAATCCCAAGTAGGGGTAACTGCAGCCTGGAGCAATGGGCGTGCCGAAAGGTGTGGGGCGTGCCAAAAGGTAATGCGAAAGATGGCTGTAAAAAAAAAAAAAAAAAGATGGCGAGCCATATACTCTTAATCGCAGATTAAAAGGAAACCATAAATTCAACATAATCCTATAAAACCAAATGTAATTCTTCCAAGGTAAAAACGGCGTTAATGATATTAAGAATATTATTTTAAATTACTTTTGAAAGTACCTTCAAAACTTCTGCATGGCGCAGGTTACTGACGTCATCACCACCGCAAGTTTAGGTCTGGATTTAAATTACAATTATTTTTCGAGAATACAATCGTCTCTTCCCAGCTAACACAGATACATCGTGTCGACGTAACTGGACCAGACCATATTCGTCGCAGCGACGTACCAAATAACGTTCCAGCGACGTAACTTTGTGATTCCCATATCCGTCGTGGCGAACGTCGCTGGAACGTGATGAGAACGTCCTAATGACCAAACTGGCACGTTGTGAGGACGTGACATTACCGGATCATATTGGTCGCAGCAACGTACCAAGCTTGTCCTAACGACCAAAATACCACCTTTATTTTTAATATTTACACCTCACCTTTAGTCTGGGTCCTGATGAGCTCCTACCATTACCTTGAAATACATATAGAACTAATAAACTCAAACATTCTGGTGCAAAAAATAAACCTTATACAATCTAATAGTAATCTAATTATAGAGATTTATAGTAAATACATTCATTACTTACATACATGCAATGCAAACTAATACAAAAACATTACATTGTAATAGAAAATAGACAAAAACACACTGCATTCATTCATGAATCAACATTTATTCAGTGCTATTTTCTACAAATACTAAGCCAAAACATTTTGAACATTAAACCCATTCTTTAACCATGCAAAGTGTTACCAAGTCATGAGCACAGAAAACTGAACACATCAATTCATAGATTACACAATATAATCAATTGAAAAAGTTTGTCTTAAGGATGGACATAGTTAATTATGTTATCAGTGAAAATTATTAATAATTACGAGTAGTCTCATTAATACAACTCTCCATAATTTGGTGCAAAAAAATAAAGACATGATAAAAAGATAAGAAACAATTCAGTAGATACTTCATTACTTTTTTGCAGTAGAAAAGTTCAATTGTTTCCCGAGTGTCCTATATGAGGCACCTGCTACAAATGTCTGGTGATGTGCTTTAATACGGCTTTACTATCAGAAGATAAACCTAAACAATATTACAATTACCAAAGAACCATAGTTCTTGAGCTTCTCAGAAGATAAAAGAAATTCATTCATAAAGAGTAAAGATATGTAAAATGAAAACTATGGAGATTTCTAGCATCTCTCCTGTATTATTTGGCCCACTTCAAAACACAAACAGTTTTTAGAAAATGAGTGTGTTGAGTTTCTCAGAAGAATCTGTGATCTCTGATTACTGACTGTGGAGAAGACTCTTTCAGACAGTGCTGCGGAGTCAAAGTTAGGTGCTGGACAGCTGATAGAGAAGAGGAAGAGTGTCTTTCTTACCCCAGCAGCAGAAGACAGGCTCTTCTGAGGGAAGGACAGGAGGCTTGATGCAGTGTTTTGCTGTAGAACAAGGCTCCTTCTCAGCACCTGATCTTCTTCAGCAAAGAGTTCCTCTAGTGCAGAGTCAGAGACTCCAGATTTCTTGCCAACTGGAATCTTTTAATAACATTTAGCATATTATTGTAGTCAGGTTTATTGTTTTTATTATAAAACATGGCAAAGGTATGAGAAAATTGTTAAACGTGTTCTTCCCCCTCTTCTTCATCCTGAGCCTGCACCGTCAATATCCTTCTCTGAGCTGAAAGGGAGGATCATCTTGTTAATGTTGCTGATGTATGTACACAACCATTCAAACTTTTTTTTTTTTTTTTTTTTCTCCGAGTGAAGTTTCTTCTGGTCACCAAGGCTATATTTATTTGATTACAATCACAGTACAAAACAGTAATATTGTAAAATATTTGTAAAATTTAAAATAATAGTTTTCATACTCTTTTTTTTTGAATACACTTTAAAATGTATTTCATTCCTGCGAGGCAAAGCTGAATTTTTCAGTAACTTTACTCCAGTCTTCAGTGTCACATGATCTTATGTCATATACTGATTTGCTGCTCGAGAAACATTGCTGATTATTATCAATCAGTGCATTTATATGCACCTAATCGCATTATTGCCGCTCTGACCAAAGCGTGCATGTGCTCATGACGTACATGGAGATGGTTTGGGTGATATGTGGTTGTGTCTAAAGGGTAATGAATCAACGTTACAAAAATACTGATAGCAGCACTATTGATCATGCAGCTTATATCATTCTTTTCAGTACTGAACAAGTCAGGAACCAAATTAGTACCAGTTTTTGAAACCCGTCTCTATTTGTAACAGTCTTGTTGCTGCTGCCCAGACTGTCTCTCCACCTGATGATTAAAAAAAGTGTGTTAGTTTTAAAGCAATGAATAAAACATTTAAACTACTACATTTACATTTACATTTACATTTAGTCATTTAGCAGACGCTTTTATCCAAAGCGACTTACAAATGAGGACAATGGAAGCAATCAAAAACAACAAAAGAGCAATGATATACAAGTGCTATAACAAGTCTCAGTTAGCCTAAACACAGTATACGTAGCAAGGGCTTTTAAATAATATAATAAATAAATAAAAAAAATATATTAATCTGTTACTACTAGGTGGTAACAGATTAATATATTTTCTTATAAGCAACTCACTGAATCATTGACTCAACTGGTGGCAGTCAGGACCTAAAAAAAGTGAACCATTTGTTTATTAAAGATTTGTTGAAACTAAAGTATCAGATCTATTTGAGAATGAAACTAGCAAAAAGCATGCATGTGAAAAACACCATTAACACCAATAATGAGCAGATGACAGAATTTACAGGCCTACCACTTGAGGGAGAAAAGGGGAAATCATTAATCCCACACATACACTGAACATGGTTTCGGCAGCCTCGGTCTAATTAACGTTAAACTTTATACAGCGTTTATATTCAAGTTCACAATATGACTAGCGTGAGCATCATCAAGCGCGAGCGGCAGACATTCAAACAAACTAATTAACGTTACTACGGTTAAAGTTTAAATAATTAGAAAGTGAATACTGTATAGTTTATCATGTTAAATGTCAAATAATTTAAAAAAGGTAACGTTATAACATTTATCTCAAGATTTTAACAGTTAACGTTACCTTAGACCGCCTCTGAGACTGCTCGAGCTAACTAACCAAACAGAGCATTTTATTTATTAAACTGAATAAGAAAACCTACAAAACTAAAAAAAAAACACTACTCCTCTTTGGTGACATCTAACGTTATATCAGTAAAAACTATGAATAAAAGTAGATTTATAGCGCTTACCTTTTACTCCCGTCCGCTGGAAGTTGACCGTTAATGACGGGCACGCGCACTTAACATTACAGTACTCAGAAAGTGACGCGCGCTGCTAGTTTAAATGTTAATTTGTCCCTACCCTCTTCCAATAAATCTGTCATTAACGAACATTATCACCATCTGCTAAGCATACTATTTGTTATTTGTTTTGTCGTTAATTTGATAAATATTTTATATATCTAAAAATATAATAATAATTCATGCCATCTTTTAAAATGCTTGATGAATTTAGTATGTTTCTCAAATAATAGGCTATTCAAATGGTATCTTAATAATAATAATAATAATAATACTACATGTAGTGCAATAATATGAAAAGTTATCTGGAGACCAGCTGACCACGTCGCTACAACGTCCCCAATGGGACTAACTAGCGACGTCTTTTGAGGACGTGCCCACGACGTTTCTGGGACGTTAGCCAATATTCTAAAAAATGGAACTTTACCACGACGTCCTCACAACGTTGCCATAAAGTAATGTCGCGCTGACCAAATGACGACAAACTGGCGACGTCCTCACAACGTTCTGTGTTTGCTGGGTTAACACGGTTAGTCGCACTAGCTGTTCTTAAGTTAAAGTCAAAAGTTGTATTTGTTAACATTAGTTAATACACTGTGAAGTGAACTAACAAGAACCAACAACGAACAGCTGTATTTTTATTAACTAACAAAGTTTAATAAATACTGTATCAAATGTATTGCTCAAAGTTAATGTTAGTTAATACATCAGTGTCAACAAATGAAACCTTATTGTAAAGTGTTACCCTCGAAAAATGTTCTGCCTGATAGAGAAAAATATATAGTTGACAAAACCACTAAATTATAAAATTTAAAAATTAGTCAGAAGAGTTTAGTAACCTTATGTTAAGTGACATAAGCAAACAGACACAGCTTTATCCACTAAAACATTTATTTAGCTTTCAGTTTCAGTCCCCAATTCAAGTAAAAAAAATATAGATAGATAGATAGATAGATAGACAGATAAACCACTCATTCATTCATTCATTCATTCATTCTGTAGTAGCAGTCCATAGAACAGAATCCAGCAAACTCTTTGTCTGAATAGAAAGCTGTGAAGACCCCCTTCTTTCCATGGCTACAGTATCTACAGCCATCACACCTGCTGAGCTCACACTCACTCTGTGTGTCCTCCTCACATCTGGACTGACAGACTTCCAGTCAATCATACCTACACAAGAGAAAACACAAATGTTGAGAGATTCAAACAAAAAGTAACCAATAAGTAGAACTAAATATAAAATAAAAAAGACTGCAAGTGTTGTCACTAGCAGAAGCGCAAGTGTCTGAGAGTGCAAGTCTGCAGCCAGACCCTTCTCCGTTATATTATAACACAACTGTACTGCTGACTCTTCACCGAGTACCAAAAGTACATATGATTCCTGTGCATGGTTTCTAAAAGAATGGAATCACAAAAAAGGTGACTGGCACTCATCTATACCACAGGTTATACTAATATTTGGTTCAACATGTTGGATTAACTTCAAAAGAGTGAATGTCCTTCGAGTGCACTTTGTGTAATGGTACAGTTGAGGCATGAGGATCTAATACAAAAGACTAATCATTCAGAGTAAAGTTACTGGCAGTGCTTGTCTCCCTCTTCTAATGTTGAGAATGTGCCTCTGAAGGAAAGTCAGTGTCTTTCTCAGGTGTGGTGGATATGCAATGTTGAAAGCAGAATACACACAGAAGGCTGTTATGAAGGCTTCATCAAGGCTGGTGCACTGACACACGTCTATTCCATCTTCTGTCACCACACTGAACCCTCCTCCTATGATTACCATTTTACAGTCAGTATCCATCAGCTGTATGGTAGGAAAGAGTGTAGCAGGGTCCCCCTTCATAAAAAAAATACAAAAAAATAATAATAATACAAAATAAATTAAAACGCTTTTCAAATTCATCAGATTCTGTTCCATCCTCTTTGGCTCAGACAGTGTAGCTACATACAGTGCAGAACTGCAAAAACTATTAGAAGCTAATGTATAAGGGTCACAATATACGATGATTTCATGTTCTTGTATACACTGATAAATCTTACATTGTTTTCTAAAACTATTGTTTTAAATTTTTAACAGATGGGCTAAAAGGGTACAGAAGAATAAAATATTACAAGAAAAGATTTGAAACAAGATATTTTACAGTTAATGATTTATTTTACTATACTCACTCCAGCAGGTGTTCTTAAGTATGGGTGTGTTTGAGTACATCCTCCACAGACATTCCTTCTGTGCTTTCTCAGCGTCTCCAGGAGAATGTTCCTGCCGTGTGGTCTTTGACAGTCCAGGTGTCTGGAGGTGTTTCTGATACTCACTTTGTAGCACATTCACATGGACCTCAACAGACACTGAATCCTCCCCAACACAAGTTTCCTTCACCAGAACAACAGAAACAGATCATGCTTAGACTGTGACAGATATGAGAAACATCTAAATATTTATTGGACAAGGTGCTTTAGATATAAAAAATAATAAAAACATTGAACTGCATAAACATTAAGATGATGGTCAGGCAGTGAAAAAGTGGAGTAGATACAAAAAAAGATTTAAATATCTGTAGTACAGTATCTTCCTTACATTGAAGTGAAAATGTATTAAAATTGATTAACAGTGCAAAAATAAATGATGCATATGGCAGTGTGCTTACATATGCTACAATAACCTGCGAGTGGTACACGTTCTGCTTTAAATTTCCGGTTTAGGGATGTGTCAGGTGTGCTAAAAACACAAATTTGACTGATTGTCATTTTCCAGCAAATAAAGATTACAATATATTGTTACTACAATATCGTGTGTGATTATGTTGATAGAGATAAATCAATGGATTAAAAACAATGTAACTTACACAGTCATTTCCTTTTATATTTCTCTGGAAAGGGTTCTTCACAACCAGTGTGTTGGCAACTTGAATATACTCTGCATTAGTTGGATTCCTAGCAGAAAGGTAGAAACAAACTCTAAATTAGTTTTTTTTTTTTTGTCTAATCGTCTTCATAGATTGTGAACTGATCTTAGTACAGTTGTAATAGCAGAAGTGGTAATAATTATTATTCTTACAGGATGTATTCTGTACTGTGTTGCACAAAAAGGACGCAGATATAAACTATCAGCTCTGAGAGCTTCGATGCAGATGCGCTCATCGTTTTGTCTCACTGTACATACAGTATGTCTGTCAACAACAATAAACCAATTACTAAAGCTGCAAGATATAACGCAAAGGGAAAATTATGATCGTATTGTAACAAGCTATCTTAATATACATATTTATGGTATATAAAGTATAGATAAACGTATGATGAATAATTACACCACGTCTTATCGCCTCCACCTTCTCTTGTCTAAAGGAAATTAGTAAATGTATATTTACCGCTGATTGGCCAACACAGTAAAACTCCTTTCACCAATGAGAAACCTTTTGGCACGCCCATTGCTCCAGGCTGCAGTTACCCCTGTCTCGATAATCACAGAAAGAAGAAATAGGATCAGTCCATCAAAGCTGAGGCATCTGATTTTTTTGAATGCCAATCTTCACTGAGGACATTAATACTGTTTGCTTGAGTTTGGTTCTAGTTCTGTTCTGTGGATTTATTTGCCGTTTTGTTGTTAATTTGTGCAATAAAATGTTTGATTAAAATATTAAACAAAACAAACAAAAGAATGGTTTTGTAACAAAATAAATACACAAAATTAGGCAACTATAAGGATTCTCATAAAAACACTGCACATGAAAGGGTTTTCAACACACAAACCATTAATTTTTGCAAAGTTATGGTAAAATAAAGGCCTACAAAAAATCCTAAATTAAGAGCCGTTCAGGAGTCAAAAGAGCCGACTCTTCTTTGGGAGCTGAGCCAAAAGAGCCGGCTCTCTGAAAAAGGGCCGACCTTCCCATGACTACTTCTTTTTCTTCTTCTTCTTCTTCCTCTCCTTCTTCGTTTAATGGCGGATGGCAAACCAGTTTTGGTAATTATTCCGCCACCTACTGGAATGGAGTGAGGCATTGCTATCAGAAGGAGACAGGGGTAACTGCAGCCTGGAGCAATGGGCGTGCTGAAAGGTTTCTCATTAGTAAAAGGAGTTTTACTGTGTTGGCCAATCAGCGGTAAATATACTGTACATGTACGTTATTTCCTTTAGACAAGAGAAGGTGGAGGCGATAAGACGTGAGGTAATTATTCATCATACGTTTATCTATACTTTATATACCATAAATATGTATATTAAGATAAGTTTTTTACAATACGATCATAATTTTTCCTTTGCGTTATATCTTGCAGCTTTAGTAATTGGTTTATTGTTGTTGACAGACATACTGTATGTACAGTGAGACAAAACGATGAGCGCATCTGCATCGAAGCTCTCAGAGCTGATAGTTTATATCTGCGTCCTTTTTGTGCAATACAGTACAGAATACATCCTGTAGGTATAATAATTATTACCACCTCTGCTATTACAACTGTACTAAGATCGATTCACAATCTATGAAGACGATTAGACAAAATAATAAAAAAAAAAACTAATTCAGAGTTTGTTTCTACCTTTCTGCTGGGTATCCAACTAATGCAGCGTATATTCAAGTTGCCAACACATCGGTTGTGAAGAACCCTTTCCAGAGAAATATAAAGGAAATGACTGTAAGTTACATTGTTTTTAATCCATTGGTTTATCTCTATCAACATAATCACACACAATATTGTAGTAATAATATATTGTAATCTTTATTTGCTGGAAAATGACAATCAGTCAAATTTGTGTTTTAAGCACATGTAGCTACACTGTCTGAGCCAAAGAGCATGGAACAGAATCTGATGAATTTGAAAAGCGTTTCTTTTTTTTAATTATTATTTTTTATTTAATTTTTTTATGAAGGGGGACCCTGCTACACTCTTTCCTACCATACAGCTGATGGATACTGACTGTAAAATGGTAATCACAGGAGGAGGGTTCAGTGTGGTGACAGAAGATGTAATAGACGTGTGCCAGTGCACCAGCCTTGATGAAGCCTTCATAACAGCCTTCTGGATGTATTCTGCTTTCAACATTGCATATCCACCACACCTGAGAAAGACACTGACTTTCCTTCAGAGGCACATTCTCAACATTAGAAGATGGACACAAGCACTGCCAGTAACTTTCCTCTGAATGATTAGTCTTTTGTATTAGATCCTCATGCCTCAACTGTACCATTACACAAAGTGCACTCGAAGGACATTCACTCTTTTGAAGTTAATCCAACATGTTGAACCAAAAATTAGTATAACCTGTGGTATAGATGAGTGCCAGTCACCTTTTTTGTGATTCCATTCTTTAGAAAACATGCACAGGAATCATATGTACTTTTGTGTTGTATTATAATATAATGGAGAAGGGTCTGGCTGCAGACTTGCACTCTCAGACACTTGCGCTTCTGCTAGTGACAACACTTGCAGTCTTTTTTATTTTATATTTAGTTCTACTTATTGGTTACTTCTTGTTTGAATCTCTCAACATTTGTGTTTTCTCTTGTGTAGGTATGATTGACTGGAAGTCTGTCAGTCCAGATGTGAGGAGGACACACAGAGTGAGTTTGAGCTCAGCAGGTGTGATGGCTGTAGATACTGTAGCCATGGAAAGAAGGGGGTCTTCACAGCTTTCTATTCAGACAAAGAGTTTGCTGATTCTGTTCTATGGACTGCTACTACAGAATGAATGAATGAATGAATGAGTGGTTTATCTATCTATCTATCCATCATCTATCTATCTATCTATCTATCTATCCATCTATTTTTTTTTAACTTGAATTGGCGACTGAAATTGAAAGCTAAATAAATGTTTGAGTGGATAAAGCTGTGTCTGTTTGCTTATGTCACTTAACATAAGGTTACTAAACTCTTCTGACTAATTTTTAAATTTTATAATTTAGTGGTTTTGTCAACTATATATTTTTCTCTATCAGGCAGAACATTTTTCGAGGGTAACACTTTACAATAAGGTTTCATTTGTTGACACTGATGTATTAACTAACATTAACTATCAGCAATACATTTGATACAGTGTTTATTAAACGTTGTAAGTTAATAAAAATACAGCTGTTCATTGTTTATTCTTGTTAGTTCACTTCACAGTGCATTAACTAATGTTAACAAATACAACTATTGACTTTAACTTAAGAACAGCTAGTGCGACTAACCGTGTTAAGAGACGTTTGTATTCTCGAAAAATAACTAATTTGTTTTTGATTATTGATAAATCAAGATCTAAACTTGCGGTGATGATGACTTCAGTAACCTGCGCCATGCAGGAGTTTTGAAGGTACTTTCAAAAGTAATTTAAAATAATATTCTTAATATCATTAACGTCATTTTTACCTTGGAAGAATTAAATTTGGTTTTATAGGATTATGTTGAATTTATTGCTTCCTTTTAGTCTACGATTAAGAGTATATGGCTCGGCAGCTTTTTTTATTTTTTATTATTTAACAGCCATCTTTCACATTACCTTTTGGCACGCCCCACACCTTTCGGCACGCCCCCAACTTTTGGCACGCCCATTGCTCCAGGCTGCAGTTACCCCTACTTCAGGGATAGGCAACTCCGGTCCTGGAGGGCCACTATCCTGCAGAGTTTAGCTTCAGCCCTAATTAAACACACCTGAACAAGGCAATCAGTGTTTTCGGGATTACTAGATAGATACAGGCAGGTGAGTTTTTATGAGGGTTGGAGCTAAACTCTGCAGGATAGTGGCCCTCCAGGACCGGAGTTGCCTATCCCTGCTCTATTGCCTTAAAAAAAAAAAAAAAAAAAAAAAAAAAACCTAATGAGGTTTATAATCTTTGTAAGAACTGCTTAGTATATCACTGTAACACACCTAATGCATGGGAATCATATCAGGAGAATGTGGAAAAATCTCTAAAAGACAGGCATTAACACATAACTTACCAGGAACACAACATCAGATGAGCATCTAACTTGAGCTTCTGTGATAAAGCAATACAAAAACACACACACAAGTATTTATCTTCTGCAGGATACATGTCCTTTACCCATTTGTAAACTCTGGTAAAGTAACGATATACTTTACTTTACTATACTCTACTACTTTACTTTACTAAATCCAGAGTGAAATCAACTCTGCTGGGAGTACATGTGAGACCACACTCAAGAGTGTGAAAGTGTTAAAATATGAGTGTTAAATTAACACTGAATCAGAGTTAAAGTTAATGAGATAATTAAGTGATTAACTGAGTGATGATTGACCATTATTGACAAGACCTGATGTTAACGAGCAGAATCAACAAAGACGAAAATCACTATTTTAATGTCACCATTATAATGGCCAATGTTTGCTTTAGTTGGGCTCTTGGCCCTTAATATTTTAAAGTCAGATTTTGTTTGGCTGTTGTAATGGAGTTATAAAACAGACGGGCAAACAAAAAATGTTGGTTTTCCTGAATCACTGAGTTAAACTTTCATTGTTGATTATTGCGGCCGAATGATTCTTCAGCATAGGATTACCAGCATTTTAAATACAATCTGTGGAATTTCTTAAAAGTTGTTTGTTCAATGTCAGAAATCCTATGCTGAAGAATCATTTGCAGTACATTCGTAAGACAGACGCACGTGCCATTATGTACCGAAGCTTTGTAAACCAGAGGTGGCCCACCTAGAAATTTTAATGTTCTGGGAATGTTTTCAGCGGCAAGTTTTATTTTAGTTCCTAGAATGTTCTGCTGAAAGGTAGAATAACATTCTCTAAAAACATTCTAAACATGTCTATTGATAACATTGTTAGAACATTATCCTCTAACATTCTAATAAAGCTTCCCATTACACTAGATGTGGACTTACATTGCTCAGAAGTCAAATGTTGGTTGAAAGTGAAAACCCAACCTTTGTTTGATGTCAACTCCAGCGTAAATAACTCCAAAAACAGTATTACCAACTTCACTTATTATAAACAAGACTGACTTTATTTCTGTCATAAATGTAAAAAAGTTCTTATTGAGATTAACAGAGGTGTTGATGGTTTATTGAAAATAATAGTTTAGTTTGATGTCACCATTATGGTGATCAGTACTTAGGCAGTATGAGTCTTTTCAGTGTTATTTTTTATTTAACTGCTGTAACTATATTTGTTATGGCAAAAACTAGTGAGGAAAAATGTCATCAGGTGACTTTTTTTACTTGCTGGTGTTAAAAGTTTCATCATGTAATGATCTGATCAGCTTGTTTTAATCTGAAGTCTAATCTATGCTGCCAGTTTAATATTAGTGATTATAACAAATGTGTATATGTATTTCATATGTATTTTTGTCTGCTCTTTTTGAATTACACTGTTCATGAACCACTTTGAAACAAAGAATGCTTAGACACACAGAGACCTCAAGAATCAGTGTATGAATCTCAACAATGGTGACATGCTTCATGTTGCAATGCATTCTGGGTGCCATGGATGAGCTTTGCATGATGTACCCAGAATACTTTGCAGCATGAAGCATGTCACCATTGTTCAGGTTCATACACTGAATCTTGATGTTTGTGTGACAAAATGTTTTATTTTTTCTCTAATTCTTGAAATTATCTGCTTTAAATTCAGCTGTGTCTCAGGCTGTGGACCCATTGAGTCACTTGAATAAATGATATGCAACTAACACCATATGTTAGATTGGGTGAAACCAGGTAATCAGAACACATATGTGGTGATGTCTTAATCATCTAACCACATATTCTCTTGCTGTTTTTGCCATAATAAAGATTAAAGCAGCTAAAGAACAACACTGACAAGTCAAGTGTCAAATTGCACAACTAAAGCCAACACTGACCACCATTATGGTGACATCAAACCAAATTATTACTTTTAAACAGACATCAACATCAACATCTAAACCTCTGCTTAAATCTTTATTAGAATATTAGAGGATAATGTTCTAATAATGTTATTAATAAACATTTTTAGAATGTTTTTAGAGAACGTTATCCTATCTTTTCAGAGAACGTTCTGGGAACAAAAATAAAACTACCCGCTAAAAACATTGTTAGAACAATGCATGGTAATGTTCTTAGAACATTTTTAGAACAAAAAAATTCTAGCTGGGTTTCAAAACCCTGCCCCCCAGAGAGCAACTTCAAGTAAGGTGAACCCCCTGGAAGGAACCAAACAACACACCTGAATCTGATTCTAACACAATGGAGATACTTGATCAGGCCAAACATCTGTCGATCAATACATGTCAGAAAACTCATGTGGCTCAACAGTCAAGCATGCAGAAACATGCTAAAATATTCGTGATGACAGATACATATAAGACTGAGAGAAGAGAGGAATAGAAACTGACACATTTATTTGTGTGACCGTGTGATTGTGTTCAGCTTTTTCTTTCTTCTCTGCTTCTCATTTCATGCTGAACTGTTTTATTTTATTTTCTCTCCAGTGGTCAACATCTTTCTACAACTGTTTAACAGGACTTGACCAGAAACAATAGCATGAGGTTAATGTTTGTCAGCTTTTAAAAGACATTTTTTAAGGTTTGAATGTGTATTACTATTTAAGTGTATCTCTATGCAGATATTTTTTCAATGTAATAGTTTTATCCAAGTCATGTGTCATTTTATTAATTTTTTTGTTTATATTATTTATTTATTTTATTGTTTATATTATAATTATTTTTATATATGTATTGCAGTGCAGTGGCGTGCACTGACCCCCCCGAGGGGTAGGGGCGTAATCCAAGTACTCCTCGCTGCAGACTGTAGTGCGGTGACATTATGTATGTATGTCTGTACATATGTGTTTACCGCGCATGCGCAAAGGGATATAAGGTTTGTCTATAAAACGCATGCGCAGTAATGTGGTGTACATGTATTTACCATAAATACGAATGCGCACCATGGGCCGGCCAGTGTGAGTGCATGTACGCTTCAGAGCTGTTCGCCTTCAGACTTGCATATTAGTGATTCATAGTTACTTAAAGTAAATTTTTGGAGATACCTTAATTTAGAGTTAAGTGCACCATGTCATCTTATTGTTAAGCTTGTATCGTATAGAATTCTCGCCTCTTAACGACACACATGGGGAAAAACCTCAGCTAACAGCATCGCTAGCTAGCATCCCACAACTATGGCAGCATGCAGGTATCGACGGACAGTCCGCTTGTGAATAACCTACATGACTCCTGCATGGCAGATGTTCATCTGATCTCCCTCGGGGACCCAGATTTCTGCCCTCTCCCCATAACTCCTTCCACAACTCCCTCCAAACCTCCCGCACCAAAAAAATTAATGCCGCAGCGCTCCGTGGATCTAGACAGTGAAGGTATTGTGCAGAGAATCTCGGTCATCTTCAACACGAGAATCGACTCTCTGGAAAAGAGTGTGGAGAAAATGATTTCCAACAACACACTGAAGATTGAGGGGCTAAAGAAGACTGTTGATTTTGCCTGCGCTGAGATCAGTGAAGTGAAAGGTAAAGTGACACACATTGATGACAGAGTCAACGTGGCGGAGAAAAAGACGAGCCTACTGGAACAACAAATTACTGAGCTGGAAAACTATTCGCGATGGTGGAACCTGCGACTCTTCGGTGTGGCTGAAAACAAAGACCAGAACGTCCACCAAGAGGTTGTACACATCTGTCAGTCCATCCTGCCGGAACACAAGGCCAAACTCCCTGATGTTATTGACTCAGTGCACCGTCTTGGCCAACTAAAGAAAGGTGCCACCAAGCCTCAAGGGATAATTATACAGTTTGTTGCTCATATTTACCGTGACGCTGTCTGGAAGGCTGCAAAGAAGTCCACTTTCCTGCAAAACAACAAGCTACGTTTTACCGAAGACCTGTCCCCAGCAGTCAGAGAGTGAAGGATGCGGCTGTGGCCACTGGTGGCTAAAGCACGAGAACAAGGGAAAGCTGCTTACTTCGTTGGAGGTCGAGCCTTTGTCAATGGGGCTGAACTGTTTTCGGATACCTGAATGTAGTAATCGTCACACCTGTCAATATGTGCCTTAAGTCGAGTTAATAATATCCTAAATGCTCTTTATTCACTGTGTGTATATTTTTCTATCTGTTCTGAGAAACTCTATATTTTTCAAATATTTTTATAAAGGTTGTTGAGCTCTTTTTAATGACACTCAACTGAATATGTTTACAAGACAATGTCTATTACATCCTGTTCAAGTACTTGCAATCCTCTATAGGCTAGCATTTTATGTCTATTAGTTGCTAATATCTGGTATGTGTTAAGTTGTCGACTGAGAACCTAGGTATCTCCTTAGTTTTCAGTGTTTCACTAAGTTTTGCTATGCACCTTTTATTTAAGTTAATTGATGCACTTCCTTACAGTATGGTTAAAGTCTAATTTTTTTCCAAACTTTACCTCTTATATTGTTCTATGAGTTGTTGTTAATACGTCTTTATTTATCATTACTCTCAGTGCCAGGGGAATAAGGAATATTGTTAAACGCAAGGCGTTATTTTTGTTTGTCAAGCAGCACAAATCTGATTTCTGTTTCATTCAAGAGTCACACTCAGTTCCGGACGATGGTAGATTTTGGAGATCCCAATGGGGGAATGATCTGTGGCAGGCTCATGGGTCTGAACACTCTGCTGGTGTTACGACTCTAAAATATAATTTTCCAGGGACTATTCTTTTATCTATCCATGGCTATAATTCTAACCATGAGAACGACATAATGCTTGAAACCTTAGAGAAGCATATACAAAATACCCTTAATAACTTTCCAAATTCAGGTATAGTAATGGGGGGAGGGGGGATTTTAACATGATTCTGGAGCACAATATTGACTGTTAGCCTCCACGTGTTTCCACTGCAGTAAATGATAACTTAACATTATTTATGAAAAAAATTTCACTTGATTGATGTATGGAGATTTAACAACCCTAACATAAGTGCTTTTAATTGGAGTAATAGAAGTGCCACCAGACGTTCATGATTGGACTATTGGTTAGTTTCTGATCATTTGAATATTGATAAAATATCAGTTAATATCATCACAACCCCATTAACAGATCATAATGCAGTCTCCATCTTTATCCCTTTGCACTCTGCCCCCTCCACAAGATGTAGGAATGCTTACTGGAAACTAAACAGTACGCTTCTACAACACGATGAGGTAAAATCAGACATAAGGAATCTAATAGTGAAATTCTGGAATAAAGCAAAGTCCGAGGATGCTTTTGGTAGCAATTGGGAACTTCTACATTTTAAAACTGGCCAATATTTGAGGAATATTATGGTAGTATCTTATCCCAAAATCGTAAACTGGAGGAAGAGAGAGTGGTGTCTAAAATAATTTCCTTGTAACAGAAGGACCCTGCAGATATATGAGAAGAGGAACGACTAACTTTAATTTCGGAACATCTTAAACTAAATGAGATCTTCTCCAACAAAGCAAAATGTGCCTTTATAAGGTCAAGGAAAAGGTGGGTTGAAGAAGGGGAGCAGAACTCTGCCTATTTTTTTGGCTTAGAAAGATTTCATGGGAAATTTAATTTAATCCAGCAATTTAATATTAACGATACTGTAACTGATTATCCGAAGAGCATAGCTGTTTTCTGTGTGGACTTCTATAGAAATATATACAAATCCAAATATTGCCATCAATCATTCACTACATTCTTGAACTCTCTGCACTTGTTAAAATTACAAATGACTTGCTTCTTGCATCAGACCAAGGCTGCATCTCATTTCTAGTTTTACTTGATCTTAGTGCTGCATTCGACACCATAGATCACGACCAGTGTTGGGGGTAATGCATTACAAGTAACGCGAGTTACGTAATCAGATTACTTTTTTCAAGTAACTAGTAAAGTAACACATTACTTTTTAATTTACAAGAAAATATCTGAGTTACTTTTTCAAAAAAGTAACGCCAGTTACTTTGTATTCCCATTTTTTGACTGACAAGCCTCCTGTTCCCATATTGGGAGAAATCGGAAGTATGGAGGCGTTGTGTGTGCTGTGTGAACATGATGTTACTGTAGTTCTAGACTAAATGTGAATGTGCATTAATTCATCCCATTCACAAAAAAACAAAAAACAAAACAGATTTAGTATTCATCAAAATTAATAAAAACAGTGAAATGCAAACTCAGAATATGACGCAAACCTGCAATAACTAAATATATTAAATAACACAAATTTATCTATTCCCATTTTATTAACAGTGTCTTTGCTGCTGACCTTTAATGATCCAGTTCAACCATAATAATAATCAAAAATGACTTTAGATAAACTAACAATTGTGCTTCATTGTTTTTTTTTTATTGCTGAAGAGTGTTGAACCTTCTTCTCCTGTGTTCTACTGTACAGACGTGAATTTACTTCTCCTTCAGCCTGAGGTTTATTCATTACACTTTTTGGTGTGAAAGGGCTTTTACATTTGCTATAAATAGAACTTCTTATATTAAAAACAATCAAGCCCTGCTCATATTTAAAAAGTAACGTGAAAGTAATGCAAAAGTAATGTAACACATTACTTTCCATAAAAAGTAACTAAGTAACGTATTTAGTTACTTTTTTAGGGAGTAACGCAATATTGTAAGGCATTACTTTTAAAAGTAACTTTCCCCAACACTGATCACGACATACTCATAGATCGATTACAAAACTATACAGGTATCCAAGGGCAGGCTTTAAGATGGTTTAGAATAAATGATCGCTACCACTTTGTTTATTTAAATGGGGAGTCATCTCATTTATCACCAGTAAAATATGGAGTGCCACTAAAACCCGACAAGTAACTTAACTCAAACCGTTTGAGTAAACAGATATCCTTAAAAAGCTGACAAGTTGAGTTTACTCAAACCGTTTGAGGAAACCGATTGCCTTAAACCATTTAAGTTTTAAAACTAATAGTTGTGAGTACTCTGAACTTAATTCAGTTGAGTTCACTGAAAGAAGATATACATTGCAATTAAGTAATTAAGTGATTAACTGAGTGATAATTGTGAATTAGTGATGAACAGCTGCTGTTAACAAACAGAATTACTGAAGAAAAGAGAAACACAAGAACTACAACTGACTTCAGACACAGCCTTAGATAAAATAAACTGAAATAAAATACATTAAATCTCTCAAGATCTGATTAAACAACCCCACAAACAGCATCACCAGCTCCACTTATTAATAACCAGACTGACTTTATTTCTGTCAGACGTCTACAGAAGATCTTATTGAGAATTAACTAAGGTTTAGATGTTGATTTATTGTTTCATTTAAAGTAACCATGTTAGAGATCAGTGTTTGCTTTAGTTGGGCTCTTGACCCTTGATTTCTGTCTTAGTTTTTTTCTTTGGCTGTTGTAACCATTTGTTGTAACTCAAAAGCCCAGAGAAAATATCATCAGGTGTTATACACACACTCACACTCTTAGAAGCTGCTTTTATCCAAAGCAACTTACAGTGCATTCAGGTTAGCATTTTTTTTTTATTTTTTTATGTAACCTGTACCTAGATGTTGGTTGTTATACTGTATATTGATGATGATAATCATTGATTATTGAACTGTTTGCAGTCTAATCTCTGATGAAATAGGTGTTGTGTTATTAGTTGGATTGATTACAGTAAAAGTGATTCTGAGAGCCAGTGGTTCTGTGATAATCAGTTAATATAAAGAACTTTCCAAACAGTTTGGTTTTCTGTGGTGTCACTTAGTCACACACAGACATCAATAATCAGCATATGAACCTCAACAATGAGCTATATATTTATGAGCTTAATATTTTAATATTTTTCTCTGTTAATTTTGCATCAAATATACTTTTTAAATGAAAAAAATGTATGCAACAGATCACTGCGGTCAAGCCAGCCGCACTTCAGAAAAACACGGTCAATCCAGCCGCGAGTGAAATTACTATGTGCGTGTATTACTATAATTATGGTAATATCAGGAACAACACAGAGGGAACTTCAGAGCACTTTTCATCTAGACGGCCAGAATTGAGATATGAAGACATTTTTTTTTTTTTTTTTTTTTCTTCCATCTGCTTTAATATTTGTGTAATTTATTGTTGTCTTTGACTGTTCTGTATTACTATAGTTTTCAATCTTCAAAGCATTACAAGATTTGTAGAAAACGAGATATGGGACATTCATCGATTTAGAGGGGAATTAAGACACTTTTTCTAATAAGTAGAAGAAATGAAAAGTCAGTTCTTAAAGAGGACATCCCATACTATATCCACACCTGACATAAAACCATTTTACTGTAGCATAACGTTAGTTATTTGTTTGGCAGCAAACTAACTATGTCTGCAAACAACATTTATTCAGACAGAACACTTAAGCGTCAGGCAAAGCGGAGGGCTTACAATATTCTTAGTGAGGTTTACGTCAATGCTGAATCTGACGCAGCAGACGTAAACATATGCCTGGAAAAAAACACCCCTGCTGATGATGTGTGGTCAGATGCTGCATCTGATTGGCCCATGTCCTATGAATCAGACGAGTTAGAGACTGAGTTTAATGTTGACGATAACGTGATTGATGGATTTTGGTCAAATGCTCTGACAGAAACTGACTCAAGTGATGACGAATTTGTTGAGTCTGCAGAGTGTCTTGGGGAGGAGCTCAGAGGTTGGGCAATAGACAGCCAAATACCACAATGCCATCTAAATGGGCTGTTGGGCATCCTGAGAAAATATCATCCATATCTCCCAAAGCATGCCCGCACTCTTTTAGGCACTCCAAGTAATTATGAGGTCCAGCAGATAGCTGGTGGCACCATGCATTATTTTGGAGTTGAGAAAGGCATTAGGCATGTGTTAAACCAGATATGTCCGCGTACGTTTTCATCATTTAATTTCCTATTTTGAATGAAATATAAGAAATAGAAAAAATGTCTCGTTTATTCATTGTTCCGTTTAGTTTAACACTAGAACTGCCATGACGGTCAAAATGACCGTTTTGAAATGTATATGTACAATAACTTTGTTGAATAAAAAAATACAATCTTGCTGGTTTGTGACTTTTCCTAAAAGTGTTTCTATTTTTACTTACAATAGATTTTATATAAATTACATAAAAGGCAAAAAAAATATGAGCATTTCTACCTATTAAAGCCATAACGGTCATATTGACCGCTCTAAATCTCGCGCGATTCTATTGTTCTTTCCCGCGGTTTATTGTCTCTGTCAGCGTCACCAGTACTATTAGCATATGCTCATTTGATTATAAATACAAATTCTTGGACTACAAATTATTATTGCCTTTTAAAAAATAAATTTATAAAGAGTTTATAGGGAGCGTTTAGAAAATGTCTAATACAAATAATAGAATGAAGAGAAATATGACTTTTGCCATGGCCTTGGAAATGCTTCACAATCTGGACAGTGATGACTCTGATGCAGGGGCGCTGTCTGAGGTGGAAAGTGACAGCGACCTTTCCTGGGTGCAAGACAACAGTTCATCCTCATCAGAGAGTGAGTCAGAGTCCGTAAAAAGGAAAAAGAGGCGGTTACCTTCCTCGGAGATTAGGGAACCAGATGTTCCGTTCACAGCTGACGTTCCAGGTAAACTTGGATGCCCATATTTACTAGTTCTGCTGTTCATATTATTATTATTTTATTATCTTATAATATTATAAAATTATTATTATTATTATTATTAGAATATTACTATCATTCTTACGTAATTGTTATTGTTATTATTATTAGAATATTATTATTATTGTGATATTATTATTATTATTATTCTTATTAGTGTTATATTGTTGTCCTAGGCCTTCCCGAACCAGTACCTGCACTTGAGCCAGCTGGAGTGCTCAGCCCGCCCTTAGAGTCATCTCGGCCGGAGGTGGCTGTGGAAAAGGGAAAGGATGGGACGGTGTGGACCATCCTTCAGTCAACTGAACGTCCAGGGAGAAGGCAGAGCCAAAATGTTCTGACTGAAGCTGCCGGTCCCACCGCGCACGCGAAGCGCAACATCGAAGATGCGCTCACTGCCTTTCTGTGTTTGTTTGACGATGGCATGTTGAAACACATCAGGGACTGCACTGTGGCTGAGGCACATCAGCACCGTGGTGACAGCTCATGGGACCTGACAGTGGCTGAACTGAAAGCCTTCATAGCTCTGTTATATATCCGTGGAGCACAGGGTGCGAAGAACATGGATTTGGGGAGCCTTTGGTCGGAGAAATGGGGCTTCCCGTTTTTCAAAGAAACCATAGCCAGAAATCGCTTCAGGGAGATAATGAGATTCCTGCGGTTCGATAAAAAAGAAACCCGACGTGTGCGTCTGCAGGATGACAGGTTTGCCCTGGTATCGGCCACTTGGAACAAGTTTATTCAGAACAGCATAGCCTGTTACAAGCCCGGGGCCGACATAACCACAGATGAGCAGCTGTTCCCCACCAAGGCCCGGTGCAGATTTCTTCAGTACATGGGGAATAAGCCTGATAAATTTGGCATCAAATTTTGGCTGGCTGCTGATGTCCGTTCGAAATACATGCTGAACGGGGCTCCGTTTCTGGGTAAAGAAGAGGCACGGAGCAGAGGTCAGCTCGTGGGAGAGAGTGTGGTGCTGAAACTGGCGGAGCCATTCTTGGGTAAGGGAAGAAATATTACAACGGATAATTTCTTCACTTCACTGAAACTGGCCACCGCCTTACAGGCCAAGAAGACCAGCCTGGTTGGCACTATGGGAAAAAGTAAGCGTGAGTTGCCCCCCTCCGCAAAAGAGCAAGCGGAGTTGTATAACACAAAAGTGCTAAAATGTGCGGATGCGACGCTCACGATATACCAGGGAAAGCTGAGGAAGAATGTGTGCATTTTGAGCTCCGTGCACACAAGCGTGGGCATCACCGATGGGCCGAAAGCAAAGCCGGAGTCTGTGACCTATTACAACAACACCAAGTATGGGGTGGATGTCCTAGATCAGATGGCACGGGCATACTCTGTGAAAGGCGGTACGCGTAGATGGCCAGTGGCTGTATTTTACAACATCCTCGACCTTGCTGGAATCAATGCCCACATCCTCTTCAAGGAGTGCACCAGCAGCAAAATTGCCCGGAGGAAGTTCCTGCTGCGACTGGCAGAGGAGCTGAGAGCGGAGTTCATGGAGGGAAAAAGGGCAGCATCGCAGTTGACACAAGGTCCCAACCAAAAAAATCAACCCCCGCAACTGACACCAAAACGGAGACAGTGCCAGGTGCGGAGAATCTGCAAACAAAATAAAACGCACGACACCTGCTGCAAATGCCACAAACCCGTGTGTGGAAATTGTGCGAGAAGAACAGAAGTAACTTGTGTTGACTGTGAATCTTAAATAGCCGAGCACGATATAGATTTATTTAATATAGAATTTGTAGCGTAATTGTTTTATGGTTCCAAACTTCGTTCGTGACTCTTTTTACCTTTAGAGCTGCTTGTTTCCAGCTTATGTTCTGTGTTATAATGTATCATAAATGTTGTAACATTTTTTTTTCATAATCAAATAGATCATTTTAAATGTTATTTTGTTGTTCTGAGTTATGTAAAATAAATACAGAGAAATACTGAATATGCAATAATTACATTTTACTATGAAATGATGCGAATATTTCTAAATTTATAATTATCATTTTTAACTAAATAAAAAATGTAAATGTTGGTGTTATTTGTTTTTTTAAAAGATATCCTAACACAGTTAATACATTAATCTCTCATTTGGGCAATTTATTTAGAGATTATAGCGTTTATAATATAGCGGTCAAAATGACCGCTCACGGCTGTTCTAGTAGTTTTGGAATTCTGGCGCTTCTAGTGTTAACAAACGGAAAATAAGATTTTGGTTCAGTTTCTAATTTTTCGTTTGAGGTTTACAAATTGGTTTATGTCTTCAACATTTCATTCGCACTTGTGGGCGGTGCTGAAATGCTGCTTTCATCTGATTGGTCGAATCGCTCCGCCTTCAGCACGGCCTTTTCATTCTTTCAGGCAGAATAAGAGTCAGTACGAGTGCGGCACTATAATGTCTGAAACCACCACTCACTGTTAATTAACATAATATTTGAATCAGATGTTGCTGGGCACATAATTCGTGCTGCTGCGACTTGCAAGTGACCCCTTTAAATTATTTCTAGGTTATAGTATTGTATGAATATTGTCCCATAATACAGTGCAAACAGTTCTGTCTCCTTGGATAAAAGTGAAGTGGAAATAAAAATCATTAATAGACTGAACAGTTCCATGATAATATGTCTGTAACATTCACCACTCTCGTCGTTTAAGTCAAAGGGCACTAGGTATGTGTGTGTGACATTAATAAATAATTGTGAAAATTAATAAAGTTAAATTTATTAAATAAATTAGAAATAACATTACAATTTTATGAATGTAAGCATGTGTAGCTAACTCAGTTCACATGAAAAGTATGATATAGAAAAAAAAAGAAGGTAGAATCAGTGAATGCACCTTACTGACAAATATTAACAGGGTTTAGGGCAAATAAAATCCCTATTTTGCATGCCTTATAATTTTATTAGTTTTATTACATACTAAATTGGTTGATGTTTCTCTTCTTAGTCTTTATTGGGCTTGAGAAAGCCAACATTTATTTGAACATTATTATTTTAACTTTAATGTTTCACCAAATTCAGCTCAGATCTTCAGACTAGTCTGACTCGCGTTGCTGTATAACTGGTCAGACTTACCTTCCCAAAAATCCTATTGACTTTTGTTATCTGAGCAATGAAGGCCTTAATACTTAATGTCCACTAGAGGGGGCGACAGGTTTAAAAAAATCCAGTCTACTCTTTTTCTGGTTACATCAGTTTAAATGAGAAATAAATACAAGAATTGCATGTGTACTGCCATGAATATGCCATATCTGTGTACAAGAATAAACTTCACACTTCAAGCTGTACAACTACTTCCCATTTTGGCTTTTTCAACCTACCTTTTTTTTTTTTTTAAGATATATTTAAAAGAACACACTGGTTTTTATTCACACTGGTTTATGCATTTAACGTTTGTCCATCTGGAACTTTTATTTTCCATGAGCTGTATAGTTTAAGATGTACTAGGTGTTGAAAAATCACATGCACTGAATGTAAAGAGCTAATGTCAGGACTCCCAGTCCTGCTCCTGGAGGGCCAGTGACCTACAAAGTTTAGCTTTCCAAATAAACACACCTAAGCTAAGCAAGGTCTTCAGGATCAGTAGCAATGTCCAAGCAAGTGTGTTGGAACTGAACTCTGCAGAACATGGATCTCCAGGTTCAGAACTGTGTTTTAAATCTATAAATTAATTTGTACAGTTGGGTGTCTGCATGCAGAGGTGTACGTCAGTAAGTACAACGGAAAATGTAATCTGTAAAAACTTGATGACAGAATCTTCAGATCTGAATGTAGTGGTCTGCCTTGAGATCTCCATCCATTTGTCAAAACAGACCTCGCACCCCACCACACTCCTGCAGTATGAGGTGAGCACAAGTTCTTCAATGATAGCTGGGGGGGGGGGGGTGCACACACACACACACACACAAAAAAAATTGTAAAAAATTGCATCTTTTAATATCCTAACCAAAACACAGTATACTAAAAGGTACAAATATGGTGCTGAAACAGTAACATGGCTATTGCTCATGTTCAGTCTATTCAATGATACATTCAGTGCAAGTGTGTGGCCCTCTATTCTACATTTGACCTGCTGTTTTCCAAAACATAATCATTATTATTTGGCACAAGCTGCAGTAGTTAATGTTGTTTTATATTATACAGCTATCATTGAGCTAAGGTATATACACAGCAAAATCCCCAGTGTTACTTTAACACTCTGAGTGTGGACTCATATAAACACTGAAGTAGTGTTAAAAGTAACACTGAAGCAGTGTTGAAGTTAATGAGATAATAAGTTGTTTGATTGAGTGATGATTGACTATTATTGAAGACACCTGATGTTAACAAGCAGAATCACTAAACGAGAAAATCACCATTTGTGTGTCACCATTATAGTGGTCAGTATTAGCTTTAGTTGGGATCTTGACCCTTAAGTGGTTAACTTTAGGTTTTGTGTGGCTGTGGTAACTGAGTTATAACAGACAAACAAACCAGAGGAAATGTGGTCATGTGTTGTTGGTTGTGTTTTGGGTCTGAATACTTGAGTTGGATTGTCTCTATTTATTACATAAGTTAAATGAAAAATACAAGACCTTGCATTTTGTCCTAATCAGATGTTTTTAAAAGTTACAGCTATATGATAGGCTTTTATTTAGACACACAGACATCAAGAATCAGCGTGAGCATCACAACAATGGTGACCATCAAAAAAGCATGTTATAACCAATAAAACTCATAATTTTTGCCGTTTTTATGTGACTTTTTAGTATGTAGTTTTGTGATGTTCAGAGTTGATCTGTTTATCTGAATATGCTGTTTGTCACCGTTGTTGAGATTCATACACTGATTCTTGATGTCTGTGTGTGCCTAAAATAATAAATCTTGAAAAAGAAATCAGAACAGTTTGCAAGGGACCCTTACAAAACGCATAGCAGATGCAGACTTTTTCACTGTGGTATCAAAAGTTGTTATATTCAATCAAGGAAATATAATTCAGAGAAAAGACTCTGAGTGAGTTCAGTGATTCAGGTCACATAACGATTACATTAAAACATAATCATCACAACCCGATGACTTCTACTCTTGGTTTATCTGTCTGTTATAACTCAGTTATATCAGCCAAACAAAATTTAATGTTAAAAAGTCAAGGGTCAAGATCACAACTAAAGCAAACACTGACCACTATAATGGTGACACACAAATTGTGATTGTATTCTTTGGTGATTCTGCTTGTTAACATCAGGTGTCTTCAATGATAGTCAATCATCACTCAATCAAACACCTAATTATCTCATTAACTTTAACACTGCTTCAGTGTTACTTTTAACACTACTTCGGTGTTTATATGAGTCCACACTCAGAGTGTTAAATTAACACTGGGGATTTTGCTGTGTATCCCCCGCCCGCAGCTATCATTGAAGAACCTGTGTTCACCTCATGCTGCAGGAGTGTGGCGGGGTGCGAGGTCTGTATTGGATGGAGAACTCAAGGCAGTGCCCTAAATGCAGACCTGAGGTTTTTGTCATCACAGAAGTTGCAGGCCTAAAATGATTCACTTTATTTACTCAATTAAACTGTGTCAACAGATTACAAGCAATATTATTAATTAAATTTAACACATTAGAATTAATTAGAATTAATCAAATGAGGTGCTTACAAGCAACCATTCAAAATGAGTAAAATAACATGAAAAAAATTAAGTAAAATTTACACAAAAATATTGGATTCGTTGGACAAAAAACAAGAAGCACCCAGCTGCAGCCTGCAGATAGAGATGCGGTTGCACGTGTCACCCCACCACATACCTATAGTTGGCGATCAAGAAACACAGCGCAAAAACGTAATACGCATGCACATGCCTTTTTTCACAAATTCATGTTTTTGTTGATTACATGGAGATGATACAGGCATCGTGTTCAAAAGCTTATGTTTTCAAGTCCCCAAAACAGAGTTATTGAAGACACCTGATGTTAACAAACAGAATCACTGAAGGAGAAAAATTTATATTTTGGTTACCATTACGGTGGTCAGTGTTTGCTTTAGTTGGGCTCTTGACCCTTAAACTGTTAAACAGATTTTTTTTCGTTGCTGTAGTTGTGATACAGCAGCTAGACAAACCAAGAAAGAATTAAATCATCATCATCTGTCCTTGATTTCTGAGTTGGGTGTGTCTTCCCGATAACAGGCGTCCTGTGGTTGTACAATATAAGGTCTGGTATTTTCCACATAATCAGAGAGATTCTTAGAAGCACTTCTGAACAAAACATCTTTAAAAATGAAGAAATTCTTTCATTTAGGCACACAGACATCAAGAATCAGCCTGAGGACCTCAGCAATGGTGACCATCAAAAAGCATGTTGCACTGCATTCCAATCAAAATTCATTTATGGTTCCCATCATGCTTTCCGGCATGAATAAATTATGAGCTGAATTGTCTTATATTTATTCTTATTATGTTCTTTTATTTTTACCTTTTAATGCAATTTTTTAGTTTTTAGCAAACGAGTTCAGATATTCAGGTCAAATGATGATTATGTAAACTCATAACCAACACCGCCTGATCATCTTTACTCTTAGTTTATCTAGATGTTATAACTCAGTTACAACAGCCATACAATATGTAATATTAAAAAGTCAAGGGTCAAGAGCTCAACTAAAGCAAACACTGACCACTATAATGGTAACCAATTATTTACCCTTTTCTCCTTCAGTGATTCTGTTCATGAACTTTAGGTGTCTTCAATAACTCTGTTTTGGGGGCCTTAAGACACAAGCTTTTGAACATGATGCCTGGATCATATCTATGAAAGCAACAAAAATGTGAATTTGTAAAAAGGTTGATGTCATGCATGCATATAATGTTTTCGCAGGGTGTTTCATGATCGGCAACTACTGGCCTGGCATGCATAACATAGTATTCTTTAGCATTGTGGGTAATGAAATGATCAAAACGTACACGGACCCAGATAGACCCTCTCCCAAAGGCCATTTATTTACAAGTGAATATTGATGGACTACCTTTGTTCAAAAGCAGCAATAAGCAGTTCTGGCCCATTCTAGGATTGGTAGAGGGTCCGTGTATGTTTTCATCATTTCATTTCCTATTTTGAATGAAATATAAGAAATGGAAAAATGTCTTGTTTATTAGTTTTTCCGTTAAGTTTAACAAACGGAAAATGAAATTTTGGTTCAATTTCTAATTTTTCGTTTGAGGTTTACAAATCGGTTTATGTCTTCAATATTTCATTTGCACTTGTGGGCGGTGCTGAAATGCTGCTTTCATCTGATTGGTCGAATAGCTCCGCCCTCAGCACGGCCTTTTCATTCTTTCAGGCAGAATAAGAGTCAGTACGAGTGCGGCACTGTAATGTCTCTGTAAAAAATCTGATTCAGATTTTTCTCTGAATCAGATTTTGCTGGGCACATAATTCGCACTGCTGCGACTTGCAAGTGACCCCTTTAAATTATTTCTAGGTTATAGTATTGTATGAATATTGTCTATATTGTCCCATAATACAGTGCAAATAGTTCTGTCTCTTTGGATAAAAGTGAAGTGGAAATAAAAATCAATAATAGACTGAACAGTTCCATAATAATATGTCTGTAACATTCACCACTCTCGTCTTTTAAGTCAAAAGGCACTAGGTATGTATGTTTTCACATCATAGTCCAGACGCGGTCCGGGCATCGGGCCTGTTTTAGGCTTTTCCTTATTTGTATATTTTAGACATCCATCAATTAGTGATGAAAAAAAAATTGCAGCGCTGGTGGAACAACACAAGACTGTGCTACTGCGACTGTCAAGAGCGGCTCGAATGCACGCAAAAGGCTAAAGCTTGCCGCAAAGCCCCAGCAAAAGTAATTACCATGAATGTGTCAGGGGGAAATATTAAGGAGATATTTTAATTTTTTACTAATAAACTAGTGTTTTCTGAGTCGTGACTTTAAAAAACAAAAACCTATATTTAACGAACAATAAATACTCCAAACGTTTTTTCTAAATTAACTTAATAAAAAAACGCAACAAAATATAATCACTTTGCCATTACATACAAAACTGAACTATTTTAATGGCTAAAACAGTATTATAATCTGTTTTGGGAGAAGGGAAAAAAGACAGGATAATACTATACAATTTTTGATAAATACTATATTGTTTCGTTGAGGAATTAATCATTCACATAGTTTCATTTGTAAATGAAAACACAACTGCTCATTTATCATTTATCTGACAATTATGGCAATAATGTTTTGACTATATGATTGTATTTATGCCTTATTGTATTTATGCCTGTGATGATAAATGAGCTGTTGTGTTTTCATTTACACAGCAAAATCCCCAGTGTTAATTTAACACTCTGAGTGTGGACTCATATAAACACCGAAGTAGTGTTAAAAGTAACACTGAAGCAGTGTTAAAGTTAATGAGATAATTAGGTGATTAATTGAGTGATGATTGACCATTATTGAAGACACCTGATGTTAACAAGCAGAATCACTAAACGAGAAAAACACAATTTGTGTGTCACCATTATAGTGGTCAGTGTTGGCTTTAGTTGGGATCTACTTCAGTGTTTATATGAGTCCATACTCAGAGTGTTAAATTAACACTGGGGATTTTGCTGTGTACTGGAATTGTAGGTTTCTCCATTATTTCACACATGATATAAGCGTGCTCCGGCCCGGAAAGTTTAGTGCAAGTGTAAATGCAGGCCAGTGGAGGAGTGGGGAGGGGGGATAATTCAAGGCAACCGTGCCTTGAAGAATAATAAATGCCTTAGAAGTATTGTCATTGTTAGTTTATGTTAAGCTAAAGGTTACCTATTATGCCCTCTTTTTCAAGATGTAAAATAAGTCTCCGATGTCCCCAGAATGTGTATGTGGAATTTTAACTCAAAATACCCCACAGATAATATTTATGGCTTGTTTAAGTGACCACTTTTAGGGTATGAGCCAAAACGTCATTTTTGTCTTTGTCCCTTTAAATGCAAATGAGCTTGTGCTCCCGGCCCCCTTTTCAGAAGAGGGCGGAGCTTCAAAGCTAATGCTCCCACGGACACACCAGCAACACACAACAATCTCACACACAGAAACTGTCAGAAACTCTCAAGCGATAGACTCACATTGCTTTCATAAGCATTTTTAACTACCACATTCCTCTTTACGATCATTTTAGTAGCACACAAAGGCAGCATCAGTGAAAACAGGCAGAGACAATGGTAGCTTTAGCAACATTAGTCTTACAGAGTGCCAAGAAGCCCTTTTAGAAAGCCAATTTGAAAACAAAATATGAATACTTTGTCTGGATCTGATGTTCGCACACGAAGCATTGGTATTGATCCTTCTTTCAGAATCATACTTTGTGAAAATCCAGCGGTGAACCGACCCTAATTTGTGAGGTGGTCTGGTGTAAAATAAATGGCATTACTTCATCAATATAGTTTATTTATCTATTTATTTTTTCAGTAAATTTCCTTCAAAAATGAAACGTAACCACAGTGTCCTTAGCAGTTCAGATGAAGGGAGTTTATGGAGCTTCTATGTTCATTGGTGCATCCATGGGCGCCACTAGCAGTTTTGGGCCCTATGAAAGAATATGAGGTTGGGCCCCCTACCGCACCAAACATACACTATATTCGCCCCCCCCCCCCACCCCCCTTAATAAACAGGTTTCAGTACATTAGTAATTTCCATGAGTACAAATCTTAATATTTAATCATATAATGATATTCTAGGGAATTGTGTGATTTTAATTTTATACCAATAGTTTGGACAGGACTCTTTTCTATTCTAAAATGACAATGCCTCTGTGTATAAGTCAAGGTTGTAGAATGATTGTCTAAAATGATTGTACACATATGTACAAGTCATTGGTGTTTGGTGATGAGTTTTTGGCTCGAGGTCTTCAACCCTTTATTCATGGTGTCCACATTTGTGAACAGTTAAATTAACTCCATTTAGGGTTAATTTATCATGGTAATTTTCTCCAAACCACTTGAGGGCAGTGTCAGTAGATTGACAGCAGTATTGTAACAGTGGCTACTATCTTGCATTCCAAATATTTATTGCTTGATGACATCATTAATCCAAGATGGCTGACAGCGATAGCCATGTGCTAAATGCCCCAGGCATATCTGTGAAAATCTTTTATACAAGGAAACAAAAATATTAGTATGTACAGTGCAGTGTGATGAATATGTTAGTATTTTATAAACTAAAATTTCGAGTAAAATGTAGTTTTTATTCACCAGAAACCAACTGTCCACGTGTGTGGACGTCATGCAACAGTGGAGTCAGACTGCATCAAATCTAATTTATATAACCTGCTAGTATATCTATTCTATTTTTTCAAACTCAGTGGTGAGCAGCACACTAGTATTTAATCTGAACCCTGAATCACTCTTCTTCTGTTTCTGTCCTCAGAACCTCTCCACTGTTGTGGTTTTATTGAAGCTGTGATCTGATTGGTTCTCTCTGCTCTGGTGGGCGTGGCTGCTGTTGCTGTGCTGATTTATGACATCAGATCCAGAAGTCTTCAACAGAAGAAGAGCTTGCAGACATCACAATCACACAGTGATTAATCAGATACTTAGGACAGTGGAGATGATCATGATTGACTGGAGCCATTCTACAATTAAAAGTTTCACTTTAATTGTGATTGTATGTAACTTTTCACAATATTAATAATTCTAAAGAAGCTTTACCAAAAAGAGTAACTTAGTCTTCTCTCCAAATCTCAAATTTCCAGGTGGATGGACAATGGACATTTGTCATTCTTTTGAATGTGCTTAATGGGTGAACCATAAATTGCATGAGCAGACACATTAGCTCAGCAGGCTAACTGGTTAATATCCTAAGGTGCATGTAAGCTCTCCATGCTTTCAGTTTAAACTCCATGTGGCACACTGTGATAATCAACAGGCACCTGACCAAAGGGTTGAGGCTTTGATTCCAGCAAGTTATAGCTACATGGTTTCTGATACACAGCAAAATCCCCAGTGTTAATTTAACACTCTGAGTGTGGACTCATATAAACACCGAAGTAGTGTTAAAAGTAACACTGAAGCAGTGTTAAAGTTAATGAGATAATTAGGTGATTAATTAAGTGATGATTGACTATTATTGAAGACACCTGATGTTAACAAGCAGAATCACCAAAGAATACAGTCACAATTTGTGTGTCACCATTATAGTGGTCAGTGTTTGCTTTAGTTGGGATCTTGACCCTTAAGTGGTTAACTTTAGGTTTTGTGTGGCTGTGGTAACTGAGTTATAACAGACAGACAAACCAGAGGAAATGTGGTCATGTGTTGTTGGTTGTGTTTTGGGTCTGAATACTTGAGTTGGATTGTCTTTATTTATTACATAAGTTAAATGAAAAATACAAGACCTTGAATTTTGGCCTAATCAGACAGATGTTTTTAAAAGTTACAGCTACATAATAAATAAGTTTTTATTTAGACACACAGACATCAAGAATCAGCGTGAGCATCACAACAATGGTGACCATCAAAAAAGCATGTTATAGCCAATAAAAACTTTTTATGTGACTTTTTAGTATTTAGTTTTGTGATGTTCAGAGTTGATCTGTTTATCTGAATATGCTGTTTGTCACCGTTGTTGAGATTCATACACTGATTCTTGATGTCTGTGTGTGCCTAAAATAATGAATCTTGAAAAAGAAATCAGAACAGTTTGCAAGGGACCCTTACAAATAACATGTATAGCAAATACAGACTTTTTCACTGTGGCATCAAAAGTTGTTATATTCAATCAAGGAAATATAACTCAGAGAAAAGACTCTGAATGAGTTCAATGATTCAGGTCACATAATGATTACATTAAAACATAATCATCACCACCTGATGACTTTTACTCTCGGCTCATCTGTCTGTTGTAATTCAATTACATCAGCCAAACAAAATTTAATGTTAAAAAGTCAAGGGTCAAGATCCCAACTAAAGCAAACACTGACCACTATAATGGTGACACACAAATTGTGTATTTCTCGTTTAGTGATTCTGCTTGTTAACATCAGGTGTCTTCAATAATAGTCAATCATCACTCAATTAATCACCTAATTATCTCATTAACTTTAACACTGCTTCAGTGTTACTTTTAACACTGCTTCAGTGTTTATATGAGTCCACACTCAGAGTGTTAAATTAACACTGGAGATTTTGCTGTGTATGGCCACGTTATACTTCTCTTAATCTCAACTCAGAACTGCAATACTTTTTATTTTTCAGCATGCAAAAATATTTTTTCTTTCTCACCTTGAACATCTCCTCAGCATCTGAATAAATGTCCATCATATTAAATCATATTAAATAACTGGGTTTCTAATCTCAAGGCTGTGTGTTTGAATCTGGTCAGACTTCTCAGACTAATCTTCTCAACAGCACTGCACTCTGTCAGCCGTGTGCAGGTATGACTATCAGAATATTTTGTGTTTATGTGCACATTCACTCACACTAATGACTGTCTCCTTCAGATCTTCCAGATAGCTCAGTCTCTCTGATAGTGCTGATGTCTGCTGCTGCTGCTGCTGCTGCTGGATCTCTGCTGATTGTAGCATCTGGAATCTTCTGGATCTTCAGGAAACACAGAAAAACAGACAAAGAAGGCAAGTGCTACCTACTGCTGACACTACTAAAACAAATTGATCAACATCACAATAAAGTGGAAAACTATTCCAGAGAAAACACCACAATAATCCTCAAACACTGAATTGATTTTGTTGTTTTGGCATGTCATTATTGTCAAAACAGTTCCAACTCTTTCAGAGGATCACTGACGCTGATCCAACATTCTACAAAAAGAAAAGCATAGAAAACGGTAAGATCCTTTACAGGATTTTTGTTCAGCAGTGAGTCAGATTTAGCTGTGTGTTTGAGTGTAGATATTTGTGTTTGTGTGTGATGATCTATCACATTAATGTTAGGGCCAGTAATGATTTGTGGTGTTTGGATCAGATCAGTAACACAAACCTCACTCTAAACCACTGACATCAGCTACATCAGTCACTGAATCACCACATGAAAAGATTTTCATCAAGAGATGAGTTCAGTATAACAATCTGATTGCTTTTTCTGAGGATTTCAGTTTTTACATGAACAAAACATATATGTTTGTGTAAACATAGAAGCAAGTGATCAGTTGATGGCAGAAGAGAAAGCTGTAGAGACACTTTAACTGAAAATGTGCTGCGGTTTAACGCTGCTAAATAAAGCTGATAAGCAGTCCTTCAGGAAACTGAAGCGCTCAGGAGACCAAAATGTCAAAAAAAGCTGCAGTTAGTTCTGCTTTTTTGCATGCTAAAGGATGTGTGAGATAATTGTGAAAAACAGAGCAGAAACTGACCAGTGCATTAACTTTCTTTAAAGTTGTTTTAAAACCAATAGGCCCTGTCCTAAAAACCTGTTCTGCAAGTTTGATACCCTCATAGACTCTGTCCATATGAAAGAGCAAGAGATTCACACCTTTATCTCGACCCCCACAAGCTATACAGAACTACCTCCCAGCAACCTCCAGCTGAACTGAACTCGGTTTGTTTTTTGGCTGTGAGGAACGGTGTTGTCATGCACTGTAAAACCTGACAAGTCACAGTAACTCAAACCGTTTGAGTAAACAGATTGCCTTTACTTAAACCATGTAAGTTTTAAAACTTTGCAATTATGTAATCAAGTGATTAATTAAGTGCTGATTGAGCTTTAGTGATGAACAGCTGCTGTTAACAAACAGCATCACCAGCTCCACTTATTAATAACCAGACTGACTTTATTTCTGTCAGACGTCTACAGAAGATCTTATTGAGAATTAACTAAGGTTTAGATGTTGATTTATTGTTTCATTTGAAGTAACCATGTTAGAGATCAGTGTTTGCTTTAGTTGGGCTCTTGACCCTTGACTTCTGTCTTAGATAATTTTTTTTTTGGACGTTGTAACCATGTGTTTTTGAAACATGTTTGTTATAACTCAAAAAACCCAGAGAAAATATGATCAGGTATTGGTTGTTGTACAGCATATTGGTGATGATAATCATCAATTATGGAGCTGTTCAGAGTTCAAAATCTTACTAAATAGGTGTTCTATAGTTAGTTCAGTTGATTACAATGAAAGCCATTCAAAAAGTCAGTGGTTCTTTCATAATCAGTTAATATAAAGGATTTTCCAAACAGTTTGGTCTTCTATGGTGTCAATTAGTCACACACAGACATCAATAATCAGAATATGAACCTCAACAATGGTTACGAAAAAAAAAACCATGCTGCAATGCATGCTGGGTACTATTGTAGTACAAAACTCATCCATGGCTCCCAGCATGCTCTGCTGCATAGTTTTTTTTTTTTTTTTATGGTCACCATTGTTGAGGTTCATATGCTGATTATTGATGTCTGTGTGTGACTAAGTGACACCACAGAAAACCAAACTGTTTGGAAAGTTCTTTATATTAACTGATTATCACAGAACCACTGGCTCTTAGAATCACTTTTACTATAATCAATCCAACTAATTACACAACACCTATTTCATCAGAGATTAGACTCCAAACAGTTCAATAATCACTGATTGTCATCACCAATATACAGTATAACAACCAACAGCTTGGTACAGGTTACATAAAAAAAAAATGCTAACCTAAATGCACTGTAAGTTGCTTTGGATAAAAGCAGCTTCTAAGAGTGTGAGTGTGTGTATAACACCTGATGATATTTTCTCTGGGCTTTTGAGTTACAACAAATAGTTACAACAGCCAAAGAAAAAACTAAGACAGAAATCAAGGGTCAAGAGGCCAACTAAAGCAAACACTGATCTCTAACATGGTTACTTTAAATGAAAACATAAATCAACATCTAAACCTTAGTTAATTCTCAATAAGATCTTCTGTAGACGTCTGACAGAAATAAAGTCAGTCTGGTTATTAATAAGTGGAGCTGGTGATGCTGTTTGTGGGGTTGTTTAATCAGATCTTGAGAGATTTAATGTATTTTATTTCAGTTTATTTTATCTAAGGCTGTGTCTGGAGTCAGTTGTAGTTCTTGTGTTTCTCTTTTCTTCAGTGATTCTGTTTGTTAACAGCAGGTGTTCATCACTAATGCTCAATTATCACTCAATTAATCACTTAATTATTTAATTGCAATGTATATCTTCTTTCAGTGAACTCAACTGAATTAAGTTCAGAGTACTCATAACTGTTAAGTTTTAAAACTTAAATGGTTTAAGGCAATCGGTTTCCTCAAACGGTTTGAGTTAACATAACTTGTCATGTTTTTAAGGATATTTGTTTACACAAAAGGTTTGAGTTACGTTACTTGTCGGGTTTTACAGTGTGTTAGTTTTAAAACTTAAATGGTTTAAGGCAATCGGTTTCCTCAAACGGTTTGAGTAAACATAACTTGTCAGGTTTTTAAGGATATCTGTTTACTCAAACGGTTTGAGTTAACATAACTTGTCGGGTTTTACAGTGTGTTACTGGGTTGAAACATGCCTGCACTCACAGCAGTCCTACTCTTTTTATTCATTATTTTCTCGCAGCCCATATTATTATTTTCACAAGACCATAATAATAACAAATTATCAATTGATAATTAATCATTATTTTAGATCGTAGAGGTTTGAGGCAGGCTTTAAGACCAAGCGGAATCCTCCGTCAGCTGCTGCCACTTCAGAGCGAGCGCGAGCTCTAACTGACCCAGCCTCACCTTCCACGGTTTGATTTTATGAAATCAGTTTGAGGCGAATACAACTTATTGATCATGAGCCCAACATTTAGCAAGGCAAGAAAACATTCAGTCTAACTAAAGAAAGACATATTTCATAGAGCTAATGCTGTTAAATAGAGATAAAAAAACAAACAAACAAACAAACAAAAATAAAAAACACTGTAGGCTATTCTTAAACTTGGATCTCATTATATTGAAGTACAAATCCAAACACCAGAAGCAACCTACACTCTCTCAGTGTTCTTTCATTGAAAAGTATGCATTTTATTTATTCACAGGCTATATGGTTGAAATAATATTTTAGTTGAAAACTTTAAGTGCCATTCTTTTAAAAAATGCATCATAGAAATGTTTCATAGACCTTTAGTTGTTATGCTTTAAAATCCAATGGACAGACATAGGCCTATATTATTGTACATTACAAATATTTGGATCGTCCCTTATTTTCTTAAAGAGTAAATACTTATTTTCTTCAAGAATAAACATTATAAATAAAGAATAAAAGAAAGAACCTCTATTAGCCCTTATTTTCCATTTCTGAAGTTAATTTGCAACTCTAATGATGATGTGACTCCCCTGACAGTGGCACGTTCCTCAAAATAAAATAAAAATAAAATAAAATAAATCCTTGTTAGAGCTATGTGAGCGATTAATAGATTTGAAAAAGAAAGAAAGTGTGTGCTTGGTTTCCGAAATGGAAAACGAATACAGCTTTAAAAAAATGATATGATGAAAAAGTCATGATAACATATTATTTATTCATAGAAATAATTTAAGCAATTAAAACCTTTTTTTTAATACCATATTCAACTTGAATTTCAATACTAAATCTTAAGGAGTTTATAAGTTGAAACGGTAAATGTCACAGTGCATGTTAAATAGTCTAAATGAACTTGTATCTTTTATAGTATCTGAAGACCTTGATTGAATGTTAACATAAAACTAACAATATATTTTGACTTTTTTTTTAATGAACAATTCCTGTATATAATATGTGACAGCAACCTTTATATCAAACATTTTGAAATCGTCCACAGCTGAGCATCGCGGGAGGCAGCTTGAGCGCGCGAAGTGAGTGTGATGCATAAAGTCATTTTCGGATGCAATGGAAAAATAGCTGGATAAAATTATAGCTACACGAAACTTGTAAATAGTTAACAACATAGCCTAGATTAGGCCCCTACTCTGTTCCTAAGTATATAATGTAAATTTGTTAACCCACAATAACACATTTTAACGATTAATCGCTTATTTTTTAGCGTGTTTAAAAAAAAATGCAGCAAACGAAAATAAATAAAATTTGTGAGAGTTGCATTTTATTACATTCAGAAATAATAACGGCTGGCCTAATAATGTTATAATGTGCCAACAGGATATTTTTAGTTCCCTTCACTTTACAACAAATCCTTTAAATTTAACAAATTTATCAGAACAGAACAAGAATTACAAATATATAATTCTAATGGATAAATAAAATTGCAGTATATAATAATATAGGCTTATAAACAAAACAAAAATAATAATTAAAAATAATTTAAAGCGATACATAAGGTTGGGCTTATCTCTCTCATTCGGGACAAATCCAAACATGTTGCCCATTTGAAGCTAAACTCTTATTCATGAGGTAAAAGGAGGCTTTGGATTTCACGCGTTTCAGTACGCAAAAAAAAAAAAAAAAAAAAAAAAAGATAATAACAATATACAATAATTTAATAACAATAGCATGCATAAGAGCCTTTGTGTAAAGGTCTTTCTTTAAATTTTTGATGAGTAGACTGTAGCCTAAGACTGTCCTATTTTTTAATGGCTTTTAAGGATGTTATAATGTATATTATAATGTTATTGTTGTTTTAATTCTTTCTTTCATTTTACAATTACATTCATTTCGCAATCTGTCACTTTGCGCCACCTGGCGGTAGTTTCGCAAATGATTTTAACACGCGACTGACTTGCAGTTAACGCCGCGGCGGTAATACCCATTTTGGTTGTCAACCTACTGTATTAGTTGTTTCTTTATTCGGTCGCTTTTTGTTGTTGTTGTGCAGCAACATACTCTATGATGCTCCTGATATAGATGATGCTGCTTTTGGTCTCTACTGTGACTGAATAAGGAAACACATTCTGTTCAGTACACACTCAATGATAACTGCAGAACCGCAGAACCATTATGTCACAACAGCGTGAGGAAAGCAGCGCCAGGCCAGCAGTCTGAGGCCGGAAGTGGCTGGAGCATGTTGCAAAATAAACATCATGGCAGGCAACGTGGTAAAACCTAAGACACTAAAGTTAAAAATCATGCCGTAAGAAGAAAACGCAGTAAGAAATTAATGAAAACTACATTATCATGTTGGAGGAAGAGAACACAGTAGGTACAAAGTTGTCTGTGGTGTATTTAATTGTTGGACTAATGCTTAACATTATACAAAACGTGGCTCTAAGCTTTTTGTAAATGGGCATTGTGACGAAGGCACTTAAACACGTCGTTTGTAATTTAACAGTTGGATTGTAACATAATCTCTTTGTTGGGTTACATATTCAATCATGGTTTGTGGTTATTGTTATTGGTGTTGTATTTTACTGCATTTGTGACATTTGTGGCATTTGTATTTTTTACATCTATGAAGCCATAATGATTCAGAGAGGTACAGTGGTACCTCCTTTGGAGTAATGCACAACATGCTGCAAAACTTGTCACTGCCCTTTTTGTGTTAGCAGTATTTTTAAACTGACAAGACATGACAAATTGAATGCACACATTAAAAGCCACTTCAAAAGGCTGTTGTCCATGGAGGTTTGAACATCTTGAGTTATTTGTTAATATACAATGACAAAATAAGATTTAATATAGTAGTCCCTTTGAATTAGTTGCTTTTAAGCTTGATTTGATAATAAAATGTCAGTCTGTCTTGGTCAAAGTCAAAAGTTCAATAGACAAATACCTAACCTAACAAAACACAAACGATAAGACTATATATTTGTGTATTTATCTTTGGAGAGAATTGTATATAGATATTTCATGTTTTGAGTGTTTACTATTTTTTCTTTATATTTTAGATTTCACTTTTCACAGATGTGGATTGCACTGAAAACATATATTACATTTCCACTGTGTCTACTGTACAGATACAGTTTTAAGAAGAGATGATTTTCAGAATCATTCAGATGTTTGTAAATGGAAGCAGCATTTCTCATCATGCAAAATGCCACGAACCACCAGTGCAACCTTGACCATGACAGCGACTCCTGGACCATGACAGCGACTCCTGGACCATGCCAGCGACTCCTGGGTCATGCCAGCGACTCCTGGGTCATGCCAGCGACTCCTGGACCATGCCGGCGACTCCTGGGTCATGCCGGCGACTCCTGGACCATGCCGGCGACTCCTGGGTCATGCCGGCGACTCCTGGACCATGCCGGCGACTCCTGGGCCATGCCAGCGACTCCTGGACCATGCCAGCGACTTCTGGGCCATGACAGCGACTCCTGGGCCATGACAGCGACTCCTGGGCCATGTTCATGTATTTAACCCTCTGGAGTCGATTAACGCGTATACGCGTTTTGGGGTATTTTCTCCTGATAACCCCGAAAAGAACTTAAATTACACTTTCAGTTTTGATCGTACAGATAAGTGCAATACATCAATCGAATCTGTAAAGGGTCTACTTTTTTTGTAAACAGACATAATAACAACAAAACTTTGTGCACTTATAAAATAAAGATAACAAACAAGGAGTGCTGTCTGCAGCCTTTGTCTGCGCTGATCTTGCGTCATTAAAATGAACTGTAACTCAGTGAATACTCAACACAGAGACACAAGAGAGATATCTATAGAAAGCCTGACATGTCTACTTTTAAACTAAACAAGTGCTACCAAAAACAAATATTCTGTGATAAAGTAATCCATATGAAAACAACACGACCACGCCCCCGCGCCGAGCGCGCCTTTCAGATTCAAATGTTTCACTGAAGCGCGCGGCTTTTGAATACGCCCACACAACAGAAGACAACGCAGCGAGATTGTTCAAGTTTTTTTTATTTTACTGTTTGCTTCGCGATGAGAGGAATAAGACATAATTCACCCCAAAAAGATGTGATGTGGTTGAGGATTTGAGATTTGGATTTCCTCAGAAGAAAAAAAAAATGAAGCACTTTATTCAGCAGAGATCATAAACATGAGTAAGTCTCTTTTTATTTATTTATATACTTGTACTAGTTTTCACATAACGTGTAAACATTTTACTAGTTAGACTTTTTCCAAAGACTTTTTCCAAACTATAATTCCTGACTAAATGTATAATCAAGTGAAATATTATGAAGTTTCAATAACAATATACACTACTATACCATTCAAAAGCTTGATGTAAATAATATAAATGTAACAATATATGTAACTGTAACAAATGTAACAATCATTGCTGTTCTTTCAATTTATCCCCCCTAAAAAACCTGAAAAAGATATTCTCAGCTCTTTTCAACCTTAATAATAACAATAATAATAATAATAATAATAATAATGATGATAATAATAACAATAAATGTTTTTTTGTAGAAAATAAGATTGTTAAAAGGATTTCTGAAGGATTGTGTGACTGGAGTAATGATGCAAAAAATTCAGTTTGAAAGTCAGCTTTGATTGTTCCTAATAAACTGTTTAACTGCACTCACAATGAATATTAAATTATGTTGTGGGATAATTAAATATATTCTAAATAAACTACAAACATAAAATTATATAGATTTATTTTGTCCTCACATTCTTTCTTGTAACTCATCCCTCTCAGTGACACAGCTGACTGAATGGCTCATTATGCAGCTCATTATGCAGGCCTTTGTCTTCTCAGGTGTGAATTCATGATAGTTGACGCCTACTCGCATATGACTTTTACCAACAAAAAGTGTCTTAGAAAATTTAAATCAATATATTGTTTTCTGTAAGTGAGTAAACAAGATGATTTTCACATCATTTAGAAAAAAAAATTCTAGGCTACAAGCTCCAGTTCTCAAAAGTCCTGGGAACCAATTTTCTGTATGTGTTTTATTGCCTTATTCAAGTGATTTAACATTTTTAGTTTTTCACTAACCACGCATAACATTTTTTTTCTCAAAAACACAATCATGTACATACATGCTGCTCGCATATTATTATAGCCTAGTTTGTGCTGATTACAGTGAGATTAGACTTTAGCCATTTAGATATTTATAATAAACTGAAAAAAGCACAAATGTCAGGGCATGACAAAACTTCTCCAGGCCCCAAAAATACCCTTAGACTCCAGAGGGTTAATAATGTACAGATTTTACTGTATTTATGCATTGAATTAATTCAGCCTTGCATGGTGAGCATTAGAGACTCAAAAACAAAACAAAAAAGATTTGATCCCATTCGATTCGATCCTTACCGATCCCAAACTTTTGAATGGCAGTGAAAATAATTATTTCACCTATTTCAGTTGAGTTTCAGAATCTGTGTTTTAGCAGTGTTTACAGTTTCAATTTATATTAATAAATATTCTTTGTTTAGTGGACTCAAATGAATAATGTCAGTCATAATATATAGTCTACTAATTACTAATACAGCTCAAATATTACTTTTTTGAACTTTAATGCTTTAAGGCTATCGGTTTCCTCAAATTTAAGTTAACTTGCATGGTAATTTTATAGTAACATACTTCTAGATGTTTTGTGTTAATTTACAGAACTATTTTTATTGTATTGTAATTTTCCTGTTGAATATTATCACACATACATTACTGTACATTTGACATTTTACATATGCTGTTTTATGACATGAAATATAAACACAAAGTCTTAAATATTAAGAGCATTTAAGGGTTAGTTCATCCAAAAAAGAAAATTCTGTTATCACTTAGCACTTATAAATCCATAAGGCATTCGTTCATCTTTGAAACACTAATTAGGAGATTTTTAATGAAATCTGAAAGATCTCCATCCATTGAAAGTCTATATTAACATTCATTGCATGAAGCTGGTGATGCTGTTTGTGGAGATGATTAATCATCATCTACAGAAATCTTGAGAGATTTAATGTATTTTATTTCAGTAGATTTCATGTAAGGCGTGGCTGAAGTCAGTTGTAGTTCTTGTGTTTCTCTTTTCTTTTGGGATTCTGCTTGTTAACAGCAGCTGTTCATCATTAATGCTCAATCAGCACTTAATTAATCACATAATTATGTCATTAACTTTAACACTGCTTTAGTGTTACTTTAACATTCTTGTAGAGTGGGACCATATATGCTCCGAGCAGTGTTCATTTAACACTCAGGATTTTACTGTGATGAAAAAGAACGGGTTGAATGTTAGCCACTTTCATTTCCATATAACTATAAACTATGATAAAAGTTCATCATATATGGTACAAATGATCTTTTATATGTGGAGATTTCGACAAAACAGATGAAATCCTTCTGCTTTCCCGGACAAATAAGGATTTATCCCACTCTGCTGCTCTGTGTTTCACGGAAACCTGGCTCAATGACGCCATACCAGACAGCGCGCTCCATCTGCCGGGCTTTCAGCTGTTCAGAGCGGACCGCGACGCAGAATCAACAGGGAAATCGTGCGGCGGCGGGACATGCTTTTATATCAATGAACGGTGTTGCACAGATGTAACTGTGTTAAAGAAGATGTGCTGTTCAGCTCTAGAAGTGCTTTTTGTCAACTGCAAGCCGTTCTATTCACCGCGGGAGTTTTTCTTGTTCATTCTGGTGAGTGTTTACATCCCTCCGCAAGCGCACGTAAGCCTGGCTTTACAGAAACTCGCTGACCAGATCACAGAGACAGAACAACAACACACGGACTCTGTTTTAATCATTCTTGGGGACTTTAATAAAGCCAATCTCTCCCGTGAACTGCCAAAATACAGACAGCATGTTACATTTCCCACAAGAGACAGTAATATATTGGATCACTGTTACACCACAATAAAGGATGCATATCGCTCTGTTCCACGAGCAGCTTTGGGACTGTCTGATCACTGTCTAGTTCATCTTATACCAACCTACAGGCAGTAACTTAAATCTGCTAAACCTGTAGTAAAGACTGTAAAGAGATGGACCAAGGAAACAGAGCAGGATTTACAAGCTTGTTTTGACCTCACTGATTGGAGTGTTTTTGAAGCTGCTACCACCGATCTGGACGAACTCACAGAGACCGTAACATCCTATATTAGTTTTTGTGAGGATATATGTATTCCTACCAGGACTTATTTAACATTCAACAACGATAAGCCATGGTTTACAGCAAAACTCAGACATCTTCGTCAGGCCAAAGAGGATGCCTACAGAAATGGGGACAGAGTCTTGTATAATCAGGCCAGGAACACACTGAACAAAGAGATTAGAGTGGCTAAAAGGACCTACTCTAAAAAGTTCTCGACTCAACTTCAGTATGGAAAGGACTGAGAGCCATTACCAACTACAAGACACCATCCCCCTGCACTGAGGCAAATCAACTTTATTGTAGATATGAAACACCCCACATCCATTCTGATCATCTCTCTACACAACCGTTAACACCGCCATCAATACCCCTCTCCCCCCCACCTGCTCTTTAAATCAGTGAAAACGATGTGCGCCAGGTCTTCAGGAAGAACAAAAGAAGAAAAGCACCAGGCCCAGATGTGGTTACACCAGCCTGTCTGAGAACCTGTGCTGACCAATTGGCCCCCATCTTTTCACAGATCTTCAACAGATCTCTGGAGTTGTGTGAAGTGCCGTCCTGCTTCAAACACTCCACCATCATCCCCGTTCCAAAGAAACCCAAGATAACAGGACTTAACGACTACAGACCTGTGGCTCTAACGTCTGTCGTCATGAAGTCATTTGAAAAACTGGTTCTGGCTTATCTGAAGGACATCACTGGACCCTTACTGGACCCCCTGCAGTTTGCTTATCGAGCAAACAGGTCCGTGGATGATCCAATCAATTTGGGATTGCACTTCATCATGCAACATCTGGACAAAACAGGGACTTATGTGAGGATCCTGTTTGTGGACTTTAGTTCGGCTTTCAACACCATCATCCCAACAGCCGTCCAGACCAAACTGACCCAGCTCTCTGTTCCTAGCTCTATCTGTCAGTGGATCACCAGCTTTCTGACAGATAGGCAACAGCTAGTGAGACTGGGGAAATTCATGTCAAACAGCTGCTCCACCAACACTGGTGCCCCTCAGGGATGTGTTCTCTCCCCACTGCTCTTCTCCCTCTACACCAATGACTGCACCTCTAAAGACCCTTCTGTCAAGCTCCTGAAGTTTGCAGACGACACTACAGTCATCGGCCTCATCCAGGACGGTGACGAGTCTGCTTACAGACAAGACGTTGAGCAGCTGGCTGTCTGGTGCAGTCTTAACAACCTGGAGCTGAACACTCTCAAAACAGTGGAGATGATTGTGGACTTCAGGAGAAACCCCCCTGCACTCCCCCCACTCACCATCATGAACAGCACTGTGGCTGCAGTGGAGTCATTCAGATTCTTGGGAACCAACATCTCTCAGCACCTGAAGTGGGACAATCACATTGACTCCATTGTTAAAAAGGCTCAACAAAGGTTGTACTTCCTTCGCCAGCTGAGGAAGTTTAACCTGCCACAGGAGCTGCTGAAACAGTTCTACTCAGCCGTCATTGAGTCTTTCCTGTGCACTTCAATAACTGTCTGGTTTGGTTCAGCTACAAAATCAGACATCAGAAGACTACAGAGAACGGTTCGGACTGCTGAAAGAATTATTGGTGCTCCCCTGCCCACCCTTCAAGAACTGTGTACATCCAGGGTGAGGAAAAGGGCTCAGAAAATCACTCTGGATCCCTCTCATCCAAGTTACCCCCTTTTTGAACTTTTGCCATCTGGCCGGCGCTTCAGAGCCACAAATACCAGGACAGTCAGGCACAAGAACAGTTTCTTCCCCCAGGCAATCTACCTCATGAACAGTTAAATGTTCCCCACTTATGCAATAAAAATGTGCAATATCCTTATTTCCCTTTCAAGGGAACTTCGAACTGCGTCCTCTAGGGGTCGCTATGGGGAACACCTCGTCGTGACCCGTGTCTGAAGCGTACAATGAAAAAACACCAACGAGTTGGCCGGCGACAGCCTCTGACGTCACTACACCGGGAAACACGTCATTCTCTTCTTCATCTTCAAAACTGACCATTTTGTTTGAAGCGTGTAACTGAAAGAACCGGTAAGAGCGCTCTTTCTCTGTCTATCATGGCGACTACTAGCAAGCGTTTAGACGATGTGTGCATCAGTGTCGGCGTTATTTGACACCAGATGACACACACGATCTTTACGTCATTTGTTTGGGTAAAGAGCACGCACGCGATGTCTTTGAGGAGGCAGTCTGCGTGCATTGTGAGTGTTTTTTCAAGGAAAAAGCTCCGCTCTCATTCTTCTCTCTTTCCGAGAAAAAAAGGCAGCCATCTCCTTCCCGCAGTTCAGGACCCGCCGCTGCTGAGGCACGGAGGAGAATGAGCTCGTGAGAATTTCAGGTGGATCTGTCTGAATGGTTTAAAGAGGGACTTTCCCTTTCGAATGATGTTATATCTTTAACACTTTCTGATACTGAGGTTAGTGCTCTGCTGGGTTTTTACCCAGGAAAAGCAGGAGATATTTGAGGATGGTGAAGAAGCTGAGGCTGAGCCTTCTCAATTCTCCTGCCCTGCATATGTAGAGCTGTTGGAGTTTATGGATCGCGCCTTGATCAGCGTTATCTTTCCGACCATAGCCCTCCAGCTCAGGTGAACCTTCCATTTCTGCCTGATCTTCATACAGAGATCGAAAGGAAATGAAAGAGGCCATTTTCTTCTCGCATCCATCGGTTTCGGCATAAGAGTTTTGCCGACATTGAGGCGATGCGTGAAAACGGCTATGAGAGGATGCCCCCTGTAGAAAGAGCTTTCATTCTGCGGGGGAGACATCCTCTCTTAATCTCCCTCCTTGCCATCTAAGCCCCTTCAAGAAATACATCTCGCTTAAATGGCAAGGCATACGCAGCAGCAGGTCAGGCTGTGGCTTTATTACAAAATAAATGCTTCAAGCATATCAGACTGATCTGCTAAGAGACCTGGATAGAGGCAAAGGCCTTTATCCTGATCAGGTAGCCGAGCTGCGCCACACCACAGGCCTCTCTCCGGGCTACCAAGCAGGCCGCCCCTGCCAAGTGCAGGACTATGGCGGCCATGGTGGTGGCGGAGAGACTTCTGTGGATGAACCTGGCAGACATCGGGAAGAAAGATAAGGCTTTCAGGTTTCGCCTTCTGAACTTTTCGGTTTTTCCGTTGAGACGGTGATCGAGAAGTTCGGGGAGACGAAGGCGCACTCCGCTGCTTTCAGATCCTTCGTTCCACGAAGGTCCAGGTCTGAGCCCAAACAACATAGGGGTCCTGGCCTGTCTCGATCTGAGGATCAAAGACGGGCACAGAAGGCTAGTGTCGCGACTCGCGCTCCTCCCCCACCTGCGGGCAGGGTTAAGAGGAATTGTGGGTCACAAGGAGGTAAGCAGAACCTAAGGGATGTGATCCAGACGAGGCAGCGTTCTCGTCTGTGTCAGAGTGATACTGAGGTATCTACTCGTTCCCTTTAGGGATTTTTAACTTCTGCTTTTATCCTCCCCTTCCTAATTCCCGTGTAACCACCAGCTCTCCACCTGATCGAGGTTAGGTGGAAACCTCTAACGCATAACCGTCTCCTATGCTGGACCTATAATGTTTTTGGCTGGTTCTATGTTCATAGCAACCACCTTACTGATGGTCCGGACTAAAAGGAGGCGCCCCTTGAGTGGGGCTCCAGCGCAGGAGGGTGGGAGTATAAAAATAACCCTTTCTGTGTAGACTTATGTGTAAATTGCTGTTGGTTATGTGTCTACTAATAAACTCTGTGAGTTTCCTTTGCAGTGCTCAGTTACAGTGTTTACTAAACACTCGTCAGCACCAGCCATCCGGCTTCATGTTCCGGTATTAGGCGGCTGAGATCACAGGTTTCTGCTGGAGCCTCCTTGATCATCAGGCCTGGCACAGCACTGCAGGGAATTTCATGGATGTCCAGCCAGGTCACCCTGAGGGGTCTCCTGGCTGCTTAGGTGCTGTCGCATCCAGCGGGAAGTGAAGGTGGCAGTTACAGAAGTCTTCTTGTATATGCTGCCTCAGGTGATGCTCCGCTCGCTAGAGGTTTGTAAAATTTGAGCTTGCCTCTCCCGTGCGGTTCAGCACCTCTGCGATGCTTAGGAACACACGCTAAGCTCTGTGTACTTTCTGAAAACCACATAGTGGTCAGTGTGCACGTGAACACTTTGCGCACTTTCTAAAAATCCACGTATTGGTAAGTGTGCACGCAAGACTCTGCGCACTTTCTGAAATCCTGTATGGTAAGGGTTACACGCTCTGCTTCATTCCCTTTCTTGAGATGATTAGACCTTGGTTCCTTGGGCTCCATTCAGCCAGTGTGTATTCGTTTATACACTTCAAGCATCGCTTCCCTCAACATGAGGGGCTATTCGGGCGATTCTCGTGGTAGTTTAGCAGCGCTCCCCTTTTCCAAGAAGGGTCGCCTATGAGCGCGCTACTCTGGATTCAGGAGTTCTCCTCTCATATGAGACTGAGTTCACTGTTTTTCCCCAGAGCGCTCCAGCATTATTTCCACAGATCGAGTTGATGACTCTCAAACATACTGTTTTGAGATGCACCATTCCATCTATGAGCTGCTCTATCAGAGTGCCACGAGAGCCCTTCCTTAGAACAGTATTTGAATCCATGCTATGGTAAGTGTGCACGTGAAGTCTTTGCACACTTTCTGAAATCCACACTGTGGTAAGTTCGCACGCTAGTACTCTGCGTTCTTTCTAAAATCCTATATCGTGAGGGCTTCGCGCGGTTGCTTCGTGCCCTTTCTTGAGTTGGTAAAAGCCCCGTTCATCTTGGGCGCCACTCCACCCATGTATCCTCGGATACCTATCTAAACAGGGTGTTGCTTCTGGAGATCTGTTGAGACAGCTCCTTCAGCAAGCTTTTGCGGAAGCAAGCTGTAGCCCCTGTGTGACAGGCAAGACTTAGTATAAAATGCTAGGTTCCTAGCCGTATCCCTTTAAAGGAATCTTTCCTGATTCCAAGCCTTTAGCTCTACCACCGGGCCAAGGCCCTAACAATTAAGTTGGGTATGTAGTTTAGGCCTTTGGCCGTAAGGGGTATTGTCACAGACAGCCGTCTAAACGTCCCGGGGGCAACTCCCATTGAAATTGTAGAGTTGGTACTTAGTGTTTGCCATGATTCTGGCCTGCACTCCCCTCAGCATGGCGGCGTGGGTATACTGTTCCCCATAGCGACCCCTAGAGGACGCAGTTCGAAGTTCCCTTGAAAGGGAATGTCTCAGGTTACGAATGTAACCATGGTTCCCTGAGTAGGGAATGAGACACTGCGTCCTCTAGCTCCCTGCCATGCTTCGGACGCAAGCTTCAGACGAAGAAGTGAATGACGTGTTTTCCCGGTGCCTATTTTATAGTCGCACCGGTAGTGACGTCAAAGGCTGTCGCCGGCCAACTCGTTGGTGTTTTTTCATTGTATGCTTCAGACACGGGTCACGACGAGGTGTTCCCCATAGCGACCCCTAGAGGACGCAGTGTCTCGTTCCCTACTCAGGGAACCATGGTTACATTCGTAACCTGAGACGTTTTCCTGGAATGAGAGTTTGTCATCAATGATTGTACCAAAATATTTAAAATTTGAAACTTGTTCTACCTTTACACTTTTTATAGTAATTTGTTCATATGAGACACCAGCCATACCAGTCCTGTTTTTGTTCCCATAGCATAGTTCCTTTGTCTTCTCAATGTTCAATTGTAGATGACTATCATCAAACCACTGAATAAGACCTTCAATATATTCAAAATAAGTTAAACTATTCATGTCCAATTGGCAAGAGATTAAAACTAAATCATCCACGTATTTGATCAGGATGAGATCATCACTGTTACATTGAAGTTCATTAATATAGACAGAAAAAAGAAGAGGTGATAACACATCCCTGTGGTAACCCTGTACTTGCACAGAATAGATGTCAGTGCAATTGGGCTAAAGTCTTTAAGAGCTCTGGCCTAAGAAGTTTTAGGTACTGGAATAACAGTGGTGTTTTTCCATGCTGCTGGTACAAAACCATAATCTAAAAAGAGCTGAAACAACCTAGTACAAACATGCCCAAGTTGTTCTGCACACTCTTTTAATACAATCCATCTGGACCGGTTGCTTTATGAGTTTTAATTCTATGGAGCACTTTGGTAACCTCCCTTACCTCTATTCTCATAGGATTAGATTCAATGAGGGTATCATTACTCACATTATTAACACCTATAGTATTTTCAAATTGTGAATTAAAAACATTTAAATTATTTACAAATGTATGGGGGTCATCATAAACCAGTTGTATTTGTAATTTCTTAATTAGAATGGGTTTGATGAGGAGAATATGATTGGTTTATTTCCTAAGGCATGTTTTCAGCAGAGTAACGTCACAGGAGAATGATTCAGAAGATGGCGGTAATGCAACGCTCGTGGATGCAAGAAGAAGGAGAAGAAGACGAACACTCCCCAAATGTCAGATCCAAAAAATTGCAAAAGAGTGATATATTATCTCACGAAAAAAGTAGAAGATATATTAGCGAAGGACATAACATTATGTAAGTTGGTACAACTTGTTTTTGTCTTGCATCCAGACTCCACTGAAATTAGGGTGACCAAACGTGCCATTTTCCCAGGACACGTCCTGGCCAGGATTTCTATATTGCCTAAAATATCCAGGTTTTGTCTTTGTTTGCGCTGCGCAGACCAATTGTTGTATGACAAAGTACCGTGAGAGCTCTAGAGAGCAGACGGCTTCTTGTGCTTTTGAATTGCTCTCACAGTATTTTGATGTCATACAACCAGTCCAACACTAATATGTACAGTCATGGCCAAAAGTTTTGAGAATTACATAAATATTGGAAATTGGAAAAGTTGCTGCTTAAGTTTTTATAATAGCAGTTTGCATATACTCCAGAATGTTATGAAGAGTGATCAGATGAATTGCATAGTCCTTCATTGCCATGAAAATTAACTTAATCCCAAAAAAACCTTTCCACTGCATTTCATTGCTGTCATTAAAGGACCTGTTGAGATCATTTCAGTAATCATCTTGTTAACTCAGGTGAGAATGTTGACGAGCGCAAGGCTGGAGATCATTATGTCAGGCTGATTGGGTTAGAATGGCAGACTTGACATGTTAAAAGGAGGGTGATGCTTGAAATCATTGTTCTCCTTAGGGTCGCTCACTCCACCATGACTTGCCCACACATTAAGCCCTCTATCCCCCATGCACTGACACCTCCTCGATGAAATCCACTAGCTATGTCCCAAGAACCGCAACTACTGCAAACTCGGGTCCTGAGCAAAATGCCCCTTTAGCAGTTGGGGCAGACCTGACCTGTTGAAAAGAGATGGTCTTCATCCCTCCTGGGGTGGTGCCGCTGTTCTCTCTAAAAATATGGCACATAGTCTTAGAGTTTGTACTTGACTAACTGGGGCCCAGGTCAGGAAGCAGACAAACTGGCTAAACCGACTGTCTGCTAGCCGCCTCCAGTCAAAGAAGTCAGTTAATTCTCAGCACATAGAGACTCTTTCACCTAGATATCTGTTCCCCGGGCTAGAAAATACAAAAAACGTCCAAACCAATTTAAGAGCAACAATTTAATTGAGGTTCAACAAATAAAAAACAGATGTAACACAGATAAACAAATGATAAAGATTGGCTTATTGAATATCAGGTCCCTTTCTACGAAAACACTTTTTGTAAATAATATGATCACTGATCATAATCTAGATGCACTCTGTTTGACAGAAACCTGGCTAAAACCTGATGATTACATTATTTTAAATGAGTCTACCCCCCAAGATTACTGTTATAAACATGAGCCACGTCAAAAAGGTAAAGGGGGAGGTGTTGCTTCAATTTATAACAATGTTTTCAGGATTTCTCAGAGGGCAGGCTTCAAGTATAACTCGTTTGAAGTAATGGTGCTTCATATAAAATTATCCAGAGAAACAAGTGTTAATGATAAATCCCCTGTGATGTTTGTACTGGCTACAGTATACAGGCCACCAGGGCACCATACAGCTTTTATTAAAGAGTTACATCCGAGTAAGTGCTGGCTGCAGATAAAGTTTTAATTGTTGGTGATTTTAATATCCATGTTGATAATGAAAAAGATACATTGGGATCACCATTCATAGACATTCTGAACTCTATTGGGGTTTGACAACATGTGACAGGACCTACTCATTGTCGAAATCATATTCTAGATTTAATACTGCCACATAGAATTGATGCTGATGGTGTTGAAATTATGCAGCCTAGTGATGATATCTCAGATTATCTAGTCTTGTGTAAGGTTTGTATATCTAAAACTGTAAATTCTACTTCTTGTTACAAGTATGGTAGAACCATCACTTCTACCACAAAAGACTGCTTTGTAAGTAATCTTCCTGATGTATCCCAATTCCTTAGCATATCCAAAACCTCAGAACAACTTGATGATGTAACAGAAACTATGGACTCTCTCTTTTCTAGCATTTTAAATACAGTTGCTCCTTTACACTTAAGGAAGGTTAAGGAAAACAGTCTGACACCGTGGTATAATGAGCACACTCGCCCCCTAAAGAGAGCAGCCCGGAAAATGGAGCGCAGCAGGTGGAAAACAAGACTAGAGGTACTTCGTATTGCTTGGAGGGAAAGTAACCTATCCTACAGAAAAGCATTAAAAACTGCTAGATCTGATTACTTTTAGTCTCATTTAGAAGAAAACAAACATAACCCCAGGTATTTATTCAATACAGTGACTAAATTAACAAAAAAGAAAGCATCAACATGTGTTGACATTTCCCAACATCACAGCAGTAATGACTTTATGAACTACTTTACTTCTAAAATCAATACTATTAGAGATAAAATTGTAACCATGCAGCCGTCAACTACATTATCGCATCAGACAGTGCACTATAGATCCACTGAGGAACAGTTCCACTCATTCTCTACTATAGGAGAGGAAGAATTTTATAAACTTGTTAAATCATCTAAACCAACAACATGTATGTTAAACCCTATTCCATCTAAGCTCCTAAAAGGGGTGCTTCCAGAAGTCATAGATCCTCTTCTGACTATTATTAATTTGTCATTGTCATTAGGATATGTCCCCAAAACTTTCAAACTGACTGTTATATAGCCTCTCATCAAAAAACCACAACTAGATCCCAAAGAAGTAGTTAATTACAGACGAATCTCACATGCCCTTTTTCTGTCCAAGATACTAGAAAAAGTAGTATACTCACAATTATATTCCTTCTTAAAGAAAAATGGTATCTGTGAGGATTTCCAGTCAGGATTTAGACCGTATCATAGTCCTGAGACTGCTATGCAATCAATTTGATAGCAATCAAAATAACAAAATAACTTGAGATTCACTTGCGAGTGCAGTTAAACAGTTTATTAGGAACAATCAAAGCTGACTTTCAAAGCTGAATTTTTAGAAATCATTACTCCAGTCACACAATCCTTCAGAAATCATTCTAATATTCTGATTTGCTACTCAAAAAAACATTTATTATTATTAATAATAATAATAATAATAATAATAATTTTGAAAAGAGATGATTTTTTTTTTTATTAATTGAAAGAACAGCATCGTTTCTAACATGATTATTGTATTTATCATCACTTGCGTGCTAAATAAGTATATATATATATATATATATATATATACTGACTCCCAGCTTTTAAATGGTATAGTTTATATTGTTACACTTGGAGTAAGACTGGAGTAATGATGCTGAAAATTTAGCTTTGATCACAGGAATAAATTAAATTTTAAAATATATTCAAATAGAAAGCAGTTATTTGAAATAGTAAAAATATTTCACAATATTACTGCTTTAGCAAATGCAACATTCTGTATTTTGGATCAAATAAATGCAGTCTCATGTGTCATTATGTGCAGTCTCATGTTGAAATATATAAATGAACATCACATACCTGGCATTTCCAAAATGTATGTTGTTTATGTGCTCTGAAGGACATACTTTTTTGAAGAGACTTTGAAGAGATGGGAGTGTGTGCCTCGCTTGGTCTTAGCTGTGTTCCAGGTTCCTGAGTGGGCTGCTTATTTGCATTGACTCGCTTTGCAACAGGACAGGTTATTATTTATCTGAAATAAAAAAGTAAGCATGCTGTTTACACAAATAAACTGCATTATTAACATTATTGTGATGGTCACTGATACTATTAGTAATTTATAGGAAAAAATAACACAATTACCACATAGAACATTTATTGTCAGTGATATTTACAGCTTACTTTTTTTTCTTTTTTTTTACCTCAGACGATTGCAAACACCAGTGACGGGGTATAACGCATTAAAAATATTTACACAAGAGCAGATATTGATGAACAGAAGTTAGATTCTTGAAAACACAAGCATGCTTTGTATGAAGGCCTATACAATATATATATATATATATATATATATATATATATATATAGTTATAAACATATATGGCTATATGTTGTGAACAGAGAATAGCCTATCACAGTAAAGTTAATCTAATCATTCTTACTGACATTAAGATAGCAATATTATAACTCATATTACTTTTATATCGCATGCTGTCTATGTTATACACTGTAAAAAATGATTCACTTTATTTACTCAATAAAATTGTGTAAAATGTTATATCCAATATTATTAATTAAATTTAACACATTAGAATTAATTAGAAATAATCAAATTAGATGCTTACAAGCAACCATTCAAAATGAGTAGAAGAACATGAAAAGATTAAGTAAAAATTACACAAAAATATTGATTTCATTGAAAACAAACAAACAAACAAAAACACTATGCTAAAGAATACTATGTTATGCATGCCAGGCCAGTAGTTGGCGATCATGAAACACCCTTCGAAAACATTATATGCATGCACATGACATCAACTTTTTTACAAATTCACATTTTTGTTGCTTACATAGATATGATACAGGCATCATGTTCAGAAGTTTGTGTCTTCAGTCCCCCAAAATAGAGTTATATAAGACACCTAAAGTTCACAAACAGAATCACTGAAGGAGAAAAGGGTACATTTATAGGGTTACCATTATAGTGGTCAGTGTTTGCTTTAGTTGGGCTCTTGACCCTTGGCTTTTTTAATATTATATTTTGTATGGCTGTTGTAACTGAATTATAACAGCTAGACATGCTAAGAGTAAAGATGTTCAGGTGGTGGTTGCGGCTATGATTTTACTTAACCATTGTTTGGCTTGAGTGGTATAAATAGAGCCTGTTTTTGGAGTTTTCTGTAAAATCCAGAGTTTAAGAATTCTGATTAAGAAAAATTTGTAGTGGGGAAGGGAAGTCTTCTTTTAGGCACACAGTGACATCAAGAACCAGCGTATGAATCTCAAGAATGGTGACAAACAGCATATTCAGATTAACAGATGAACTGTAAGCATCACAAAACAAGCTACTAAAAATTGCATAAAAAAGTAAAAATAAAAGAAAATAAGAATAAATCTAAGACAATTCATCTCATAATTTATTCATGCCACAAAGCATGATGGGAGCCATAAATGAGTTTTGATTGGTGGCTCCCAGAATGCAGTACAACATGCTTTTTGATGGTCACCATTGTTGAGGTTCTCAGCCTGATTCTAGATGTCTGTGTGCCTAAATGAAAGACATTTTCTTTTTTTTATTTAAATGTTTTGATCAGAAATGCTTCTAAGAATCTCTCTGATTATTGCCGAAAAACCAGACCTTATACTGTAGAGGCAAAAGATGCCTGCTGTTGATAAGACACAACTATCTCAGAAATCCAGATCAAATGTTGTCAAAACAAACAACACCACCTGATCTTATTCTTTTTTGGCTTGTCTAACTGCTGTATCACAACTACAGAAACCAAAAAAAATGTTTAAAAGTTTAAGGTTCAAGAGCCCAACTAAAGCAAACACTGACCACCGTAATGGTAACCAAAATGTAGATTATTCTCCTTCAGTGATTCTGTTTGTTAACATCAGGTGTCTTCAATAACTCTGTTTTGGGGGCTTGAAAACATAAGCTTTTGAACACGTTGCCTGTATCATCTCCATGTAAGCAACAAAAACATGCATTTGTGAATTACATTTTTGCGCTGTGTTTCTTAATTGCCAACTACTGGCCTGGTATGCATAACATAGTATTCATTAGCATAGTGTTTTGTTTTTCTTTCTCAAAGAAATGTTTTTTTTTTTGTTTGTTTAAACTTTACTTATTTTTTTCATGTTATTTTACTCATTTTGAATGATTGCTTGTAAGCATCTCATTTGATTAATTCTAATGAACTTTTATGTGTTAAATTTAATTAATAATATTGCTTGTAATCTGTTGCCACAATTTTATTAAGTAAATATAGTGTATTATTTTTAACAGTGTACACCAACTACACACACATTTCCCATCATGTATGCCTATGAAAGACGATCGAACCAATCAGAGTAGGTATGGGGCAGGTTAACGTGCAACCCCGCCTCTATATGCAGGCTGCAGCCAGGTGCTTCTCGTTTTTTGTCCAACAAAACCAATATTTTTGTACACATTTTACTTATTTTTTTCATGTTATTTTACTCATTTTGAATGATTGCTTGTAAGCATCTCATTTGATTATTTCTAATTAATTCTAATCTGTTAAATTTAATTAATAATATTGCTTGTAATCTGTTGCCACAATTTTATTGAGTAAATATAGAGTATCACTTTTTACAGTGTAGAACATAAAAAAATAAAAAATAAAAAACATCCTGGCATCGTGAAACATTGAGATGATGTAAATGAAACGTCATAATGTTTCACCTGATTATACATTTAGTCAGGAATTATAGTCTGGAAAAAGTCTAACTAGTAAAATGTGTACAAGTTATATGAAAACTAATACAAGTAGATTTATAATAAAAAAGACTTACTCATGTTTATCTCTGCTGGGTCAAGCTGCTTCGTTCTTCTTTCTGAAGTAATCCAAATCTTATTCCTCTCAGTGTGAAGCGAACAGTAACATTTAAAAAACGTGAAGTACAGTCTCGCTGCTTTGTTTGCTCTGATGAGGGCGGTTACCTGCCGTGAGCTTAAAGATTGTAATAACAATAGCGCGCTCGGCGCGGGGGCGTGGTCGCATTAGATATAATGAAGGGAGACGTGAAAGACGGACATCGCGTTGTTTTCATATGGATTACTTTATCACAGAATATTAGTTTTTGGTAGCACTTGCTTAGTTTAAAAGAAGACATGTCAAGCTTTCTATAGATATCTCTCTCATGTCTCTGTGTTGAGTATTCACTGAGTTACAGTTCATTTTATTGACGCGTTTCCGAATGAAGATCACCGCACACCAAGGCTGCAGACAGCGCACTCTGTTTGTTTTCTTTATTTTATAAATGCACAAAGTTTTGTTGTTATCATGTGTGTAAAGAAATAAAAGTAGACACTTTACAGATTCGATTGATGTATTGCTCTTATCAGTACGATCAAAACTGAAAGCGTAATTTAAGTTCTTTTTGGTCTTATCAGGAGAATTTGCCTCAAAACGCGTATCCGCGTTAGCCGACTCCAGAGGGTTAATTAGAAAAACCGGAACCGGGAACACTTCCCATAACACCCGATGTACTTGCTACATCATTAGAAGAATGGCATCTACGCTCATATTAGTCTGTTTTTCTCTTATTCCGAGATCACCGTAGCCACCAGATCCAGTCTGTATCCAAGTCAGAGGGTCACTGCAGTCACCCGGATCCAGTACGTATCCAGCCCAGATGGTGTATAAGCACCTAGAAAGGACCTCTACAGCCCTGAAAGACAGCGGAGACCAGGACAACTAGAGCCCCAGAGACAGATCCCCTGTAAAGACCTGGTCTCAGACGACCACCGGGACAAGACCACAGGAAACAGATGATTCTTCTGCACAATCTGACTTTGCTGCAGCCTGGAATTGAACTGCTGGTTTCGTCTGGTCAGAGGAGAACTGGCCCCCCAACTGAGCCTGGTTTCTCCCAAGGTTTTTTCTCCATTCTGTCACAGATGGAGTTTTGGTTCCTTGCCGCTGTCGCCTCTGGCTTGCTTAGTTGGGGACACTTCATTTACAGCGATATCATTGACTTGATTGTACAGATACTATTTAAACTAAACTGAGCTGGATGATGACATTGAATTCAATGATGAACTGCCCTTTTGCTTTATTGACACACAATTTTCCTATTTAAAGCTGTTCTTGACTTAACTTGTCACAAATGGGTGGGACTTTCACCGACTGTCGTCAGAGTAATTAGAAACCTGGAACTGCTGTGGGGAGAGACTTTTATGATTATTTTTAATTATAAAGCAATGAGAGAGTGGATTTTAACCATTATAGGCTGGTTGTTTTCACACACTGCGGCCAGACAACTGTGTTCAAACTAGTGTTGCTTTGTCAACGAATATTATGACTAAATATCATCGTCAACGAACCTTTATCATGTGACGAAAACAAGACGAGATGCAGCGAAAATGCTGATCATATGATGATGACTATAATTAAATGTATAATGTAATATTGTTGACGAATAAAAACGAGACTAAATGTGGTTTACAAAAAAAAACTATGCTAAAATGTCTCTTCGAAACGAAATTTGTCTTGTTTTTGTCTTGTTTAGTCGCGTTATTATGATCATTATTTTGCAGTATTTCTGTTTCCTGTGTCTCACTTCTGGGGCTGCAACAGGTCGCACTTCCTCAAGCCTCACTCGCGGCATTATTTAGATGACGACAACAAACAAAGTTAAGCGGGATTTATACTTTCGCCTGGCTCCGCTGACTGCGAGCGCATCTTCCCAAACAGACGAGGCTTTTATACTTGTCGCGTTTGCCGTTGCACTATTCTTTGAAATGACAATGGAGCGACTGTCCTCTAAAACCATTGGGAATCACCGGTGAGAAGAAGTCATTTGCCAGTATGGCCTGTACAAGTGATGAATGAGTTGAATTAATAATTTCTTTATGTACAAACTTAAAACAATCTTAAACTATTGGCTTTATTTCGCATCAAACACAAGACAACTTTAAGCAAATGGTGTATAATTAATATCTAAATGAATTCTAATTCTAATTTATACAATCAAAATAAAACATACTTCAAATAAGAAGCCTTGGACAAACTATGCAAACATTTTTTTCCAAAAAAAAAAAAAAAAAAAAAAAAAAACCTTTCGGGTCAAAAAGTACCTGATGGAGTTTGAACTTCACATTAAACTACTTGTGTTTCGCACAGACGTGCATGTTCGGCTAGAATCGCCCTGAACTCATGCATGTTCGGATGTTGAGCTATGCAGAAAGTTACAAAAAATCCCATGCACTCCGCCACGTGAAATGAGTTGGCACGCACTCAAAGCGAACTTCCGGCAACACCGCAATGATGTCATATTTTCCATGCTCACCCAAGCGAACTTGCGGACGCGTCTGGTATAAATCAGCCTTGGCACAGAGAAAGGGACTGATGACCGGCCAGCCGGGGTTCGTCTTTGGGAGAAAAATTAGCAGATTTTTATTTATTTGTTTTATTTAAATTTATGTGTGTGTACTTCTAACATGTTTGGTTGGTAAAATAAATGTAAATTTAAATCAGAGAGTCTTCCATGTCTGGAATGGATGTATTCTTAAGTCTGTAATGTAACAATAATATAATAGAAGATAACCTTGTTTGAAATGGGTTTGGCTAAAAGAAAATTTTGGTTTCATCTATACTACACAGCAAAATCCCCAGTGTTAATTTAACACTCTGGGTGTGGACTCATATAAACTCTGAAGCAGTGTTAAAAGTAACACTGAAGCAGTGTTGAAGTTAATGAGATAATTAGGTGATTAATTGAGTGATGATTGACCGTTATTGAAGACACCTGATTATAACAAGCAGAATCACCAAATGAGAAAATCACAATTTGTGTGTCACCATTATAGTAGTCAGTGTTTGCTTTAGTTGTGATCCTGACCCTTAAGTTGATAACTTTATATTTTGTGTGGCTGTGATAAATGAGTTATAACAGACAGACAAACCAGAGGAAAAGTGATCATGTGGTATTGATTATGTTTTGAACTAATTGTCATGTAGTGACCTGAACACCTAAATTGGGTTTGCTTTATTGGTTACGTAAATTAGGTGAAAAAATACAAGATCTGGAATTTTTGGAGTAGTCAGACATCTTTAAAAGTTAATTCAATGTAAAAAATCAATAAAGCACTCTTTAATTTAGACACACAGACATCAAGAATCAGCGTGATCATCACAACAATGGTGACCATCAAAAAAGCATGTTATAGCCAATAAAAACTCATCCATGGCTCCCATCATGCATTGTGGCTAGAATAAATTATGAACTGAATTGTCTTTGTAACTTCTTTTATTCTTACTATATTCTTTTATTATTGCTTTCAATAAAAGAAACAAAGCTCAAAGAAAAGACTCTAAATCAGTTCAGTGATTCAGATCAAATCATGATTGCGCTAAAACAATCTTCACCAATTTCTTTTGTTCTTGGTTTGTCTGTCTGTTATAACTCAGTTACATCAGCCAAACAAAATTTAATATTATGACGTCAAGTGTCAAGATCCCAACTAAAGCAAACACTGACCACTATAATGGTGACACACAAATTGTGATTTTCTCGTTTGGTGATTCTGCTTGTTAATATCAGGTGTCTTCAATAATGGTCAATCATCACTCAATTAATCACCTAATTATCTTATTAATTCAACACTGCTTCAGTGTTACTTTTAACACTGCTTCAGAGTTTATATGAGTCCACACTCAGAGTGTTAAATTAACACTGGGGATTTTGCTGTGTACTAAGTACTTATACTATATTGACTGGGTTAAATAGAATTGCATTACTAAAAAGAGACTAAAATACCATTTTCATTGACTAAAAGTAGACTAAATGTCATCAGCTTTTGTAGACTAACACTAGACTAGACTAAAGAGTATGAACGTGACTAAAACTAATAAAAACTAAAATGACAGCTTCTCACAAAGACTAGACTAAAACTAAAATTAAAACAGGCTGCCAAAAACAACACTAGTTCAAACGCCTTATGAAAGTGATTTTTGCATTCTATAGCACCTTTAAAATAACGTTTTAGTTATAAGTTCAACACGCTTTAAGTGCCTTCGGTGGGAAGGTGCGAGATCTCAGTATTGCTGTGTTCCGTTATGTGACATACTCGAGGTGTAATTTGGTGATTAGTTTCCATACGTTCCCTTTGGACATGGAAACACACAAAAAATGGATTCATTCGATTCGTTGTGCAGATTATATCATCACTCCGAATTCAAGAGTGTGCAGTCGTCACTTCAAAAGTGATGATTTGATTGAGCCATCAACTCCCAATGTAGTTTGGGCATGTAAACTACATGTAGTTATTGTAATTACGTAAGACAGCTGTGTAAACAATTAGGTGTGCAACTGACTATTTTACAATTCACAGAGTTTTGTTTGTTGTGTTTTGAAAATGGTACAAAAATGCTTGTGATCTTTGTGAAGAACAATGAAAAAGTTACAAATGTTTTTCCTGATATATTAAAGATTTGGTGGGCTGTATGAACTGCTGTGATAAAATTTGGGATTTTTGTGCACAGTGTATGACCACTTTTTTTTACACTAAATTTCAATACCGGGATAATACCATATAACGTGATATAAGCATTAGCAATTAATCGCAACAGGAAAATTTGATACTGACATATCCCTACTTCAGAGCGAAGTCTTTTCCTCTTATAAATCCTACTGCACCTTTAAGGGCTTGATTGGCATGGCACCACATGGTGCAGTTACTTTTGTGACATCCCTGTATGCAGGATCCATCAGTGACAAGGAGCTTCACAAGCAGTCTGGGATTGTGTCTCTGCTGAAACCTGACATGGCTATTATGGTCGATAAAAGTTTTCTGGTGGATGAAAACAAAGTCTACAGACCAGCTTACCTGTCAAAAAGGGAACAGATGTCGGCTGGTGAGGTGAGGGAGACGCAGTCCATTGCTCGACTGAGGGTCCATGTTGAGTGTGTCATCCGCTGGGTGAAACAACACAAGATGTTTGATACAGTCATCCCACTTTCAATCACAGGAAGCATAACCCAGATATAATTTTTTTGTTCTAAAAATGTTCTAAGAACATTACCATGCATTGTTCTAGCAATGTTTTTAGCGGGTAGTTTTATTTTTGTTCCCAGAACGTTCTCTCAAAAGATAGGATAACGTTCTCTAAAAACATTCTAAAAATGTTTATTAATAACATTATTAGAACATTATCCTCTAACATTCTAATAAAGATTTAAGCAGAGGTTTAGATGTTGATGTTGATGTCTGTTTAAAAGTAATAATTTGGTTTGATGTCACCATAATGGTGGTCAGTGTTGGCTTTAGTTGTGCAATTTGACACTTGACTTGTCAGTGTTGTTCTTTAGCTGTTGTAATCTTTGTTGTGGCAAAAACAGGGAGAGAAAATGTGATTAGATGATGCTGGTTGCTTGCTGATGATTAAGACATCACCACATATGTGTTCTGATTACCTGGTTTCACCCAATCTAATGTATGGTATTAGTTGCATATCATTTATTCAAGTGACTCAATGGGTCCACAGCCTGAGACACAGCTGAATTTAAAGCTTTTAAAGATAATTTCAAGGATTAGAGAATAAACAAAACGTAACATTGAAAAGACTCATACTGCCTAAGTACTGATCACCATAATGGTGACATCAAACTAAACTATTATTTTCAATAAACCATCAACACCTCTGTTTATCTCAATAAGAACTTTTTTACATTTATCACAGAAATAAAGTCAGTCTTGTTTATAATAAGTGAAGTTGGTAATACTGTTTTTGGAGTTATTTACGCTGGAGTTTGACATCAAACAAAGGTTGGGTTTTCACTTTCAACCAACATTTGACTTCTGAGCAATGTAAGTCCACATCTAGTGTAATGGGAAGCTTTATTAGAATGTTAGAGGATAATGTTCTAACAATGTTATCAATAGACATGTTTAGAATGTTTTTAGAGAATGTTATCCTACCTTTTAGCAGAACATTCTAGGAACTAAAATAAAACTTGCCGCTGAAAACATTCCCAGAACATGAACATTTTCTAGGTGGGAAACCAGCTATACACTGTTGCTTGCCTTCTTGTCAATACCAGAATGGGCCCTTGGTAAAAGCATGGGCAAAGGATTAAAGATTTAACAAAGCACTCTTTGTATGTGATGGATCCATTTTAATTGGCAGAGAATGCTATGTAAATGAAATGTATATGTGTAAAATGAAATGCATGTACTTGTGTATTTTTATGTATACATAACTATAAAGCGTGTATTCAACAATGCTAATGTATACATGTAAGTAACTTTAATGTAGCAATAATAAATAAATAATATAAATAACTGATAACTGCAATAATGTAAATAACTGATACAGCTTGTAAAGTGCATGTAAGCATGTAAATAACGCTGATACACTGTTTCTCTAAACATGTGAATATAAATAACTTTGATACAGCTTTTAATGTGCACCACTATTCTAACTAAGGTACAGTATTTCTTGTAAATATATAAATAAATAACTTTCTTACAGTGTAAAACTGTCAAATTTTTACACTTTTAGAGATTTTGGCAGATAGAAATAAAAAAAGAAATGGTCAGCCCTCTCACAAATGGTTTTAAACATTCTGTCTTTGTAGATGCGCTGGATCTTCATGTCATCCTGCGCATACACAACAAAATCACACCAGTCCAGTCCTGAAATCAGCATCTGACCTTGAACTTGCCATTAACCCTCTGGAGTCTAAGGGTATTTTTGGGGCTTGGAGAAGTTTTGTCATGCCCTGACATTTGTGCTTTTTTCAGTTTCTTATAAATATCTAAATGGCTAAAGTCTAATATCACTGTAATCAGCACAAACTAGGCTATAATAATATGTGAGCAGCATGTATGTACATGATTGTGTTTTTGAGAAAAAAAAAAAATGTTATGCGTGGTTAGTGAAAAACTAAAAATGTTAAATCACTATAAGGCAATAAAACACATACAGAAAATTGGTTCCCGGGACTTTTGAGAACTGGAGCTTGTAGCCTAGAATTTTTCTTTCTAAATGATGTGAAAATCATCTTGTTTACTCACTCACAGAAAACAATATATTGATTTAAATTTTCTAAGACACTTTTTGTGTAGAAAGGGTCTATCTATGCGAGAGGGCGTGAACTATCATGAATATCATTGTCCTTCACACCTGAGAAGACAAAGGCCCGCATAATGAGCTGCATAATGAGCCATTCAGTCAGCTGTGTGACTGAGAGAGGAAAAATTACAAGAAAGAATGCGAGGACAAAATAAATGTATATATTTTTTTGTTTATTATTTAGAATATTTAACTATCTCACAAAATAACTTTAGAAGTTAGCAAGAACACAGAAGACACAATCAAGGTGAAACTGTGCAAAAAAAAAAAAAAATTGTAAACAGGAAAAGTGCAAAAAAAAAATGTAAACAGGAAGAGTGCAAGATAAAAAACAGGGGTCACTATGTCACACAGTACCCAGAATTGCACAGTTATACATCTTTATGCCACTCTAGGAACACACCTGGACACACAAGTGCACATCACATGCCTGGCATTTCCAAGGAGAGTCCTGCCTCTTACCATGCTTTGCTTTGCAAAGCACACAAGTCCGGCGACCAGTAGTGGCATCTGAGGTCTGCTCAGTTCCTGGAAAAGGCACATGGTCAGCACTGGTCCGCTTGGGTGGTATTTTCTGTGACACACCACAGAGCTCTGCAATTAGTTCTTCCATAAACTCCTTGTGGGTCATGGTGCCATAAAGCTCTTTGTGCACAATAAAAGCATTGGTGGCAGCAATGTCCAAGAAGTGTAGAAAAAGCTTTCTGTACCACTTCATTGTTTTGTGCTGTGTACTGTAGTATTGTAACAGCTGATCAGACAGGTCAATGCCCCCCATGTGCTGGTTGTAGGCAGTCACAGGTGCAGGACATGGAAAACTCTTTGTCCTCCATCCATTTTGTGTTTTCGCCCTCCTCTGCACATTGTCTCCTGTATAAGCAGCATGGATGGTGGAGCAGACAGACACCTCTCGTGTGTCCATCCATTTCACAAACACAAGATGTTTGTCTCGAATCCACCTGATGGAGCCCCTCACAGATTTTTTGGTGAGTGAGTTAGCTGCATTCCGAGGGCAATCTTTCCTGTTGTCTCTGTAAGTCCCACATGCACCGAACTTCAAAGCGAACAAGTCTCTTAGGAGCTTGGGACTAGTGTAAAAATTATCCATGTATACATGGTACCCAGAGCCCAAAACTGTACGGTCCAACAGAGATGTCACAGCGTCATATGAAAGTCCATGGCCTGTGGGAAAGTGGTTCTTTCCTGTGTAAACAGCAAAGTCTGCAGTATATCCATTTGATGAGTCCGCAAGAACAAACAACTTGAATCCCCATTTGGTTGGCTTGGCTTTCATGTACTGAGTCATTCCTGTGTTTGCTTTGCATGCCACCATTCTTTCATCCACTGCCAAATTTTTTCTTGGATGATAGATGGCCTTACATGCAAGCCGGATAGTGTCCATGAGGGGTCTGACCCTGAAAAGACGGTCATGTTCAGCTGTGCCCCTTTTTTTGTCATTGTCCTGGTCTGCATCTGGGTGACTCATGTGCAGATTCCATGAAATGGTGCGGTATCTGTCCCTTGACATGATTGTGGCAGGAAAAGGAACAGAGAAAAGATTGTTCTGCCGCCAATAGTCTGTGATGGAACTCAACTTCACCATGGCCATGTAGAAGAGTAGCCCAATGTAGCAGTACAGCTCACTGATGCTGACGTCTGTCCATTTATATTTATGTCCCTTTGCACATGCCCTGGCAGCCTGAGCATTGGTGTTTCGACACAGAGTTGACACAGCAGTTTCAGAAAAAAACGTTTTGAATAGACTCATGGGAGTGTGTGCATCACATGGTCTTAGTTGTGGTCCAGGTTCCCGTGTGGGCAGGAATCTCAGAGCCTGTGGAGCCATGTCAATATCATCCTCTGTTTTCCATGACCAAGTGGGATGCTTATTTGCTTTAGCTCTCTTTGCCACAGGTTCTTTTGCACTGTTATTTTCACATCTGAAATAAAGAATAAAAATAAAAATGAGCATTTTTGATGTAGGTAAAACATGAAAGTGGTGTATTTGAAGTCTTAAAAATATTGTTGTTAACAACTGATGACATTTATTAAGAATTAGTGTTGTAAATACTATAATATATACAGTACAATACACTTTACTATAGTATGGTTCAAAAACACTATAGTATTTACTATAGCTAAATTACAATATATTTTTTTCATGTGGGATATAGGCATAACAATAGTACAATTTCTATTAACCCATACAGGAAGATTTGCTTATTGTGTCATCCAAACCACAAATAATGTTTCCATATTATTTAGGCATAGGCATAATAAAAGTACAATACTGTGCACTTCCTCAGTATGATTTTCCAGCGAAGTCAAAACACGGGACTCGCGTGCCTTTGTTATGCATGATGCCGGTGATGCAGCCACAGTCCTAAAAGAAAATTGAAACTGTTGTTAGCAATTACCAGAGGATTCATAACTGATAATATATTACATCATTGATAAGAATAGACGCGCGTATATGTCTGCCGATGACCCACTTATCAGCGACATTTGCAGCTTTATGATACATTTACACCTCGGACAATCGCGAACGCCAATAGCCGGGTATAACGCTTTTGAAACTTTAACCACATCTGATATTCGCCAACAAAAGCTAAGTTGGTAAACAATTTCACCATTTGGAAAAATACAGTCTAAACAATCCACAATGTAAAAAAAAAAAAATAAATAAAAAAAATAAAATAGATTACAAAAAAACATGGTTAATTTTTGTAAGAGATATAATATTGTAGCCCATTTATGTTTATATCGGCCTATAGCATTATATATGTATTATATAGTTATATAGGCTATATATCATCATCATATATCATAATATAAATACGCACTTTGCTCTGATTTTAGTCAGCCTGTTTGGAGACGTCCAAATGTAGATATAAAATATGCTATAGCTGAGCAACATTTTAAATCATGAAGGTAATAATAAAAGGCTTACTCGTCAGGAATTATATCCTCCGCTGGATCCAGATGTTCTTCATAATGCAAACATTCATCATCTGAGTCATGTTCTTCCTCTGAGGAGAAAGTAGCCTCTTCGTCGCTGTCCATGACCATCCGAAGTGCTTCTTCACCCGTGTAGCGTGCCATCATCCAAACGCGCAGAAAAAAAGTGAGTAGTTCTATGATGAAACTTGACGTTTTATGTCATTTCTCGGGGGCGTGTACGTGATTACCTGGCTCACCTCAGTTCATTTCCATATGAACAGCGCACTAAGAGGGGGATGGGAACACATTATCTATAATGAGACGATACAGGAGAAACTGGACCAGTCCTTACGTTCATATAAATTACATAAAAATAGATTATTTGTTTTTTACTTGAATCTGTTTATTTAAAAGTAGACATTTCAAGCTTTCTATACATATATTTATCTTGTATTTGAGGCAAGTATTCGCTGAGATTCGGGATGTTTCATTTAGGTGTCTGTGAAGAGAGGTGACGGAGACAGAGATGGCAGATAATGCACTCTGTTTATTTTCTTTATTCTACAAAAGTACAGCGTTTTGTTTTTATCATGAGTGTATACAAAAAAATGTAGACCCTTTACAGATTTGATTGATGTGTTGCTCTTATCTGTACGATCAAAACTGGAAGTGCAATTTAAGTTATTTTCGGCATTATCAGGAGATTAAGCCGCAAAACGCGTATACACGTTAATCGACTCCAGAGGGTTAACAAGCATGCTGTTGTTTTAACTCTGGTGTGCCATTTTGCAACTTCAGGTAAGGGCAGTCAACGTAACTTTTTAATGATGCCTTAATTCATCTGGGTGAATTAAGAATCCACAAGGATAGAAGTTCACACCACGCAACAGACAGTATTCCTCTATCACTGCAGACTCTATTTCTAGGCCTCTCTTCATGTCCGCTGTCTGGAGAGTTCCTCCGTTGATCATTTCAGCCAGGTGTTCGGCTGAGCTCTGGCCACGCACATGACAAACCTCCCTAAAACGGGACGATGTTACCCGGGGCTTTCGAACTGAGTGCCAATCCAGTGATGCACTCTGGTCTTTGGTGGCATGCTCAATTTTGTGTGCCATTTCCAGAGTTACAGCCAGTTACTCCATGTGTAGTAGGTCATGTTTGCTATGTACAAATATGCACACAGATGTGTCAAGGGTGTAACCATCTAGTGGCAGAGGTGGAGGTGGTGGGGCATCTTTATGGGGAGTGATGTTGCAGGTTGTTGCTGCTGGCTGTTGGTACGACAGAACACTCCCAGCCTGAATTTTACCATAGGCAGAATATACAAAAGAATCATCGTTGGACATCCCAATTGTGGTGACTAAAGGGGCTGTAGTGGTGGCAAAGTCTTTATACACCTCTGCCACTTGCAGGACTGAGAGATCAGGAAGCTCACCGGCAACACCTTTATACAAGGTACTCCTGAAATATAGAAATTTTACCTACATCATTTATGCTGCAGCACCCAGGGAGCAGTTGGGGATTCAGTACCTTGCTCAAGGGCACCTCAGTCGTGGTATTGCCAGCCCGAGACTCAAACCCACAACCTTAGGATTAGGAGTCAAACTCTCTAACCACTAGGCCACGACTACCCCACAAAAAAAGTTTTAGAGTGCTAAATATTTATTTAAGAGACTGGTCATACCTGCATCAACATGTATTGTAGAAATTATTATAAATTTAACAAGAAAAAACTAAATATGAACAACAAATCATATTTCAGGTCTTTATGTTTGTCTGTCTACTCTCAGACTATGTGGCTTCTCGGCCTTTCTCATAGATCTGAAACAAGTCGCTCTCACGCTTATCTCTACTGTCACCTGATCCTTATTAGAAACTGAAAAATAAAAAAATGTGACAGTTACAGTTCTAAAGAATCACACATATTGTATTAACATTTAACACTAGAACCGGCAGAGGTTGCTGTATGCCTAAAAGCGGCAGCGGGTAAATTTTACCCACGCACATTACAACTGTATTAATCTGGCTAAAGAACATATTATTTCACTGCATTATGCCACTCAAGATGGCGCTGCGGAGCTCGGACGCCGTCCAGGTCGCTCTGCTTAGATTGTGCTTTTATTTACTTTTTTAAGTACCTTTGCTTTCTCTTTTAACACACATAATGTCTGCACTGCTCATTTATGACAAAGGAACACTTTTGGACATTGGACAACGCTTCACTGATCTGTTTCAGGACACTTTATCCTCCAATCCATCATGGCCATCTGAGATTCTCCGGAACACAGAGACGAACCAACAACATGTATGTTAGACCCTATTCCATCTAAGCTCCTAAAAGAGGTGCTTCCAGAAGTCATACATCCTCTTCTGACTATTATTAATTCCTCATTGTTATTAGGATATGTCCCCAAAACCTTCAAACTGGCTGTTATTAAGCCTCTCATAAAAAAAACACAACTTGACCCCAAAGAACTAGTTAATTATAGACCGATCTCGAATCTCCCTTTTCTGTCCAAGATACTAGAAAAGGTAGTATCCTCACAATTATATTCCTTCTTAGAGAAAAATGGCATCTGTGAGGATTTCCAGTCAGGATTTAGACCGTATCATAGTACTGAGACTGCTCTCCTTAGAGTTACAAATGACCTGCTCTTATCATCTGATCGTGGTTGTATCTCTCTATTAGTGCTATTGGATCTTAGTGCTGTGTTCGACACTATTGACCACACTATTCTTTTGCATAGGCTAGAACACTTTGTTGGCATTAATGGAAGTGCATTAGCATGGTTTAAATCGTACTTATATGACCGCCATCAATTCGTAGCAGTGAATGAAGAGGTATCATATCGTTCAAAAGTGCAGTATGGAGTACCTCAAGGCTCAGTACTAGGGCCGTTACTCTTCACGCTTTACATGTTACCCTTGGGAAATATCATCAGGAAACACGGTGTTAGCTTTCACTGTTATGCTGATGATACTCAGCTCTATATTTCTTCGCGGCCCAGCGAAACATACCAATTTGAAAAACTAACGGAACGTATAGTCGATATAAAAAACTGGATGACGAGTAATTTCTTACTGCTAAATTCTGAAAAAACAGAGGTGTTAATTATAGGACCTAAAAGCTCTGCATGTAATGACCTAGAACACTGTCTAAGATTTGATGGCTGTTCTGTCAATTCTTCGTCATCAGTTAGGAACCTAGGTGTGCTATTTGATAGCAACCTTTCCTTAGAAAGCCACATTTCTAGCATTTGTTAAACTGCATTTTTCTATCTCAAAAATATATCTAAATTACGGCCTATGCTCTCAATGTCAAATGCAGAAATGTTAATCCATGCGTTTATGACCTCAAGGTTAGATTATTGTAATGCTCTATTGGGTGGTTGTTCTGCATGCTTAGTAAACAAACTCCAGTTAGTCCTAAATGCAGCAGCTAGAGTTCTTACTAGAACCAGGAAGTATGATCATATTAGCCCGGTCCTGTCAACACTGCACTGGCTCCCTATCAAACATCGTATAGATTTTAAAATCTTGCTTATTACTTATAAAGCCCTGAATGGTTTAGCACCTCAGTATTTGAACGAGCTTTTGTTACATTATAGTCCTCCACGTCCGCTCTGTTCTCAAAACTCTGACAATTTGATAATACCTAGAATATCAAAGTCAACTGCGGGCGGCAGATCCTTCTCCTATTTAGCGCCCAAACTCTGGAATAACCTACCTAACATTGTTCGGGAGGCAGACACACTCTTGCAGTTTAAATCTAGATTAAAGACCCATCTCTTTAACCTGACTTACACATAACATACTAATACAATTCTAATATACAAATCCGTTAAAGGATTTTTAGGCTGCATTAATTAGGTAAACCGGAACCGGGAACACTTCCCATAACACCCGATGTACTTGCTACATCGTTAGAAGAATGGCATCTACGCTCATATTAGTCTGTTTCTCTTCCGAGGTCACCGTAGCCAGTCTGTTTCCAAGTCAGAGGGTCACTGCAGTCACCCGGATCCAGTATGTAACCAGCCCAGATGGTGGATCAGCACCTAGAAAGGACCTCTACAGCCCTGAAAGACAGCGGAGACCAGGACAACTAGAGCCCCAGAGACAGATCCCCTGTAAAGACCTTGTCTCAGACGACCACCGGGACAAGACCACAGGAAACAGATGATTCTTCTGCACAATCTGACTTTGCTGCAGCCTGGAATTGAACTGCTGGTTTCGTCTGGTCAGAGGAGAACTGGCCCCCCGACTGAGCCTGGTTTCTCCCAAGGTTTTTTCTCCATTCTGTCACCAATGGAGTTTTGGTTCCTTGCCGCTGTCGCCTCTTGCTTGCTTAGTTGGGGACACTTCATTTACAGCGATATCGTTGACGATCGTTGCACAGATACTATTTAAACTGAACTGAGCTGCATGATGACATCACTGAATTCAATGATGAACTGCCTTTAACTGTCATTTTGCATTATTGACACACTGTTTTCCTAATTAATGTTGTTCAGTTGCTTTGACGCAATCTTTTTTGTTTAAAGCGCTATATAAATAAAGGTGACTTGACTTGACTTGACGAACAATGGCCACCTGAGGCGACGGACCAAGAAACACTGCGGGAAACACGCTGGGATTCGCAACAGCCTGAGGAAAAGAGCTCACAGTCCTCTTCTACCGAGCATTCTGCTCACCAATGTCCAATCTCTTGAGAATAAGATGGATGATCTTAGAGCCAGGATAAATTTCCAATGGGACATAAGGGACTGTAACTTCCTTTGTTTGTCTGAAACATGGCTCACGACCTCGGTCCCGGACACTACTGAAACGCCATCTGAAAACTTCTGTGTTTTACGGATGGACAGAACAGCTGATGTGGTGTGACCCCAGGAATATCTCCACTCTGTCACGCTCCTGCTCGCCTCATCTGGAACATTTATCCATTATTTGCCACCCATTCTCTCTGCCCCAGGAGTTTTCATCGATCATCGTTACTGCTGTCTACATCCCACCACAGGCAGACACAAGCTTGGCTTTATCTAAGCTTCACAATGCGCTCAGCGGTTACATTAACAAACATCCTGACACTGCTCTTATCATCACGGGGGATTTTAACAAAGCCAACCTTAGGCAGGTCATGCCAAACTTCTATCAGCATGTATCCTGTCCAACCAGAGGACTGAATACACTGGATCACTGTTACCCTCAGTTTAAGAATGCCTACAAAGCCCGCTCACTACCGGCATTTGGCAAATAAGATCATGCCGCCATTTTCCTCACACCAGAATATAAATAAAGGCTCGTTCAAGAACCCCCGGTGCAGAGGGTGGAGACGCACTGGTCCACCCACACTGTAAAACCTGACAAGTCACAGTAACTCAAACCGTTTGAGTAAACAGATTGCCTTTACTTAAACCATGTAAGTTTTAAAACTTTGCAATTATGTAATCAAGTGATTAATTAAGTGCTGATTGAGCATTAGTGATGAACAGCTGCTGTTAACAAACAGAATCACCAGCTCCACTTATTAGTAACCAGACTGACTTTATTTCTGTCAGACGTCTACAGAAGATCTTATTGAGAATTGACTAAGGTTTAGATGTTGATTTATTGTTTCATTTGAAGTAACCATGTTAGAGATCAGTGTTTGCTTTAGTTGGGCTCTTGACCCTTGACTTCTGTCTTAGATAATTTTTTTTGGACATTGTAGCCATGTGTTTTTGAAACATGTTTGTTATAACTCAAAAACCCAGAGAAAATATGATCAGGTATTGGTTGTTATACAGCATACTGGTAATGAAAATCATCAATTATGGAGCTGATCAGAGTTCAAAATCTTACTAAATAGGTGTTCTATAGTTAGTTCAGTTGATTACAATGAAAGCCATTCAAAAAGTCAGTGGTTCTTTCATAATCAGTTAATATAAAGGACTTTCCAAACAGTTTGGTCTTCTATGGTGTCAATTAGTCACACACAGAATCAGAATATGAACCTCAACAATGGTTACGAAAAAAAAAAAAAACATGCTGCAATGCATGCTGGGTACTATTGTAGTACAAAACCCATCCATGGCTCCCAGCATGCTCTGCTGCATTGTTTTTTTTTGTTTTTTGTTTTTTTTATGGTCACCATTGTTGAGGTTCATATGCTGATTATTGATGTCTATGTGTGACTAAGTGACACCATAGAAAACCAAACTGTTTGGAAAGTTTGGAACTGTTTGGTTACTATGTAACCAAGATGGCGGCGCGTCCACACGCAGCGGCTTCTCTCTGCTAGTGATGGGAAGTTCGGCTCTTTTCAGAGAGCTGGCTCTTTTGGCTCAGCTCCCAAAGAAGAGCCGGCTCTTTTGACTCCTGAACGGCTCTTTAATTTAGGATTTTTTGTAGGCCTTTATTTTACCATAGCTTTGCAAAAATTAATGGTTTGTGTGTTGAAAACCCTTTCATGTGCAGTGTTTTTACGAGAATCCTTATAATTGCCTAATTTTGTGCATTTATTTTGTTACGAACCCATTCTTTTGTTTGTTTTGTTTAATATTTTAATCAAACATTTTATTGCACAAATTAACAAAACAGCAAATAAATGCACAGAACAGAACTAGAACCAAACTCAAGCAAACAGTATTAATGTCCTCAGTGAAGATTGGCATTCAAAAAAACCAGATGCCTCAGCTTTGATGGACTGATCCTATTTCTTCTTTCTGTGATTATCTGCCCTGTTTCACCCCCTCTCTGTTTTTACATAATGGTATGATCCCATATCCTCACATCTGATTGGCCGCGATGCGATTGCTGACCAATCAAAACAAAGTTCTGCCTTGAGGGAAGCAGCGAAAGGAAAAAAACTGGGAGCCGGCTCTTCTGATTCACTACAAAGCATCGGCTCTCAGAGCCGCATCTTTTGCGCATGACACATCACAAACACGTGTTTTCGTGTTTTTTGTCTTGTGAGTCGCAGTGTTTTTGTACGTCGTCATCGCGTCTATCTGTCTTTAAGCGCGCATACAGTCGTGAGTTTCTGCTGGATGTCGGCAGAGCCGCATTTTTAGAGTTAAACTCCGCGCACGCGGAACAGCTGCGGGCCATCGGACTACTCCGGAGGCCTACATCATCACCGACCCCCACTACTACATCTCGCCCACAGCGGAGGCGCCACAAGCGGCGTGAGAGGAAGCAGAAGAGGGGTAAGCGTGGAGGTATCCGGGCTAGGTTAACGGCTAACCCACACAAGCCATCTATCCCCACCATCGTACTGGCTAACGTACGCTCTTTGGACAATAAACTGGACTACATCCAATTACTACGCTCAACTCAGAGGACTGTAAGAGACTGTTGTGTGTTTGTATTCACGGAAACATGGCTCAGCGACAGCGTTCCGGACTGCGCCATTCAGCTCGACCAGCTGACGTGCTATCGAGCAGACAGAGCTCGCGTCGCGGGAGGAAAAACCCGTGGCGGCGGGCTTTGTGTTTACATCAATGACGCGTGGTGCCGCGATGCTGTTGTGATCTGCAAACACTGCTCACCCCTGGTGGAGTTCATGATTATTAAGTGCCGGCCATTCTACTTGCCGAGGGAATATACTGCCATACTGCTCGTTTCGGTTTACATTCCCCCGAACAACAACAGCAACAGGAACGATGCACTAAATGAACTGTACCAGCACATCAGCGAACAGCAGACAGCACACCCCGATGCTTTTCTCATCATAGCTGGGGATTTCAACCATGCTGACTTAAAGAGTGTGTTTCCAAAAATACAACAACACATTAACTTTCCAACGCGAGGTAATAACATTTTAGACTTTGTTTACACCACACAGAGAGGAGCTTACAAAGCCCTCCCCCTCCCCCACCTCGGTGCCTCAGACCACATCACTGTCATGCTAATGCCTGCATACAGACCGCTCGTTAAAGTCGCTAAACCAGTTCAGAAACAGATTCAAGTGTGGCCAGAAGGGTCGTCTGACGCTCTTCAGGACTGCTTTGATACAACTGACTGGAATATGTTTAAGCAGGCTGCCACTTACAATAACTCCACTGACCTCCAGGAGTACTCGGAGACTGTCACTGCCTACATCACCAAGTGTATTGAGGATGTAACAGTCACAAAAACCATTACTGTCTGGGCCAACCAGAAGCCGTGGATGACAGGGGAAGTCTACAGACTCCTGGAGACGCGGAACGCTGCCTTCAGAGCTGGAGACGAGGGGGGCCTGAGAACAGCCAGGGCCAACCTATCCCGCGGCATCAGATTGGCTAAGAGACAGTACTCCAGGAGGATAGCCCATCGTTTCAGCGACAGCAGAGACACTCGGAGCCTGTGGCAGGGGATACAGACCATTACGGACTACAAGCCCCCACAGCGGACCTGTGACAGCAACATCTCTCTGCTGAACGAGCTGAACACCTTCTTCGCTCGCTTTGAGGCACAAAACAGCTCCACTGCACAGAAGACTCCACCTCCTCCCAGTGACCAGGTGATGATGCTGACCCCGGACAGCGTGAGGAGATCCTTCAGCAGGATCAATGCACGCAAAGCTCCGGGTCCTGACAACATTCCTGGGCGTGTACTGAGAGACTGTGCAGCAGAACTCACTGATGTCTTCACAGACATTTTCAACATCTCACTGAGTCAGGCTGTTGTTCCCACATGCTTCAAAGCTACCACCATCATTCCAGTCCCGAAGAAGCCATCTCCATCCTGCTTCAATGACTACCGTCCTGTTGCACTTACTCCCATCCTCATGAAGTGCTTCGAACGGCTAGTCATGCACCACATCAAGTCTGCCCTACCCCCCTCTCTGGACCCATTCCAGTTTGCATATCGGTCCAACCGGTCGACCGATGATGCCATCTCAACTGCCCTCCACTCAGCACTCACACATCTAGAGAAAAAAGACTCATACATCAGAATGCTGTTCATAGACTTCAGTTCAGCATTCAACACAATCATCCCTCAACAGCTCATTCACAAACTGGTCGAGCTGGGGCTCAACACTTCGCTGTGCAACTGGCTGTTGGACTTTCTGACTGGAAGACCTCAGGCAGTACGTGTCGGCAGCAACACATCCAGCACCATCACACTGAACACTGGGGCCCCCCAAGGATGTGTGCTGAGCCCCCTCCTCTTCACTCTGCTGACACACGACTGCACACCGTCACACAACTCCAACCTCTTCATTAAGTTTGCGGATGACACGACTGTGGTGGGTCTCATTAGCAACAGAGATGAGACAAACTACAGGAGCGAGGTGAGCCGCTGGCCGGGTGGTGCAGTGACAACAATCTCTCTCTGAACGTGGAGAAGATGAAGGAGATTGTTGTGGACTTCAGGAGAGCGCACACTCAGCATGTTCCTCTGACCATCAACGGTGCGACTGTGGAGAGAGTGAGCAGCACCAAGTTCCTGGGTGTGCACATCACAGAGGACCTCTCCTGGACCGACAACACTGCAGCACTGGCCAAGAAATCACAACAGCGTCTCTACTTACTCCGTAAACTGAGGAGAGCCAGAGCCCCACCCCCCATCATGTACACTTTCTACAGAGGCACCATCGAGAGCATTCTGACCAGCTGCATCACTGTGTGGTATGGTGCCTGCAATGCGTCCTGCCGGAAGACTCTGCAACGCATAGTGAGAGCAGCTGAGAAGATCATTGGTGTCTCTCTCCCCTCCCTCCAGGACATTTATGGAACCCGTCTCACTCGAAAAGCCCTCTGCATTGCAGGTGATCCCACTCACCCGTCACACAGCTTCTTCAGTCTGCTGCCATCAGGGAGGAGACTGCAGAGTCTCCAGGCCAGGACCAGCAGACTGAAGGACAGCTTCATTCATCAGGCTGTCAGGAAGCTGAACTCGCTCCCGAACTTGCCCCCCCGTCCCTCTTCTGCCTCAGGCACCACTGAACTATGAACCCCCCCCCCCCAGGTCCCACATCCCCAGGTCCTTCCACCCCCCCTCCGTCTAACATACGATGTCATGCACCAGTCACTTTGTGCAGCAGTGGTCTGCTCACTACCTCATTCACTCATTCACCATGGAACTGACATCATTCTACCAACTCATCAGTCAGTTTAATAAAATAACTGCTCTTGAGCCCTTTGTCACTTTGTCACTTTTAATCAGACTGAATAAGCTATTTTTTTATGCACTAAAAATCTTTTTATCTGCACTGTTTGTTCACTGGTTTGCACTCTATCTGCCATGTGCCTTGCGCTGCTTTTATTTAACCTTATTTTTACTTAATTTTTTCTATTATGTCTTTTTTTTACATTCCCTTATTGTATAGTTTTATCTTATATTTTATATTTGCTCTAGATTTTTAGGCTCTACTGTTAGTGTTATCTGTATGCACCGGGGGTCTGAGAGTAACGCAATTTCGATTCTCTGTATGTATGTACTGTACATGTGGAAGAATTGACAATAAAGCAGACTTGACTTGACTTGACTTGACTTGAAGTTCTTTATATTAACTGATTATCACAGAACCACTGGCTCTTAGAATCACTTTTACTGTAATCAATCCAACTAATTACACAACACCTATTTCATCAGAGATTAGACTCCAAACAGTTTAATAATCAATGATTATCATCATCAATATACAGTATAACAACCAACACCTAGGTACAAGTTAGATAAAAAAAAATGCTAACCTGAATGCACTGTAAGTTGCTTTGGATAAAAGCAGCTTCTAAGAGTGTGAGTGTGTGTATAACACCTGATGATATTTTCTCTGGGCTTTTGAGTTACAACAAATGGTTACAACAGCCAAAGAAAAAACTAAGACCGAAATCAAGGGTCAAGAGCCCAACTAAAGCAAACACTGATCTCTAACATGGTTACTTTAAATGAAAACATAAATCAACATCTAAACCTTAGTTAATTCTCAATAAGATCTTGTGTAGACGTCTGACAGAAATAAAGTCAGTCTGGTTATTAATAAGTGGAGCTGGTGATGCTGTTTGTGGGGTTGTTTAATCAGATCTTGAGAGATTTAATGTATTTTATTTCAGTTTATTTTATCTAAGGCTGTGTCTGAAGTCAGTTGTAGTTCTTGTGTTTCTCTTTTCTTCAGTAATTCTGTTTGTTAACAGCAGCTGTTCATCACTAATTCACAATTATCACTCAATTAATCACTTAATTACTTAATTGCAATGTATATCTTCTTTCAGTGAACTCAACTGAATTAAGTTCAGAGTACTCATAACTGTTAGTTTTAAAACTTAAATGGTTTAAGGCAATCGGTTTCCTCAAACGGTTTGAGTAAACCCAACTTGTCATGTTTTTAAGGATATTTGTTTACACAAAAGGTTTGAGTTACGTTACTTGTCGGGTTTTACAGTGTGTTAGTTTTAAAACTTAAATGTTTTAAGGCAATCGGTTTCCTCAAACGGTTTGAGTAAACCCAACTTGTCATGTTTTTAAGGATATTTGTTTACACAAAAGGTTTGAGTTACGTTACTTGTCGGGTTTTACAGTTTTAAAACTTAAATGGTTTAAGGCAATCGGTTTCCTCAAACGGTTTGAGTAAACCTAACTTGTCAGCTTTTTAAGGATATCCGTTTACTCAAACCGTTTGAGTTAAGTTACTTGTCGGGTTTTACAGTGCACTCTGAAGCCATGCTACAGGTGGCTCTTGATGACATATACTGAGACATGTTTCGGGCAAGGTTAACTGACGTCAGCGAGTTCACGGATGTAGCATTAAGCTTTGTAAACAAGCTAGCCGAGCAAGCAACTAAAACAGTAACTATAAGTACTTTCTCAAATCAGAAACCATGGGTGGACAGATCAATCTGTGCTGCAGTAAACAAATGCACTGCCGCATACAACGCCGGTCTTTTGTCGGGGAACATGAACGAGTACAAAGCATTGTGCTATGCTCTCCGACATGCAGTAAGAGCCGCCAAACTCCGATACAGGGAACGAATAGAGTCTCATTTCCAGCTCAATGACTCCTGACGCATCTGGCAAGGACTAAGAACCATCTGTGCCTTCGGAAATAAATCCTCTGCAGAGGTGAGCGCAGATCCGTTGCTGGCTGACGAGTTAAACACTTTATATGGCAGCTTTGAAAACAATCTGAGCAGCGCGAGTCTGCCGATCAGCGCGTCAGGAAGCAGCCGTCAGAGCAGTGATAATCATGTAATCACCGTGTCGGAGGACAAGGGTCCTAAAGTGAGTGAACGTCAGGAAAGCAGCCGGACCTGATGGGATTTCTGGCCATGTTCTGAGGTCCTGCGCTGATCAGCTCACTGGTTTGTTTACATCCATCTTTAATGAGTATCTTGTTACCTCGGTGGTTCCCACCTCGTTTAAAGAATCTGTCATCATCCCTGTGCCTAAGAACAATAAACCCTCTTGTCTGAGTGACTATCGTCCAGTTGCCCTCACATCAATAGTCATGAAGGTCTTTGAGGGACTGGTTAAAAACTTCATCTGCTCCTCCATCCCGGATACTTTGGACCCTCTTCAGTTTGCTTATCGCCCCAAAAGATCCACTGAAGATGCCATCTCTCAGATCCTGCACTCTTCTTTCATGCACATTGACAGCAATAACGGGAACTATGTAAGGCTGCTATTTATCAACTATAGCTCAGTTTCAATACTATAGTCCCCATCAAGCTAGCTTCTAAACTCATAGACCTCGGCCTGAATTCTTCACTCTGCAACTGGATTCAAGACTTCCTCACCGGCAGACCTTAAGTGGTGAAAGTAGGCCAGTTCACCTCCAGCTCCATCACCCTGAACGTAGGGGCCCCACGGGCTGTGTCCTGAGTCCCCTGCTCTACACACATGACTGCGTGTCTTTCCACAGCTCCACATCTATTATCAGATTTGCTGATGATACTGCCTCATTTCCAACAGTAATGAAGCCTCATACTTGGATGAGGTAGAGAAACTCACATCATGGTGCCAGGACAATTGTCTCTCTCTGAATGTGAGCAAAACTAAAGAGCTGATTGTTGACTTCAGGAAGAGACAGCAGTGGCCCTATACTCCTCTAATGATCAGCGGGACCCCTGTGGAGAGGGTGAGCAGCTTCAAGTACCTCGGTGTAAACATCTCAGAGGACCTGACTTGGACTACACACATTCAAACTCAGGTTAATAAAGCCAGGCAAAGACTGTACCATCTGTGACAGCTGAGAGAATTCAGGGTTTCACCAGCAATCCTGAAAACTTTCTATTCAGGGGCCATAGAAAGTGTATTGACTCAGTGTATATCAGTGTGGTATGGGAACAGCTCCAGTCATGACTGCAAAGCCCTGCAGAGAGTTGTGCGCTTAGCTGAGCGCATCTCCGGGTCTGTTCTCCCCTCTCTGCAGGACATCTACCTCAAACACTGCAAAAACAGAGCTGTTAAAATCATCAAGGACTCAATCCACCCCAGTAACCATCTTTTCACTTTGCTGCCATCTGGTAAGCGCTTCCGTAGCCTGATGTCAAAAACTGAGAGACTTAGGAGGAGTTTCTTCCCCAGGCCATCAGGCTCCTAAACTCAAAACCAGCCTCTTAACATCTTCATGTCTCCACTTAATATTCACTTTATCAGTAAGATATTCATCATTCACTACCTCACATTGACATTCTCACAGTGTCACAACCTGTTTGCACATTTGCCTCTTGTACATTCCTGTGTATCTTAATATTTAAGACTACAGTATACTTTCATGCACATTATTTTCTATTCTATATTTAATTCTACAGTATACATCTTTTTTATTCTTATATTTTTATTGTTTACTTTTATTTAATTCTTTCATACCTATATTTATGTATATTTTCCTCTGTGTTGTATTCTTTAATAATTGCACTGTCCATGGAGCGGACCTGACTCACATTTCACTGCTGGTTATATATTCTCTATATGATCATGTATGTGATGAAGAAGTGTCTAGAGTCATGAAATGATTATGTCTAGTCATCAACTATATTTTTATCCTATTGTTTTAGGTTCAATACTTTTTTAAATGCAGGATACTTTTACCTATTTACACCTATCTATAACAGTCAGTAAGCAAAAAAAAAAAAAAAAAACCTGCACTGACAACGGAAAATAGACGGTAGTAGCCTAAATATTTGGGTAATACATTATTATACAATGTCATTAATCAATATATTAAGATAACCCATGCTATTTAAATGACTAAAATAGCCTATAGACAATAATGAGCAATAATAATCCACCACACTGCATAGGAAGATGTGATGAAAATTCAAGCGCACAGCTTCACCTAAATATTTATTAATTTGTTTAGTTATATAATTTATAATTTGAATAAGAGAACAACAACATTATGATATCTGGATGACTGTCAGATGAGCCATCAGATGCTGAGCCGACCCAGGATGCATCAGACTCTCCATCACTTTAGTGTTTCTAATACCTATCTTCCATAAATTGCCTTTTTTGTCATTTTGACTTAATTATGAAACTGATAACTGCTAAATCAGTGAGTAAAAGGCGTTGCCTAGAAATGTACAGTGTTAAAGCATAAGCGGCAAGAAAATGACAGCGGTAATATAGTTCGGTAATGTAGCTGGTAAATTGGACCCGCTGGTGCTTATTTCAGTGACGTTTACATTAGTTAGCCTGCTAGCAGCTTTCTGTACTCACCTGTATGTTCAAAACTGAGGTGATTTCACTGCAGCTCTTCTCTTTCCCCTTAAAGTTGTGATACTTTTTCCACATATTATTCAGACTGTCCTGTTACTACAAAACTCTCCACTATCCAACAGAACCGTAACTTATGGTGCGTTCAAGTCATGTCGGCTACATCAGATTTACGAGTTAAACACACATGAATGCCACCACAAAGTCGTAAATACGAGTGTGGAAACTTAGAATTTTCTTTAAAATCTGAGTTTCTGAGTTGGGGGCGTGTCAATGAGAAACATGGCGGAATCGATGGATGCAGCATCTGTTGTTGATGGTTGTTGATGGGGGGACTAAATTCCATCAGTGAACGCCTCACATTACCTGATATTCCGCACCTGACATTGGGACAGATCGAGGTGCTCGACAAGATTTTTGCTCCGATTCTCAGGAGGGGAAAAATGGGGCTAAATCGCGCTAAAAGTCCTGTAGTGTGAGTCCGGCTTTAACAGATAGAAAACAAAACTCTGACTTTAAAATTAAGAACATTCAGAAACGAAGCTAGCTAGCTTGTTAGCTTGAGAATACTTACCCTCAAATTTGTCGATGTAACTCAAAATATACAATTTAAAACCTTTCTCCTTTTTACTAGAAGGAGTGACAAATTCCAACCTTACAATTCGGTTGACGTCGTTCACCTTAATCCGAGGAAGCTCTCGCAAGCAGCGAGCGTAAAATGTCATGCTGACAGTGTCATTAAAACGATGCAGTAATCGACAGTACAACTGAGACAAAACACGGCAGTGACCGTGCATAGAGTCTATTGAACTCTTCAGCTTTATGCAAATAAGCAGCGATTTTGCGAGCGACAACCAATAGGAGGGAAGAATCTGTCGGCGGTCACACGTCACTGTCTCAAGTGCAGGCAAGACAGGACAGATTTCCTGAGCGATTTGACTGTAACCACATACATGGATATAAAAAATTATGCGTAGAAAAGAAACAGTTGCTGTCTAAGTGAGTTTGAATCATACATTGATGGTTTAAGTTGTTGTTTATATAATACAGTTAACAGTTTAGCACCGGTTAATGAGTTAATGCACAAGCACTGCTGTAGTTTATATAACAACACTCCCCAACAGCAGAATGACAATTTCATTTCTTTTAAGTCTTATTCCTAGTCATATTAGAAGGATATGCAAGATTTACCGGCTATATATATATACACACACACATATAGTTTGTGATTGCATTTTCTACAGAAATGTCAAGACATGCAGACTAAGATGAGCGTGACATCAGTAGGAACGCCCACGAGCGTCTTCTCAGTACAGAGTCTAGCGTCACACACTGAAAGAGTCGGGGCTCACTGTGTGCGCGCTTGTGTTCAGACTCCGCTGATCGCAGAGAAATTCGCGGATGAACCATGGCTTCGTCAAGCGACACAACACAGACAGCAGGTAACTTTCTGCCTTCAAGAAGCACTTCAGACTATCTTTGAGCTCGGTAAAGTTGGCAAGATATTCACAGATTTGACTTTTCCGGATCAATAACTGGCGAGCAAAACGTTTTTAGTACACGAATTAGGCCTCTTTTCACTCGTAGTGAAGTAGTAAACGAGCTACAAGCGAGTTTGCCTGAAAACAAGTTTGCCTTCGCTCTGTACAAAAAACGATGATCTCAATGCACTGCGTCTGAGAGACAAGTCCGAAGGGACCGTCTGCAAAGTGCGAAATACTCAGTAACTTAAGAGTAACACACTGTACTTTCACCAAATTCAGTTCACACATCACTGCTCTCCTGCTGGTTATACTACAACACTCATATTGAAAATAGTTGCTTTTGCACAATTTTTAGGATTGTTTGTTATGGAAAAATAGGAAAAAGAATAACTTTGTTACTAAATAACTGCATGATGTTCAATCACTAAAAACACAGACTTTACAACACATAATAGCCTTTATTCAATATCAGTCTCCATTTATAATAGAAAAAAGTCACCTACATCTTGGATGGCCTAAGGGTCAGTAAATTAACAGCAAATTTTCATTTGTGGGCAAACTATCCCTTTACGTCTGTAAAACAACTGCTAAATTCAGTTTAAACTTTGTTTAATGAACTAAGAAAAAACTAAACAAGCTAAACAAAATGTTGGCAAAAAAACATTTACAAATATTATTACTGTTTACAATTACATCTTTAAAATGAGGCAGAAGTAAAAAATAAATAAATAAATAAAATGAACCAGGTGTTACAGTAGATGAAATCAAATCAAGTCACTTTTATTTACATATTCAATACTGGCTGTGTCAAAGCAACTTTACAGAGTCAAACAGGAAAATAGTTTGAGGACATTAACAAGTCATTTTTCCAGCTAAAGTCGGTTCATTGGTGATTCAGTGTTGACGTCATCCAGTTCAGCTCTCTTCCAGTAATGTGAAACTGTGCAATCAGTCAAGTGTCCCCAAATAAGCAAGTCAAAGGTGACCACGGCAAGGACCCAACTCCATCGGTGACACAGACTGAGTAGAAACCCTAATGAACAACCAGGCTCAGTCTAAACCAATTGATCATGGTTAAATTAAGTTGTGCTGATATCATGAAAGAATAGTGTTGTATGTATGACCTTCTTGTATTTTTTACTTGGATCTGAATGAGTACTACAATAGCAGCACACTCTAGACATCCATTTGCACAGAACTGTTCATCTCTCTCTCTCTCTCTATATATATATATATTTATGTGTGTGTGTGTGTGTGTGTTATCCTGTTATGTTTGAAGTACATATTGTATTGTATTAAATTTAATTTATTGGCTACATTTGTGTGATAATCCATTTTTCATTGCCTATGTCTCTACTTTTTCAACACTGGAAGCACCTGTCACCAAGACAAACTTCTTGTGTGTGCATCGTAAACATTCTTGGCAATAAAGCTCATTTGGATTTTGCACAAGAGGCTACATTAAGTAATTAAATTTGAAATTTATTTTTTGAGTCCATGGTTGCTTTTTAAGGCACTGTTTTCATTTTTAACAAATATTTGTATTCACGTTTTTGTCTGTCAAGTGTTTATTTTTTTTATTTTTTTTAATTAAAATAATATTATTCATTTATTCATTCTATAGTTACAGTTAAGTCTATTTTAAATACATACAAATAAAGTTTTGTCATATATTTACACTGAGTTTGCTCAGAATCGACATTACATTAATAAAAACTTAAGATTATTTCATCATGTAACAGCATTCAAATTATGAACAGTTCTGTGCTAATGGATGTCTAGAGTGTGCTGTTCCATGTAAAAAAATACAAGAAGGTCAATCAACACTGTTCTTTCATGATGTTGGCACAACTTAATTTAACCATGATCAATTGGTTTGCAGTTCGTGTAGGTTTGTTGTTATACATTTTATTATAGAAGCAGATACAACGATTTACACTTCCAATCATTATCTGCTCAGGACTGCAAAGGGAGAGAAATTTAGAAATGCAGAAAACAAAGAAGTCAGCAGATTATTTTGCAAAAGAAACCTCTGCAGGGTGATAAAGACTACAGTGCATAACTGTCTCGCTTATCATGCAGCCACTTGCCTGATAAGAAAATAATTGAGCGCAAAATATTAATTTGACATATGTTAACTACCTCAACATGACTCGCAGTACTGGTTTGTGCGCTCTGTTATCAGTTGTAGAAGTTGTGGTTTTATCAATAACAGAACACTAGATGCACGATTGATGAATCAGAGTTGTATTGAGTTATATAACTCTGACACAAAGGACCATTTCAAATATTCATAAGAGAATCATAAAAAAATAGTTTGCTCAAAAATCTCAAGCAGCACAACTGTGTTCAACATTGATAATAATCAGAAATGTTTCTTGAGCAGCAAATCATCATATTAGAATGATTTCTGAAGATCATGTGACACTGAAGACCGGAGTAATGATGCTGAAAATACAGCTGCACATCACAGAAATACAGAAGCCTATGTGTTAAAACAATCAAATAGATTATTTAAACTGACAGTATTTCACAATATTACAGTGTTTACTGTATTGTTAATAAATAAATGTAGCCTTGGTGAGCATATAATCAACAAGTCCATGACAACTGCACAATGGCCAAAAACAATGGCACAACAAAAAAGACTTCCAATCCCTCACTTTTTCTAGTAATATAAGGTTAAAATATTTTGGCTTTAATTTTTTTTCTTATATCGCAATATAATATCGATATGGCCTGGACAGTGTAAGATATCATGATATGAATTTTAGCTCATATCGCCCACCTCTACACAAATGTAATATAGACGAGACTGGACTCATTACATTACATTTACATTTAGTCATTTAGCAGACGCTTTTATCCAAAGCGACTTACAAATGAGGACAATAGAAGCAATCAAAAACAACAAAAGAGCAATGATATATAAGTGCTATAACAAGTCTCAGTTAGCTTAACGCAGTACACGTATCAAGGGCTTTTTAAATAATATAATAAATAAAAAGAAAACAGATAGAATAGAAAAAGAATAGAGCAAGCTAGTGTTAGAGGTCTTTTTTTATAATTGTATAATAAACGAAAAGAAAGAATACAAAAAGATTAGAAAGCTAGTTCGTTTTTTTTTTTGTTTTTTTAAGAATATAATTAGAATAGTGAGTGCTAAAGTTAGAGGGTTAAATAAAGATGGAAGATATGTGTTTTAAGCCAATTCTTGAAGATTCTTGAGTTGGGCAGGTCATTCCACCAGGAGGGAACATTTAATTTAAAAGTCTGTAAAAGTGACTTTGTGCTTCTTTGGGATGAACAATCAAGCGTTGCTTCACTTGCAGAACGCAAGCTTCTAGAGGCACATAAGTCTGAAGTAATGAATTTAGGTAAAGGGGTGCAGAGCCAGTGGTGGTTTTGTATGCAAACATCAATGCCTTGGATTTTATGCGAGCAGCTATTGGTAGCCAGTGCAAATTGATAAACAGAGGTGTGACGTGTATTCTTTTCAGCTCATTAAAAATTAATCTTGCTGCCGCGTTCTGGATTAATTGTAAAGGTTTGATAGAACCGGCTGGAAGACCTGCCAAGAGAGCGTTGCAATAGTCCAGCCTGGACAGAACAAGAGCTTGAACAAGGAGCTGTGCAGCATGTTCGGAAAGAAAGGGCCTGATCTTCTTAATGTTGAATAAAGCAAATCTGCAGGACCGGACAGTTTTAGCAATGTGGTCTGAGAAAGTTAGCTGATCATCAATCATAACTCCAAGGTTTCTGGCTGTTTTTGAAGGAGTTATGGTTGATGTGCCTAACTTGATGGTGAAATTGTGATGAAACGATGGGTTTGCTGGAACCACAAGCAGTTCTGTCTTGGCAAGGTTGAGTTGAAGGTGATGGTCCTTCATCCAGCAAGAAATGTCTGTTGACTCATGAACTGAAACAGAGGAACTAAAATGCACAGCGCAAACGGACATTTTCTGACAGTAACATCCTGTTTTTTCATTACAGCGGTAAAAAAAAAAAAAAAAAGTGCATTCTGGGTAGTATTCATCATTTTCGAGAAAGTACACTTAAAAATCGTCGTAAAAAAAGGGCAAATTTTGACAGTAACATGCTGTTTTTCATTAAAACAATGCATTCTGGGTAATATTCATTATTGTGAGTTTTAGTAGCATGTTTGGTGATGTTCAGAGTTCTGTTCTGTTTGTGTTGATAAGTCATCATTGTTGAGATTCATACACTGATTCTTGATGTGTGTTTTATAGCATATCAGAGCTTTTTTTATTGTCAGTGGTGTTTTTAACAATCTTGCATAACAGCCTGCTCATTCTTTTGCTCTAATGCATCATTACAACATCATCTTGGTAAGAGAAGACACACTAGAAATAAAAAAAACACAATCTGTGAATATTGTATTTTGTTAATATGGTTTTATAGTTAGCAATATGACAGATTTTGCTTTGGCTCTTTTTTTTACCATAACAAATGTGTTTTAAAACGTGTTTATAGTAGCTAAAGATCAGCTGATGTTAAAAAGTCACGATTCAAGAGCCTAACTAAACCAAACGCTGATCTCCATCATGGTAGTGAAAAAAAAACCTTGCATTTCTGTGAACGTCTGACAGAATTAGCATCAGTCTGGTTAGTAATGTGTGAAACTGGTGATGCTGTTTTAGGAGTTGTTTGATCAGGGCCTGTATTCACAAAACATTTTATCTTACCACTAAGAGTTCTCCTAAATAGCTGCAAAATTTTTTAGCGAAGAGTTTTCTCTTAAAACCTATTCACAAAGCTGCTGAGAGAATCTTTTAATAAGGAATTGAGAGAAGTCTTAATCTAAGAGTAAGGGGGCGGGGCTGACCTCGTTGCTATGGATGATGTCAGAATGCTTACTAACTATGCACATAATGATTACTCTTACATATGTGCTTCTCAAAAACACTTAGCGAATATATATATAAACATCCCCTTTTAATTAACAGAGTAGAATAATCATGGCTGATAGTAAGACAGGCAAACATAAAAAAAAATGCATGCAAGAACATCTGTTACTTCTTGCACAACTGGTTAATGAAAACAAGGATATAATCAAAGGAAAACTTAGAGTTCGGATATAGGTAATACCTTTATAAAAGCTCATTATCATCAAATGTTTCTAAAATGTTTACATGCCGAGGCAGATTGCCAGCAACAGCTATTTTATGATAGTTTGTCGCTTGGTGTTATAGTGACTTAGTCCTATAAGTTTTATGCACTAAAACACTTTGTGAAATACTCTTAGAGCAAAAATTTAGGAGTTTAGAAAGATAAACATTTTATCTTACCACTAAGAATTCTCCTAAATAGCAGTAAAAAAAAATTAGCTAAGAGTTTTCTCTTAAAACTGATTCACATATGCTACGTTCACACTGCAGGCTGAAACGACCCAATTCCGATTTTTTTGCCCCTATGCGACCTGTATCTGATCTTTTCATGACAGTCTGAACGACACAGATCCGATCTTTTCAAATGTGACCCAGGCCACTTGGGTATGTGGTCCTGAATCCGATATGTATCCGATCTTTTGAAATGTGACCTCCGTCTGAACGGCCAGGCCACATGTATCCGACCCGTACGTCATTGATACGCTACAAACGTCATAATTCTGCGTTGAAGTAGGCGGGAACGAGAAGATAAACAACAACCATGGCGGACGATGCTGCTGAGACCAGTCAATGGAAGGGAAGCAAATTTTCTTCTTAAAACGAGAAGATTGTAATTGTGCTGGCTCCGTTGGGAAAATAACTTTAATATTGCAAAAAGAGCTCCGCTGTTGACTACACTGTTGAAATATTGCAGAGTGCAGTATTATGTTGCTACATTCAGATAAAGGTTTAAAATAAAAATGTTAATTGCCACATTCAAATAAAGAGTTTGAAATGCAGGCTTAGTGTCACTAATTAAACAAGTAGGCTATATTCAGCTAATTATCAGCCTCTTAAACAATTAGTCAGTATGCATTAGAGCTGCCCTCGACTAAAGATTTTTCTGGTCGACTAGAAGTAGTTCATTTTAAGAGTTAGTCGACTATTAGTCGCACTTTTATTAATAAACCATATAAATCATAATAATGAGCCTTTAATTGGCTAATAAGCCCTCAAGCACACACAAAAAAAGGCTTGCCACAGTGCACCAGTAAATATAATAATTGTGAATTTGTTAGGGAAAAACAGCAAGTACACTGCATTAACGTTTTAATTTATTGTAACGTTGTAATTTGTTACACTAGTGCTTTCTGGTTTTGGTTTAAGAGATGAAGTCTGTGACAGTGACTCATCTCCACAGCACCTGTGTGCATGTTTCATACGGATTACATAATGTGAGAATATTTGTTTTCTGTTTGAATTGGTTCATTTAAAAGTTTCACTCTCTATAGATATATTTTTCATGTCTGTAATAAGGCAAGCATCCACTGGGTTTCGAAGTGACACGCTCAAGTTCACAGAGTCCAAGGCGGCAGAAAGCGCATCCTGTTTGCTTTAATTATTTTACAAAAGCACAACATTTTGTTGCTATTCTGAGTGCACACAAATAAATGTAGAGTCTTTACAGATGCAGAAGATGTAATACTCTTATCTGTATGACCAAAAATGTATTTTAAAAAGTAAATGTTCGCAGCAGCGCTTCCATCTGTCCTGCAGTAGATCAAGCGCGCTACTGTTCAGCTTCACACTCCTCACTAACATGCACACTTTTTTGTCTAGGCTAACATTAGATTGAGCTGCCATGTACTACATACATATTTCAGATGATAAGCCATATTTGAGGTGAATGAATGTTAGGTTATCAAATGGATGTCCTGCTCAATGTACTACAGTAGGTAGACATCCAAAACGTTACTTCTACCGCCGCTCGTACCGCCGTCGCGGCGTCTGCAAAGTGCATTTGCAGCTTTTGACCGCTGAGTGGCGCTTTAATCACAAGTTTGCAAACAAGCGCATCAAAGCACATTTTTGCAAATAGACGTCAGTTTTGCCTCGCTGATGTGTTACATTTGACGGCTGCAGTCAGGGAAAATGAAAGAAAAACACTATAGTTAAAATATTTAATATTCACAGATGAAAGTTTGGTGATTATGAAGTTATGTGCATTTCTTAGAACGAATTCAAGCAGGATAAATGTCAAGCCTGTGCCTGAGCCTGTGCTTATATTTTCTCTAAGCTACACAGTATTACACCATATTTTAGATTTGACACATTTAATAGGTGTGCAGTATTATTTAGATAATATGAATTATGTGTTATATTATTCAAAATAAATTGTGGTTTACTTTGCATCAGAGCATTAAAAGTGGCTATTTTAGTGAGCTAGGCTACATCGATCTATATGCAAAATGTCAATATTCTCATATATTAGGCCTATATTTTAATTTATATTTTAAAATTCCTTTAATAAAACAACATGCATTTTTGTTATTCGTTACCTGTCCTTTATTTTGACAGACAACTTCTTGGGAAAATATATTTGTCTGTAAGAAATTGTTGCGTGTTTTATAAATTATTTTCATTATTTAGGCCTAATTAAAACAAGAAACGAATAAATTAAACCTGCACGATTTAGCTAAATCATTGAAATGCTAAAGAATGGACGGATTAATAAAACTTCCTCACGATTAAACTCAAGTTCTCTCATTATAATCACCAAAGTGCAAATTATGTAAAATAGAGCTTCATTAATAGACAACTTCAGTGATTTTAAAGGGAGCCGCCGTTACTTGCTTACATAGAATTTAAGTTAAAAAAAATAAAATTGCAGCCGCATTTAAATGCATGTATTTAAAATGTCTGCATGCAAGAGTGATGCTGAGTGCATGCGCAGCATTTATTCTTATTTGTTTTATCTTCATTACAAATCTTGTTTGGTTTTAATTTGGATAATTGCACGTAAAAAATAATTTACGTTGTAATGCATATGCAAAATGTGAATAATTATTCATATTTAAGTGTTTGTGCGAAAATTATTAATGCGCATGCAGGACATGGAGGCGCCCTCTAGATCACTTGAATTTTTTCCTGATAATGAATTAACTTAAAATTGTGGTGTCTCACATACATGATAAATATATCTACAGAAAGCTTGAAATGTCTTTTAAACAAATCAATTCAGAACGAAAGCATTATGTAATCTGTGAAGGTTGTATTTCTCTCTAAAGGCGCGTTCATGTGGAGAGAGTCGGCACAGTGAATTTCATCTTGCAGCCGACAAGAAAACATTTGTTTATTAATAAATAGGGCCGGGACTCGATTAAAAAAATTAATCTGATTAATTAGAGGCTTTGTAATTAATTAATCGAAATTAATCGCATTTTAATCGCATATAAATATTTGACCTGAGAACAGTGAGAAGTAATTTTTTTTCACATGGATTTATAGTATACCATTGAATAATGACTGAATACATAAGCTTAAGCAACAAAATATTGTTTATTTTTGTTCAACCAAGTCTAGCGGTGATATGCGAATTCCTTGTTGCATAGCTTGCACACAACCATGCTCTTATCGACGCTTTTTTTTTGTGTAATTAATTAATCTTAATTAACACGTTATTTTTTGTGTAATTAATTCATCTCAATTAACGCGTTAAAGTCCCGGCCCTATTAATAAATAATTAAAATGTCTCCTTTTTTTACAATTATTGGGCTACTTCTGCTAATGCATGTGCTTGAGCACGGAATATATTAAGGTTCATTATGGATTGTAGATGTAAATGTAGTATAATCCTGCGATTAGTTGAATAATGACAAATGAACGACTAGTAACTAGAAAAATCTTACATGGGAGGCAGACCTATTAAATAGCCTCTAGACATCTCTGTTAAAGTTTTTAAAGCATTTTATACGCGTTTGCATAAATTCTTCTTTCAGAACGGTCTGTAATGGAGAGATGCCTTAACACTGATTTTTCCTCTGAAACACAAAAACGAAAATTTAAATAAAATTGATTCCTTCTCTGCAGATATTGTTGCCTCTGGTTTGTGCATTGTAAATAGGCTACAAAAAAATAATAATAATAATAATAATAATAATAATAATAATGATAATAATAATAATAATAATAATAATAATAATAATAATGTCTCCAAAAACTCCAAAATGTTTTTTTGTCATGTCTATAACGCATGTGTATTCCCAAATCTAAAAAAGCCTATAAAACATCATAGACGGATCATACTGATGTCTGGACTCTGTTTGGGATTTAGAAAAACATAAAGAGATGGTTCAATATATTGGTTATAGGCTACATTCTGTGAGAATTTATATTTCATAGTCTAAAAAAAATATTGTTTAGACGAAACAAAATAAAATTAACGCAACAGTTTGCGAATTTATTTTTTATTTTTTTTTTTGAGTTAAGGCAACTACCTCTGAAGTTATAATAACTAATAAACTATATTGCGCTATACATTAGTCAACATTTGAAGTGGATCAAAACCTTTCTTCAAAGTTGCCCTAAAACCAAAATGACGAGTCCTATCTAAACCTGTTCTGCAAGTTTGATACCCTCATAAGACACTGTCCATATGAAAGAACAAGAGATTCACACATTTATATCAACCCCCACAAGCTATACAGAACTACCCCAACCCCCTCCAGCTGAGCTGAATTTGGTCTGTTTTTTGGCTGTGAGGAACGGTGTGTTCTCATGTTACTGGGGTGAAACATGCCTGCACTCACAGCAGCCCTTCTCTTTTTATTCATTATTTTCCCGCAGCCCATATTATTATTTTCACTAGACCATAATAATAACAAATTATCAATTGATAATTAATCATTATTTTATGAAAATCATTGTTATTTGTGAACGTAGCGTTTGCGGAAGGCTTTAAGACCAAGCGGAGTCCTCCATCAGCTGCTCCCGCTTCACAGCGCGAGGGACTCGCGCTAACTAACCCAGCTTCAAAGTCCGCAAGTAGCAAGACAGAAAAACATTCAGTCTACTTGGAGGAAGACGTATTTCATTGTAAATTAATGCTGTTAAATAGAGAGTTAAATAGAGAGAGAGAGAGAGAGAGAGAGAGAGAGAGAGAGAGAGAGAGAGAGAGAGCGAGAGAGAGATTGAGCGAGAGAGAAAAAGAAAGAACAAAAAAAACCCCGTGTTGGCTATTCCTAAACTTGGAGCTCATTATTGAAGTACAAATCCAAACACCAGAAGCAAACTCTCAGTGTTCTTTCATTGAAAAGTCATTTTGTTTATTCACAGGCTATATGGTTGAAATAATATTTTAGTTCAAAACTTTAAGTGCCATTGTTTAAAAATAACATTGTTATAAAAATGCTTTATTGGCTAACGTTTCATAGACCTTCAGTTGTTATGCTTTAAAATCCCATACCATTTGTAATTTCACAGTATTTTCACCTCCTAAATCACTAACCTTTAAAGACACAATTCTATAACGGTCAAATTTACTCAGGCCGATGGCACTTTTAATTACATTGTTTTTTTTTACACTGTTTTTAGAATAATTGTAGCTTACATAAATAGGTGAAGCAAAACAAATATGAATAATATTTGGATCGTCCCTTATTTTTTCCCTTATTTTCTTAAAGAATAAACACTTATTTTCTACAAGAATAAACATGATAACATATTATTAATTCATAGAAATAATTTAAGCATTTAAAACCTTTTTTTTTAAAACTTGAACTTCAATACTATTAAACTGACTTTAAAATCTCAAGGAGTTTATAAGTTAAAAAGGGTAAAATGTCACAGTGCATGTTAAATAGCCTAAATGAACTTGTGTTAACAATATAATTAGAACTAACAATATAATTCGATTTTTTTTTTAATGAACAACTCCTGTATAAAATGGGACAGCAACCTTTATATCAAACATTTTTAAATCGTCCACAGCTGAGCAACGCGCGAGGCAGGTTGAGCGTGAATGTGCTGCACAAAGTCATTTTCAGATGCAATGAAAATAAAAAAATAAAAAACCCTGGATAGCCTAGATTAGGCCCAGACTCTGTTCCTAAGTATATAATAATTTTAATTACCCCACAGTAACAAATTTTAACCGATTAATCGCCTATTTTCGTTTGCTGCATGTTATTTTATTTATTTATTTATTTATTTTTTAAAACAGGCTAAAAAATAAATTAAGTTTGTGAGAGGAAAAAAATATATATAAGTCATGTATAAGTTGCATTTTATTACAATCAGAAATAATAACGGCTGGCCTAATAATGTTATAATGTGCCAACAGGATATTTTTAGTTCTCTTCACTTTACAACAAATCCTTTAAATGTAACAAATTTATCAGAACAGAACAAGAATTACAAATATATAATTCTAATGGATAAATATAATTGCAGTATATAATAATATAGGCTTAACTATAAACAAACAAACAAAAAATAAATGAATAATAATTTAAAGCGAACCATAAGGTAAGGTTGTGCTCTCATTCGGGAGAAATCCAAACGTTTCCATATTCGTGATGTTGCCTATTTCAAGCTCAACTATTATTCATTAGGAAAAAATAGACTTTGTAGTTCACGCGTGTTTCAGTATCGACGGAAAAAAAATTAAAAAATCGTAATTAACAAAAATATGCCAAAGTGGACCGCTGCTCGCGCTGGATGGCACGGTGAACGGCTACTGTTTCCAATGAATGTGCGCGAGGCACCAGCGCGATCAAACAGCTGAAACAGAAAATACTACATTTTTGGTCACACAGTAAAGGCATAATTCAAAAATGCAAAGTGTTAGCAGTTTGAAAAATCAAGAATAATAACAGAATTAATCATAATTATTGCTAAATGCTGGACCGTTCTCATTTCTATCTGCAAATGGAATCTGAAGGATTTTTTTTTAAACCAAGAATGAACCGAAATGAAAACATTTAGCTTTTTATCCGTATATAGGCCTTATATTTAATGACTGTTTAATAACAATAGCAAGCATAAGATCCTTTGTGTAAAGGTCTTCTTTTAATTTTTGATGAGTAGACTGTAGCCTTAGACTATCCTACCTTTTGAAATTAACTCACTGTACATTTTTTAATGGTTTTTAAAGATGGTACAATGTTATCTCATAATGTTATTGTTGTTTTACCTCCTCCTTTTATCTCATTTTACAATTAAATTCAGTTCGCAATCCGTCCCTTTGCGGCACCTGGCAGTAGTTTCGCGAATGAATTTAACACACGACTGACTTGCAGTTAACGCCGCGGCCCTGCGGCGGCGGTACGCGCGGCGGCATTACTCATTTTGGTTGTCTACCATCTGTATATTACCACATCGACCAGCCGTTAACGATTTGTCCGTCACAGACTTAGTGATTTCATCATTTCAGGTGGAATTTTAAATTTTTTTTCTGCAGCTAAGCGACTAATATTTATTTTTTTAATATGCATATAAACAGCCTTTTAATTAGCCGAATAATCACGGCAGATAGTAAGACATGCAAACATAAAAGAAAACCAAACTGGACGCAAGAACAGCTATATATTAAGGATATAATCAAACATTTGGTGTTGGGATAACCTCCAAACCAAACCAATTAGAAAAAATGTTTCTAGAATGTTTATATTCCAAGGTAGATTGCTGGAAACAGTCATTTTAGTATATTTGAGATTTGGTCTTAGTGACTTAGGAGTCCTCTTCACTACTCCTAACATTTCACAGATTTAGGAGCTAATTTTATCACTAAAACGCTTTGTGAAATACTCATAGAGCAAATATTTAGGAGTCCTAAATTTAGAACTGACACACCATTTATTTTTTAGATTTTCTCCTAAATCGGCATGTTAGGAGCTACTTTTAGCCTTAAGATGTTTCGTGAATACGGGCCCAGATCTTGAGCGATTTAATGTCTTCTTTTATTTCAGTTGATTTCATCTAAGGCTGTGGCTGAAGTCAGTTAAAAAAAAATTCACCCTCTAAAATGTCATGCATAATGTCAACGCAGACATTATCGGTAATATGAAAGTACTCTGGAGAGTGTAGGCAAGAGTCTGCTTTTATGCCTGTTAAACTAGGATTTTTAAGCATGACGTGTTCATTGTAATTAACTTCATTGCGCAACTCCAAAAAATCGTCATCAAATATACCCTGCATCTCATGTTTGTCAATCAGACAGAAATGACAGAATCTGTTGGCTGCGAAACTCTCCAAATATCCTCCAAGTGAATGGCAGGCCAGATTATCAGCAGTAAATAAGCATATTGTGCCAAATAACACTGCACTTTGGACATTTATCTGAACTTCCATTCCTCTGGTTTCAAGAAATTTTATATCATGCAACATTGACTCAAATATTTTGTTGAAACCATACACTTCTTTGTCAGCTGAATTAAAAAGCAAACATATGGACAAGTTAAATCTAGCAGGTAAATTCCTCAGACAAAAATAAACTGCTCCCGTTTTGTGAACTTTGGTTTTAGAGCATAAAGGATTTGTTGTTTCAAAATCATCAAAATAAAGTTAAACTTGTAAAGCTTGAGGAAATCTACTGTAAAATCTGTGATATAAAATGTGAGCCATCACAGTAGTCACACAATTTACCATTACTTTCGGTCAAATCCACAAAGAGCTTTTGCATTCGTTCATTGTTGAAAAGAAACTTCAGGCAGAGGTGGGACTTTCAAGTCAAAAGCAAGTCTTCAAGTCATATCCCAGGTCCTCAAAGAGTTAAAATTAATGAGATATTTAAGTGACTAATTAAATGATGATTGTGTATTAGTGATGATCACCTGCTGTTATTGAGAATTACAAAGGATCAGATGTTAATGTTTTATTGGTTAAAATGATGGCACCATCATGGAGATCAGTGTTTGATTTAGTTGTTCTCTTGACTCTTGACTTGTGCTAGATCTCTCTCTGTATGTTATGTTTTAGGGAAGAGAGTTCAGTGATATACAATAAACGTATAGTCACAATGAGCTGGTGTGATTATATTCAAAAGAATGCTTTTTTTTTCATAAATTCAGATAAAAAATAATCATCCCCATGAAATTACAACATGCATAAAAAGTACTGCTATAATATTTACAGAGAATGAATTTTAATTCTGTGAAGCACATACAGAAATTTGAACTCCAATGCTTTTAGACACACAGATATCAAGAACCAGCATATACAGGTCCTTCTCAAAAAATTAGCATATTGTGAAAAAGTTCATTATTTTCCATAATGTAATGATAAAAATTAAACTTTCATATATTTTAGATTCATTGCACACCAACTGAAATATTTCAGGTCTTTTATTGTTTTAATACTGATGATTTTGGCATACAGCTCATGAAAACCCAAAATTCCTATCTCAAAAAATAAGCATATCATGAAAAGGTTCTCTAAACGAGCTATTAACCTAATCATCTGAATCAACTAATTAACTCTAAACACCTGCAAAAGATTCCTGAGGCTTTTAAAAACTCCCAGCCTGGTTCATTACTCAAAACCGCAATCATGGGTAAGAGGTTAACCCAGAAGGCCATCATTGACACCCTCAAGCGAGAGGGTAAGACACAGAAAGAAATTTCTGAACGAATAGGCTGTTCCCAGAGTGCTGTATCAAGGCACCTCAGTGGGAAGTCTGTGGGAAGGAAAAAGTGTGGCAAAAAACGCTGCACAACGAGAAGAGGTGACCGGACCCTGAGGAAGATTGTGGAGAAGGACCGATTCCAGACCTTGGGGGACCTGCGGAAGCAGTGGACTGAGTCTGGAGTAGAAACATCCAGAGCCAACGTGCACAGGCGTGTGCTTTTGAACCAGAAACAGCGGCAGAAGCGCCTGACCTGGGCTACAGAGAAGCAGCACTGGACTGTTGCTCAGTGGTCCAAAGTACTTTTTTTGGATGAAAGCAAATTTTGCATGTCATTTGGAAATCAAGGTGCCAGAGTCTGAAGGAAGACTGGGGAGAAGGAAATGCCAAAATGCCTGAAGTCCAGTGTCAAGCACCCACAGTCAGTGATGGTCTGGGGTGCCATGTCAGTTGCTGGTGTTGGTCCACTGTGTTTTATCAAGGGCAGGGTCAATGCAGCTAGCTATCAGGAGATTTTGGAGCACTTCATGCTTCCATCTGCTGAAAAGCTTTATGGAGATGAAGATTTCGTTTTTCAGCACGACCTGGCACCTGCTCACAGTGCCAAAACCACTGGTAAATGGTTTACTGACCGTGGTATTACTGTGCTCAATTGGCCTGCCAACTCTCCTGACCTGAACCCCATAGAGAATCTGTGGGATATTGTGAAGAGAAAGTTGAGAGACGCAAGACCCAACACTCTGGATGAGCTTAAGGCCGCTATCGAAGCATCCTGGGCCTCCATAACACCTCAGCAGTGCCACAGGCTGATTGCCTCCATGCCACGCCGCATTGAAGCAGTCATTTCTGCAAAAGGATTCCCGACCAAGTATTGAGTGCATAACTGAACATAATTATTTGAAGGTTGACTTTTTTTGTATTAAAAACACTTCTTTTATTGGTCGGATGAAATATGCTAATTTTTTGAGATAGGAATTTTGGGTTTTCATGAGCTGTATGCCAAAATCATCAGTATTAAAACAATAAAAGACCTGAAATAATTCAGTTGGTGTGCAATGAATCTAAAATATATGAAAGTTTAATTTTTATCATTACATTATGGAAAATAATGAACTTTTATCACAATATGCTAATTTTTTGAGAAGGACCTGTAAATCTCTACAATGGTGACAATCAACAAAATGCTTCATGTTGCAATACATGAAAAACTCCCATAATGCACTGCAGTATGAATAATTATTTGTCACCACTGTTGAGGATCATATGATAATTGTTCATGGCTAAATGCCTAATCCTAAACACAGTTTTTTTCTTTCTTAATATTGAAGTATTATTTAAAGAATAAGAAATTTAAATCAAGATCAAACAGTCATCAAAAGCATAAGTTACCTGCTAGTTCAAGCTAGTTGTTTCAGCATTGCACAAATGTTTGCTATGAAACAGTAATGCATTTGCTTAAAAGCAAATTTATCAAAACTGTTAAAAGGCTCAAGTGCCCAACTGAGCCTTTTACCACACTTATGGTGGCAAAGATTTTTTTTCCTTCCAATTGATTTCATCCAAGGCTGTGCTTAAAGTCAGTTGTACAGATGGTAGACAACCAAAATGGTTAATGCCGCCGCGCGTACCGCCGCCGCAGGGCCACGGCGTTAACTGCAAATCAGACGCGTGTTAAAATCATTCGCGAAACTACCGACAGGTGGCGCAAAGGGACGGATTGCGAACTGAATGTAATTGTAAAATGAAAGGAAGACGTTAAACAACAATAACATTATAATATACATTATAACATCCTTAAAAGCCATTAAAAATAGGATAGTCTTAGGCTACAGTCTACTCATCAAAAAATAAAAAAAACCTTTACACAAAGGCTCTTATGCATGCTATTGTTTTTAAACAGTCATTATATATATATATACATATATATATATACGGATTAAAATGTTTTCATTTCGGTTCATTCTTGGTTTAAAAATAATAATAATAATAATCTTCAGGTTCCATTTGCAGAGCGAAATGAGAACGGTCCAGCATTTACAAATAATTCTTATTAACTCTGTTATTATTCTTGATTTTTTAAACTGCTAACACTTTGCATTTTTGAATTATGCCTTTATTGTGTGACCAATAATTGTGAATTGTGACTTTGATCGCGCTGGTGCCTCACGCGCACATATTCATTGGAAACAGCAGTCGTTCACCGAGCCATGCGGCGCAAGCAGCGGGCCATTTTGGCATATTTTTGCTAATTATGATTGTTTTTTTCGTCGATACTGAAACACGTGTGAAATCCAAAGCCTGTTTTCCCTAATGAATAAGAGTTTAGCTTCAAATGGGCAACATGTTTGGATTTGTCCCGAATGAGAGAGATAAGCCCAACATAATGTATCGCTTTAAATTATTTTTAATTATTATTATTTTTGTTGTTGTTTATAAGCCTATATTATTATATAGCCTGCTGCAATTATATTTATCCATTAGAATTATATATTTGTAATTCTTGTTCTGTTCTGATAATTTTTTTAAATTTAAAGGATTTGTTGTAAAGTGAAGGGAACTAAAAATGTCCTGTTGGTACATTAGCCTATAGCATTATTAGGCCTGCCGTTATTATTTCTGAATGTAATAAAATGCAACTCTCACAAATGTAATTTATTTTTTAGCGGGTTTTCGTGTATGTTTTTATCCAGCTTTATTTTTCCATTGCATCTAAAAATGACTTTGTGCATCACATTCACTTCGTGAACAAACAAATATAACTTCAGATCTGCCTCCTGCGATGCTCAGCTGTGGACGATTTCAAAATGTTTGATATAAAGGTTGCTGTCACATTTTATACAGGAATTGTTCATTTAAAAAAAAAAAAAATCAAATTATATTGTTAGTTTTATGCTAACATGCACTCAAGTCTTCGGATACTATACAAGATACAAGTTCATTTAGGCTAGCATGCACTGTGACATTTTACCATTTCAACTTATAAACTCCTTGAGATTTTAAAGTCAGTTTAATAGTATTGAAATTCAAGTTGAATCTCGAAAAAAAAAAAAATATTAATTAAATTATTTCTATGAATTAATAAATTAGCATGACTTTTTCATCATAGCATTTTTTACGAACTGTATTCGTTTTCTGAAACCAAGCACCCACTTTTTCCTTTTTTAAATCTATGAATCGCTCGCATATCTCCTACAACCTACAAATAAGGGCTAATAGAGGTTCTTTCTTTTATTATTTATTTATAATGTTTATTTTTGAAGAAAATAAGCATTTATTCTTTAATAAAATAAGGGATCCAAATATTTGTAATGTACAATAATATAGGCCTATATCTGCCTGCAGTTAAAACGTTATATTTGTTTTGATTCATCCATTTATGTTACAATTAGCCTATTCTAAAAATAAAAATAAATAATGTCATAAAAAATGCCATCGGTCTGAATAAATTTTACCATTATAGAGTTGGGGTAGTAATTTAGGAGGTTAAAATACAGTGAAATTACAAATGGCATGGGATTTTAAAGCATGACAACTGAAGGTCTATGAAACATTTGATGCATTTTTTTAAACAATGGCACTTAAAGTTTTCAACTAAAATATTACTATTTCAACCATATAGCCTGTGAATAAATAAATGAAATGCATACTTTTCAGTGAAAGAACACTGAGAGTGTAGGTTGCTTCTGGTGTTTGGATTTGTACTTCAATATAATGAGCTCCAAGTTTAAGGATAGCCTACACTAGTTGTATATTTTTTTTTTTTACTCTCTATTTAACAGCATTAACTTACAATGAAATACGCCTTCCTTCAGGCAGACTGAATGTTTTCCTGTCTTGCTAAATGTTGGGTCAGTGAGCGCGAGTCCCGCGCGCTGTGAAGCGGGAGCAGCTGACGGAGGATTCCGCTTGGTCTTAAAGCCTTCTGCAAACGCCTACGTTCACAAATAACAATGATTTTGGCAAAAATAATGATAAATTATCAATTGATAATTTGTTACTATTTTGGTCTAGTGAAAATAATATTATGGGCTGCGGGAAAATAATGAATAAAAAGAGAAGGGCTGCTGTGAGTGCAGGCATGTTTCAACCCAGTAACAACACACCGTTCCTCACAGCCAACAAACAGACCGAGTTCAGTTCAGCTGGAGGGGGCTGGGGGTAGTTCTGTATAGCTTGTGGGGGTCGAGATAAAGGTGTGAATCTCTTGTTCTTTCATATGGACAGTCTTATGAGGGTATCAAACTTGCAGAACAGGTTTTAGGACAACTTTAAAGAAAGGTTTGATCACTTCAAATGTTGACTACTGTATAGCGCAATAAAGTTTATTAGTTATTATAACTTAATTTCAGAGGAAGTTGCCTTAACTTAAAAAAAAAAAAAAACTGTTGCATTAGGGCTGGGCGATAGGCCTATGGCCTAAAAAAATCTCCGATCTCCGATTTCACAAAAAAATCCGATTTACAATTTAAATCGATTTTTTTTGCCTCCCTACTTAAAATCAATATTCAAATGACAAAGAAATTGTTCAAAACAAGTTTTAATATAAAAATATATTATTTTTTAATACTAGCCCATCATGCCATCCACTCGGCGTTAAGAGCTGTTCAGATTAAAACTGGCAGCTCCGCAGTGAGTCAGTGTCATGGACGGAGGACAGAACAAGTGTAGGCCTAAATCAGTTTTTTAGTCTATATTTTCATCTCGTTATGCCGCTGGTTTAGGTTATGTATTTATTTTTATTTCTTATATCAATTATTTGTAAATATAGCAGACACTGTCTAACCGTGTCTACACCGGACGGCTTGTTCATATAGGGCGAAACATCTCTCTCACTCGGCAGTACAGTAGGCCTATGTGAGCGGAGTGGAGCAGCAACAATTTCCCTCCGCGCTCCGAGCATTTAATAATCACTAAGCTCCGCGGTTCATTGATACCAGAAACACTGCTTCGCCTTCACTCCGTGGCTAAAGTTGAAATGTTATGTTCATAATAGCTTATAAAAATAAAATAAAAATAAATAAATAAAATTACAGGAGAGTTTCAAAGGGGATTAGGCTATTGTGTGCAAACTTTTTGTCCTACCAAACACCAAACTAATAACATTGTCAGCATTAAAAGGTATAATTGCTGCTTTCTGCTGTGCAGATTTTGTTTGTGATGAAAATAACAGTTTACATTTTCATCAGTTATTTTATCTACAGATCGATGCATTTGTTACAGATTTCTGCTCATTCAAAATCAGATACAGATGAAGTAGCCTACTGTAAGATTACATTTGTTTGAATGCATTATTGCGACAGCGATTACGTGTGAATGTGCTGTATCTGTTTAAATCATGCTTTAACCCGAAAATAATCAGTAAAATAAAGACAAACTCCTTGAGAACTAGCCTGTAACATCCCGCTCGACTATTGCCGTCATTATAGTCTTCTGATCGGAGAGATTATGTGTATCAAGATATAGCTAAATATGTTTATCATGTGAATTCTTGCTAAATATGCAGTTATATTACGGGCTGTTGGCATGAATTGTATTCGTGATGGAGCGGTTCTGGAGCGAGTGAAAACCACGACGCTCCTGACTTTTAAAAAATCCGCTCCTCTTCAGTCAGAATCACTCCGCTCCGCTCATACTCTGCTCGGCAGCGTGTCTCAAACGCGCGGGGAGGCTTGAGCCCAATCATTCTCAAAACATAAAATATTTATTTTATTTCAACTTTCGTTTTTGTGTTTCAGAGGAAAAATCAGTGTTAAGGCATCTCTCCGTTACAGACCGTTCTGAAGGAAGAATTTATGCAAACGCGTATAAAATTCTTTAAAAACTTTAACAGAGATGTCTAGAGGGTATTTAATAGGTCTGCTTCCCACGTAAGATTTTTCTAGTTACTAGTCGTTCATTTGTCATTATTTCAACTAATCGCAAGTTTATATTAAATTTACAACTATAATCCAGCCTTAATATATTCCACGCTCAAGAACATGCATTAAGTTCGTCACAAAGCACAGGCAGAAGTAGCCTAATAATTATGAAAAAGTAGACATTTTAATTATTTATTAATAAACAAATGTTTTCTTGTCGGCTGCAAGATGAAATTCACAGTGCTGACTCTCTCCACATGGACGCACCTTTAAACAGAAATACAACCTTCACAGATTACATAATGCTTTCGTTCTGAATTGATTCGTTTAAAAGACATTTCAAGCTTTCTGTAGATATATTTCTCATGTATGTGAGACGCCACAATTTTCAGTTATTTCATTATTAGGAAAAAAATTACGTGATCGAGAGGGCGCCTCCCTGTCATGCATTAATAATTTTTGCACAAACACTTGAATATAAATAATAATTCACATTTTGCATATGCATTACAAAGTAAATAATTTTTTACATGCAATTATCCAAAATAAAACCAAACAAGATTTGTAATGAAGATAAAATATGTAGACAAATAAGAATAAATGCTGCGTGCACTCAGCATCATGCGCAGAGCAAATCTTGCACTGATATTTTACGGAATATTATACAAACCTGCATTTAAATGCGGCTGCAATTTATTTATTTATTTTATTTATTTATTTTTACTTTACTTAAATTATATGAAAGCAAGCAAAGAAGACTCCATTTAAAATCACTGAAGTTGTCAAATAATGAAGCTCTTTTTTTTTTCTTTTTTCTTTTTTTTTTACATCGTGTGCACTTTGTTGATAAGTGAGGACGTTTTATTAATCCATCCATTCTTTAGAGTTGCAATGATTTAGTTAAATCGTGCAGGTTTAATTTATTCGTTTCTTGTTTTAATTAGGCCTAAATAATGGGAGCGAAATTATACAGTGCCTTACGTTTTACTAAAATAAAGAAAATAATTTATAAAACACGCAAGCCTAGCTCACAATAGGCTATCACTTTTAATGCTCCGAGGCAAAGTAAACCACATTTTCTTTTTAATAATATAACACATAATTCATATTATATAAATAATACTGCACACTATTTAAATGTGTCTTATCTAAAATATGGTGTAGAGAAAATATAAGCACAGGCTCATAGGCTTGACATTTATCCTGCTTGAATTCGTTCTAAGAAACGCACATATCTTCTTAAAGACTAAACTTTCATCTGTGAATATTAAATATTTTTTCTTTCATTTTCCCCGACTGCAATCAAATATAACACTTCAGTGAGGCAAAGCTGACGTCTATTTGCGAAAATGTGCTTTGATGCGCTTGTTTGAAAACCTGTGATTAAAGCGCCACTCAGCGGTCAAAAGCTGCAAATGCACTTTGCAGACGCCGCGGCGGCGGTACGAGCGGCGGTAGAAACAACGTTTTGGATGTCTACCTACTGTAGTTCTTGTGGGTTCTCTTTTCTTCAGTGATGTTGATTGTTAACAGCAGGTGTTCATCACTAATGCACAATCATCACTTAATTAGTCACTTAATTATCTCATTAACTTTAACCCTTTGAGGACTTGGGATATGACTTGAAGACTTGCTTTTGACTTGAAAGTCCCACCTCTGACTTCAGGGTATCAATATAGATATGTGTTGACATGTATCTGCTATTGACACTTTAGTTAATTTACCTCGCTTTCTTGCAGTGTCACCTCAGTTTCCAAGCAAGATTTCTGTTGGCTTGATAAAAGAGTGGTTTTCAGCAAAATACTAATTTTGTAGGGGGTATCAATTTCCTCAAACATATTTCAAAATCTTCCATTAAAGTCTGCAATTCATCATTGGTGTAGAGTAACGATTAAGCAGAGATGTGGTTCTCTCTTGCAAACAGTCCAGGTTCTTTTGTGCATGTGATGCTTCTTTGCATATCGAGGAGGAGTGCATTTTTGCAACAAATGATGCTGAACAGCTTAGTGCTGCAGTTACTGGAGCACTGAAAAAAATGATTATGGCCCCAATTAAATTAAGCGTAATTCAATTTTGCTAGTTTAATCCATTTAAATTTAGTTTTTGATTTTAATTAATAAATATTAATTGGTTTTATATGAATTACATGTGTTTTACATCCAAGCCATGTGAATTAATTAAATTCAATGTGAAAATATTAAGTTGATTCTGTGTGCATGCGCGCAAATGCACATTTTCACGGGTGCCAAAAGGAGTTTCCACACTGTAAAAAATGATTCACTTTATTTACTCAATAAAATTGTGTCAACAGATTACAAGCAATATTATTAATTAAATTTAACACATTAGAATTAATTAGAATTAATCAAACGAGATAATTACAAGCAACCATTCAAAATGAGTAAAATAACATGAAAAAAAAAATAAGTAAAATTTACACAAAAATATTGGTTTCATTGGACAAAAAACAAGAAGCACCCAGCTGCATTTTATATTAAATTTACAACTATAATCCAGCCTTAATATATTCCACGCTCAAGAACATGCATTAAGTTCGTCACAAAGCACAGGCAGAAGTAGCCTAATAATTATGAAAAAGTAGACATTTTAATTATTTATTAATAAACAAATGTTTTCTTGTCGGCTGCAAGATGAAATTCACAGTGCTGACTCTCTCCACATGGACGCACCTTTAAACAGAAATACAACCTTCACAGATTACATAATGCTTTCGTTCTGAATTGATTCGTTTAAAAGACATTTCAAGCTTTCTGTAGATATATTTCTCATGTATGTGAGACGCCACAATTTTCAGTTATTTCATTATTAGGAAAAAAATTACGTGATCGAGAGGGCGCCTCCCTGTCATGCATTAATAATTTTTGCACAAACACTTGAATATAAATAATAATTCACATTTTGCATATGCATTACAAAGTAAATAATTTTTTACATGCAATTATCCAAAATAAAACCAAACAAGATTTGTAATGAAGATAAAATATGTAGACAAATAAGAATAAATGCTGCGTGCACTCAGCATCATGCGCAGAGCAAATCTTGCACTGATATTTTACGGAATATTATACAAACCTGCATTTAAATGCGGCTGCAATTTATTTATTTATTTTATTTATTTATTTTTACTTTACTTAAATTATATGAAAGCAAGCAAAGAAGACTCCATTTAAAATCACTGAAGTTGTCAAATAATGAAGCTCTTTTTTTTTTCTTTTTTCTTTTTTTTTTACATCGTGTGCACTTTGTTGATAAGTGAGGACGTTTTATTAATCCATCCATTCTTTAGAGTTGCAATGATTTAGTTAAATCGTGCAGGTTTAATTTATTCGTTTCTTGTTTTAATTAGGCCTAAATAATGGGAGCGAAATTATACAGTGCCTTACGTTTTACTAAAATAAAGAAAATAATTTATAAAACACGCAAGCCTAGCTCACAATAGGCTATCACTTTTAATGCTCCGAGGCAAAGTAAACCACATTTTCTTTTTAATAATATAACACATAATTCATATTATATAAATAATACTGCACACTATTTAAATGTGTCTTATCTAAAATATGGTGTAGAGAAAATATAAGCACAGGCTCATAGGCTTGACATTTATCCTGCTTGAATTCGTTCTAAGAAACGCACATATCTTCTTAAAGACTAAACTTTCATCTGTGAATATTAAATATTTTTTCTTTCATTTTCCCCGACTGCAATCAAATATAACACTTCAGTGAGGCAAAGCTGACGTCTATTTGCGAAAATGTGCTTTGATGCGCTTGTTTGAAAACCTGTGATTAAAGCGCCACTCAGCGGTCAAAAGCTGCAAATGCACTTTGCAGACGCCGCGGCGGCGGTACGAGCGGCGGTAGAAACGACGTTTTGGATGTCTACCTACTGTAGTTCTTGTGGGTTCTCTTTTCTTCAGTGATGTTGATTGTTAACAGCAGGTGTTCATCACTAATGCACAATCATCACTTAATTGAAAAAATATTGGTTTCATTGGACAAAAAACAAGAAGCACCCAGCTGCAGCCTGCAGATAGAGATGCTGTTGCACGTGTCACCCCACCACATACCTATAGTTGGCGATCAAGAAACACAGCACAAAAACGTAATACGCATGCACATGCCTTTTTCAGAAATTCGTGTTTTTGTTGATTACATGGAGATGATACAGGCATCCTGTTCAAAAGCTTATGTTTTCAAGTCCCCAAAACAGAGTTATTGAAGACACCTGATGTTAACAAACAGAATCACTGAAGGAGAAAAATCAATATTTTGGTTACCATTACGGTGGTCAGTGTTTGCTTTAGTTGGGCTCTTGACCCTTAAACTGTCAAACAGATTTTTTTTTTCGTTGCTGTAGTTGTGATACAGCAGCTAGACAAACCAAGAAAGAATGAAATCATCATCATCTGTCCTTGATTTCTGAGTTGGGTGTGTCTTACCAATAACAGGCATCCTGTGGTTGGACAATATAAGGTCTGGTATTTTCCACGTAATCAGAGAGATTCTTAGAAGCACTTCTGAACAAAACATTTTTATAAATGAAGAAACATTTAGGCACACAGACATCAAGAATCAGCCTGAGGACCTCAGCAATGGTGACCATCAAAAAGCATGTTGCACTGCATTCTGGGTGCCATTAATCAACTGGTTGCACATAATTAATTTTAGTAAATAGCTAACATTATGAATATAATTAATTTCAAATTACTGAAAGAGATGAATAAACTCAACTTATAAAATATAAGTACAACCAATTTATAAAGTATAACTCAACTTATAAAATAATTTATTTCGTGCAACCCCTTGACATAATAAAATTAAGTAATGTTAACATAACATTTTTTTCAGTGAGCCATCAAAATGAGTCTGTAGAATATCAGCAGAGCAAGATCAAGCTGAGAAGTCCTCACTCATGCTGGGGTCAGAGTCTTGTTCTAAATGTACTGGGTTTGCAGCTGGAGCATGCTCTCTATTGAGATGTTTAGCATAAGAACTGAAGTTATGGTATGTTCGTCGACAGTTGTTTTGACTACAAACAAGTGTATAATCCTGTCCATCAGAAAGTGCATGGACATGCCTAAGATGACTTACCGGATGTCTTTTGAAGTTGATTTTGCGCACTTCAGACATATGTACATAGCGGTACAATTTAGGAAAGTGCTTTGAAATAAGCTCCACAACTTGAGATCTCTTCCCACTAGAGAAAGGAATGTCATACACATTTGCAAAGAAATTAAAGACAGATGTGAGTTGGACAGGATATTCTACATTGCAAACCCAATACTGTTTAAACAGTTTGTCGATGGTACACGTCAGACTCTTATCCTCCAGTGGAATGGTGACTTTGTCATTCTCAGCCACAATGATGTATTGCGCTGTAGGACCTGGGGATCCTAAACAGACATGTGGGGTTAATTGCTATCCAACATTGTCTGGGAGTTATCCAGGAGGCTGGAGATTCTGGTTCCAGCCTGTAAAAGTAAAAGTACATTTTAAAAAATCAATTATCAACACAGTTCAAGTGACTGGAGTTTCTCTTAAAGGGATAGTTCACCCGAAAATGATTATCATCTGCATTAATTGAACTATAGGCCAGGGATATTTACTTATTTTTGTTCAAAAGAAAATAGGCATGCATATTATTATTAGAATGTTATTGTAATTGGATGATAAAGGCTTCAAATGTAAACAATGACATCAGCTGATCTGAAAAAAAATACGCCACTGTGCCTTGCAGATAAGACGAATAGCTCTCGTGTGTTCAGGGTGTGCTAGTGATAAAATCACGTCAGCAGTGTTGTCATTCTTGAAGCAAACTTTTCCCTGAATGATGATTAGCTTCACTGTTTTGGATCACTGCATTTAATTTGAGAATGTACATACAGAATGAAACATCCGGCCTGAAAGAGTAAACCGTCACTAGCATGAGCAGCAACAGCCTCCCCTGGGTCCTAATGCCCATTCAGTTAGGAGGTTTATTTATTTTGGGGGTCGCTGTTGGCCTGTTTGTAATAAAATGAAAATACACAAATAACATAAAGACACTTGGTCAAAATGAGTTGAAAAATATCTGCAAAAACAAAATGAAAACAGTATAGTTTTATGCAAATCAGAGTCATGTAATTTTGTAACATCACAAAGTGCTTGTACAGAAGACTAACAAAGAAAAATAAAGCTAAAATAAAAGGACAATCAAGTTGCTTACCGGCTTAATGTCTGAGAGATAAGCAGGGGCCAACTTTGTACTGTATTTGCCCAACCCTAGTTGGGCTCTTGACCCTTACATTTTTGAAATTAGATTTGGTTTGGCTGTTATAACTCAGTTGTAATAGAGAGACAAGGAAAAATAAAAACATGATTATGTGATAGTAGTTATGTTTTTACTTAATAATTATTTGACCTGAATCACCAAACTTATTTAAAGCCTAAAACATAAAGGAAATTACTAAGACAATTCAGGTAATAATTTATTCATGCCACAGTGCATCATGGGAGCCATGGATGAATTTTGATAGGTGGCACCCAGAATGCACTGCAACACAAGTCTCCTGCAACATGCTTTTTTGATTGTCACCGTCGTTAAGGTTCACAGGTTGATTCTTGATGTTTGCATGTCTAAATAAAAGACTCTTTTGAAAGATTTTTGAACAAACAACTTTTAAGGAGTTCCACAGATTGTATTTAAAATGCTGGTAATCCTATGCTGAAGAATCATTCGGCCGCAATAATCAACAATGAAAGTTTAACTCAGTGATTCAGGAAAACCAATATTTTTTGTTTGCCCGTCTGTTTTATAACTCCATTACAACAGCCAAACAAAATCTGACTTTAAAATATTAAGGGTCAAGAGCCCAACTAAAGCAAACATTGGCCACTATAATGGTGACATTAAAATAGTGATTTTCGTCTTTGTTGATTCTGCTCGTTAACATCAGGTCTCGTCAATAATGGTCAATCATCACTCAGTTAATCACTTAATTATCTCATTAACTTTAACTCTGATTCAGTGTTAATTTAACACTCCTATTTTAACACTTTCACACTCTTGAGTGTGGTCTCACATGTACTCACAGCAGAGTTGATTTCACTCTGGATTTTTTGCTGTGTACCTTCACTCTCATTATCAGATGGCATGACCATCTTTTGCAACTTTGGAACAATATTTCCTTCCCATTTTCGAACAAAGAGGTCAACCTTCCCAGGAAACATTTTTCCAAACTCAGTGTCAAGCTACAACACAGGATAGAATACACAATTACAACACTACTGTGTATCCTCAGTATGTTCACAAAATATTGAGTCTTTTCGAGTCACGTTTATGCAATCTCAACTTCAGAGAGGAATTGTTGGCCATTCCAGATTATGAATAACATTAAAAACTAAAATAAGTGAAAGTGAAGTGAAAGTGAAAGTTGTGACATTTGTCAAGTATGGTAACCCATACTCTGAATTGGTGCTCTGCATTTAACCCATCCAAGTCAGGGTTTTTCCTGGGTCAGAATTGGTCTTCGGTGGTGGCTGACTGACATGGTCATCCACACACAGCAAAGAGTACCCTAGTACCCACATGATCCACAAGCCCAATATTGAAAATAAATGTTAAATTTAAAATAAATTTTAAATAAATACAATAAGAAACAGAAATACAATAAGAATAATAACAATTTGTGATTTTTTTTTCTTATCCTATTTATTCATGAAAAAAAACGATCACTGTCAGGCTAGATAGTAAAAGAAAGCGATTACAACTTATTTTACATGTAATCATCATCGATACCAAAGTATATTTGAAATGTCAAAGGTATCACAATTTAACTATTTACAAATTATGCAATTATCAGACACAGATATTACCTGTCACTCTGTCATCCTTTCTTGCCATCTTTGCAAAAAAAGCTGTGATTTTTCTATGACTGGCTTTCATAGTTTTGAAAGATAAAATCCTTTTTTGATAGACCTGATAATTATTTTAGTATAATCATGTCAATTAAAAAGTAGCATTAAAAGCATATTGTTAAAAGGTGTAATAGTGTAATTTTTTACCATATAAAATTTAATACAATTAGCAGCTAGCTAGCAACAGCTTGCTCCAGTCTCACTCCAGTCTATCTTTAAACTAAATGATTTTATAGGTAATTTACTACACATTGTCATAGGCCTATACATACTGTGGATTATTAAGGCTAAATTTTACTAAACACTCTTGCTGAATGGGGTAAGCAAAATTACTTTCTCATTTCAGATGTGTATGTTCTTCTAAGAAGTAATGATTTGTTATACACCGATTCAGACACTGACGGGCAGACCGATTGCTTTAACCATTCATTATAATGAATCGCTCAAAGGAGTCATTAGCTCGCGAATCGGACTTTAGCGGACGTGTTGTGTGGGAATCCTGGCTGTTAGAACATCGCGAAAGATTTGTCAACACACACACGCACGCGCACACACACACACACACACACAAAAACACTTCATAACTGGATAGAATTTTTTTATTTTTTTTTATTTTGCGTTTAAAAATATGTCAGCTGCATGTGCTGAATGCTTGTCACAAGTTGTAAGAGAAGATAAGGCAACTTTTTTTTTTTTTGACTGCAATTCACACCCAGCGGTAATTCAGCAAAAATATTCTCCGAATGCACCACGTGGAACATGGATTCGGTCTTCCGACCTTTAGGATCAGTTGATTTTGATGCGAGGGAGAGAGCAAAGCCAGAACTGAAGACGGAGGGCCCTATCATACACCCGGCGCAATGCGACGCAAGGCGCAGCACAAGTGTGTTTGCTAGTTTCAGTCCGGCGCCGTTCGCATTTTCCCGTCTAGCGCCACGTCGTTTAATTTAGCAAATGCATTTGCGCCCATTCGTGCGCCCATGGGCGTGCTGGTCTAAAAAAGAGGTGTGTTCAGGCGCAATGCTATTTTAAGGAGCTGAAAATATACTGCGCCATAGATCAACTCAAACCTGGTCTAAAGTCTGGCGCAATGTTTTTTCTTTGTTATTTAAAGAGCGTGTTCGTATAGGCGGGTCCACAACGCGCGTACACGCTGCTTATTAAACACAGGGACGCAACAGCAGCACACAAACATGCCAAATATTAAAAATTAAAGGATTGCGATGCATAAGATTTTTTTGTAGGCTATTAAATATAAAAATGCCTACGAGTCATAATGGATAGTCATCGCATGTATCAGAATTAGGCTATCTATTTGCTTGCACACGAGCAGCTCCGTTTCATCTCGGAGACGCGTTCTGGCTTTGCGCTTTCCAAATTCCGCCGTGTAAATAGCAAATTCGTCATGGCACGAGCGCAACTGGCTCTGCGTTGGAAGATGAGACTGATTAGTTTATTGTACGTTACGCACCAAAAACACCCATTACTCATTAAGAGAATAGGGACAACCCGTTTAGAGCATGTGCCTGGGCGCGCCAACCGTTTCTCCGTCGTTAAACTAGCAAAAGAGCATTGGGACACGCCCTGAGTGCACCTGCGCCGTGCGCTTTACACTTTGCGTTTAGATCGTTAAAATAGGGGCCGGAGAGTGCCCGCGCGGAGGTGGGGCGCTGTGCTCGTTCTCTCCGTCACTCCTTCTGTAGCCTGCTTCACTCACAAAACCCAACTACAGATCAAATAAGGCTTTGGCGGGACAAAAAATCGTTTTGGCGGCCGACAAAAAAATTTCAATGTAGGAAAAACCCTGCAAGTGCACACACACAGCATTGAGAAGTGAACACACCGTGAACACACACCCGGAGCAGTGGGCAGCTATATATCCAGCGCCCGGGGAGCAACTGGGGGTTCAGTGCCTTGCTCAAGGACACTTCAGTCATGAGTATTGAGGGTGGAAGACAGCGCTGTTCATTCACTCCCTCTCACCTACAACTCCTGCCAGCACCGAGACTCAAACCTGTGACCTTCAGGTTACAAGTCCAACTCTCTAACCATTAGGCCACAGCTGCCCCCTATAAAAAAAAATAAAAAAAAATAAAAACCCTATACAGCAGTATTATGATTTAAATTAAACTGAATGGGTTTGAATTTAGTGAACTTAATCTCTAGATTGTGGCAGACTGATAGTTGGAGGGGGCTGGTTAAAGGATGGTTAAAGGATAATGTAAGAGAAGGAACAGCATTTCAGAGGGAAAGAAAAATTACAGATTATGACTAAAGATCACAAAGACAAAAAAAAATTTATACATGGGGAGAGCGGGGTAAGTTGTCACACTTTTCAAACTGTCTAACATTTAATGAGCACCATACATCACAATGATATAAATGTCATACCAAATGAAAGAAGGAAGTCTTGGGCACATATGTTGTATTCATTACATTTTCATATCTTATATCATTACGGAGATGTAGACTGTTGAATAAAGAACTTGCACTAGATTATCTAAAAATATAAGAACACAACTACTTAATTGTGATTATTGATTTTAACTTTAAAATTCAAACCAGAACTGGAAATATAAAAAAAAAATCATGCCCATTCGGTTGTTAAGTGGTGACGTAAGAAGCGCTGTTTCCGGGTCCAAGCCTCAACTGGCTTCACTGGAGAATACAACCTCAGCAGCTGTTTATGAGCACTGTTTATTCATATTAATCATTTAAGCTAAACGCTTTCAACCTTACGGTGTACACTACAGTCTCTGTGCTTATTTATTTTTATTTTTTTCATTGTCTGGCTATCTGGGACTTCGGTATGGAGTTAAAGGTTAGGATTATAACTTTTCCGCTAGTATTATATCACATTGTGAGTGTATATTAGCACCTTTCGTTGTTTTCTCGTGGTATCTGATAGAGCAGGGACATAAATCCATGATAACTGAATTAAATACTGCAGATAACTTTCTTAACTTAACATGTTTAACCTCTGAACAAAACAGATTCCCTGTATCTGACTAATCAGACTCATCTTCAGAGTCACAATTCTGGCACACATAAATTGCCTGGCCTGAAGTGAGAGCATCATGGGCCCATTTGTTGCATTTTACACATTTTACTTTCTTCATCATCTGAAGATGACTCATGTATGATGTATGATTTTTCTTCTGCCTTGTATGTGAGTCAAAATCTGGACCTACTAAGAACAACAATTTTAAAACAGCTTTTAGCTAGATTCAGCCTTATTCTTGTCTATTTCTAGTTGCTGCTTAACTGGCGTGTCAGTAAGAATTGTTAATTGCGTCGTTTTCTTACTTTGCTGGCTGGTTTTCAGGGGCCAGCTTTTGGATATGGCCGGATGTCCTCTGGAGTTTGTAGTCCGCTGTCAGCAATAGCATTGCTGGGTAAGGGTGAGCTGGTGATAGCAGAAGCATAACTGGGCATGCTAGGCAGAGCAGAGTTAGTGCAGGGGCCTGGCAGGGCAGGCTTCTGAATGGGTCAATCTGTGACGTAGGACGGTGCGAACCCAGTTTCCAGAAATACATCTCAATGTGTTTTTTGAGCATGTTCTATGTATTTATTTGTATTGGGGCAAGTTGTCATATGTGACGACTTGCCCCAAAGTCATTGAGACAACTTGCCCCAAACTGACCTGTGTGCTAAAGTTGGCTAAATCTCAAGGTTAGCTCAACATAGCACATCAACTAAAGTATTAAAAGACACATTATTGTCTCCTCTATTTTGTGCAAAATAATAGTTTTTAACATTCATACCTAACAAAGTTGTATTGCATAAAATTTAAAGTGCACATTTTTTACTTTTTAAGCTAAAAAATAAGAAAATTGTGCTAACCTCAGATTAGAGCGATCTTGACCACATTTGAACAGGAAATTGACTATAGAAGAAGTCGTCACATAAAGTGGCTATTTGATTTTTGAGACAGAGCCTCAAGTGTTGGAGTTATGAACAGTGTGACATCTTACCCATGTGACAACTTACCCCGCTCTTCTATATGAATTGCATAGATTAATTTTTCACCAAAAGAATAATAATGCACACTAACAAAGTAAAAAAAATAAAATAAAAAACATTTTGAATTCATGTGGACTTAATATCTACCAGCTGTGTCCCTTTGCTGACGAAGTCTATTCATACCTAGCTATAAGGAAAAGCCATGTAAAACACAATTCCTTACCAAGTATGGCATGTCTACAAATCGAGGATATTGTTCAAAAATCCCTTTCACTGTTGGGGACTTGTTTGCGACCCATAACCTGTGATTACTGAATGTTTTCTCCATGCCCCATTTGATGCTATTGAGGTTTTCTGGAGATGGTTTCATGCTTCTGATCACAGTCGTCCACTCCCGAGAGGACTCCTCCTCCCCTTAAGCAGTTATGTCCAAAGTGATAGACACTCCAGAGGAATCACTGATTCCACTACGTTTGTGCTGCTAGCGACGCTGATCATCATGAAGCTTCCTTCGTAGATTTCTAAGTCTCATCTCAATAAATCCACTGTGGGAGACTGGGTCATAGAAATGTTACAATTGTAACTTTTACAAGAACCCATGGCGTGTGACGAGCAAATCAGCAGAGTGGGTGTACTTTTGGTGTTATTGTAACTGTAATATTGGCAATTTAAAAATAAATAAATAAATAAAACTACTTTACAAAAAAATTACAAAGTCACTAAATTTTTAATTGATTTGTAGCCTGTTAACCAACTATCATATCACAGTTACTATTCCAAGCTTTGTGTGTTTTAATAAGTAAAACTTGCAAATCATTCATTCTCTTCTCCCATCTTGATCTTCAGAGAAGGAAACAGTGTTACCACAGCTTCTGCCAACATCCGTTTCTCTTCATTACAAGGGTAACTAAAATAAAATACAGGAACCACCCAGCTAGAATTTTTTTGTTCTAAAAATGTTCTAAGAACATTACCATGCATTGTTCTAGCAATGTTTTTAGCGGGTAGTTTTATTTTTGTTCCCAGAATGTTCTCTCAAAAGATAGGATAACGTTCTCTAAAAACATTCTAAAAATGTTTATTAATAACATTATTAGAACATTATCCTCTAACATTCTAATAAAGATTTAAGCAGAGGTTTAGATGTTGATGTTGATGTCTGTTTAAAAGTAATAATTTGGTTTGATGTCACCATAATGGTGATCAGTGTTGGCTTTAGTTGTGCAATTTGACACTTGACTTGTCAGTGTTGTTCTTTAGCTGCTGTAATCTTTGTTATGGCAAAAACAGCAAGAGAACACGTGGTTAAATGATGCTGGTTGCTTGTTGATGATTAAAACATCACCACATATGTGTTCTGATTACCTGGTTTCACCCAATCTAATGTATGGTGTTAATTGCATATCATTTATTCAAGTGACTCAATGGGTCCACAGCCTGAGACACAGCTGAATTTAAAACAGATTATTTCAAGGATTAGAGAATAGAAAAAAAACTGTCACACAAACATCAAGATTCAGTGTATGAACCTGAACAATGGTGGCATGCTTCATGCTGCAATGTATTCTGGGTACATCATGGAAAACTCATCCATGGCACCCAGAATGCTTTGCAACATGAAGCATGTCACCATTGTTGAGATTCATACAATAATTCTTGAGGTCTCTGTGTGTCTAAGCATTCTGTGGTTCATGAACAGTGTAATTCAAAAAGAAAGACAAAAATACATATGATACAAATCTGCAGGATCTTATGCGTTGCAACACATTTGCTATAGTCACTAATATTAAACTAACAGTATAGGTTAGACTCCAGATAAAACCAGCTGATCAGATCATTACATGATGAAACTTTTAACACCAGCAAGTAAAAAAAGCCACCTGATGACATTTTTCTTTCACTGTTTTTTGCCATAACAAATATAGTTACAGCAGTTAAACAAAAAGTAACATTGAAAAGACTCATACTGCCTAAGTACTGATCACCATAATGGTGACATCAAACTAAACTATTATTTTCAATAAACCATCAACACCTCTGTTAATCTCAATAAGAACTTTTTTACATTTATGACAGAAATAAAGTCAGTCTTGTTTATAATAAGTGAAGTTGGTAATACTGTTTTTGGAGTTATTTACGCTGGAGTTTGACATCAAACAAAGGTTGGGTTTTCACTTTCAACCAACATTTGACTTGTTTGAATGTTTTTAGAGAATGTTATCCTACCTTTTAGCAGAACATTCTAGGAACTAAAATAAAACTTGCAGCTGAAAACATTTCCAGAACATGTAAAATTTCTAGGTGGGCAAATTCAGTAAGTTTTCTCTACTGGTGATCAGCTGTTTGTTTTACAAGTTTTCTTCCCCAGTTATGTTCAGATTATTAAAAGTAAACAGTGTGTATTCAAAGTATTCAACATCTTTATACGTTATCACATTCACACTTGTTTTAGTTTATTCTCAACTGTAAACTTACAATCCCCTTTGTTCCACCAATGCACAGACTCCTATCTTCACAAGAAGCTTTCTTGATGTCTCTGAAAGCATTCCTGAAGCTTCATAATCCTTATATATACTCGGACCTTTGCTTTCAATTAGTGCTCGCATTGTGTCTATATTAATTATATTATATTAAAGAATTATAATTATATAATACAATTATATTATTTGCTCCAAGAGCAGACACTGCACTAGTGATACAAAACATACAGTTCTTTTAGACAAATTATATAGACAAATTATTATTAGGCTGGGCTACTGTACGTTTTTTATGGCTGCTGTATTCACAAGTATTTTCCAAGCAAATTAACTGCACATTTTAATCATGTGTAAAATGACTGATTAACATGGAGGATATAAGCAGCTTGTTTTATTATTTTTTTTACACCAACAATTTACTATAGGCAGACTATACTACTATACTATATACTTACAGAACTGAGGTGAATTTTCAAACTTGATATGCTGTTATGGTAGGCCAGTTTCAAATCACATATCTGGCACACTGCCTTTGTCTTGTCCTCACTCAATTTAAAGTGTTCCCATACAGCTGAGGTCTTTGGCATGTTTGTCTTCTCTTCCAGATGAACCGAATCATGATGTTCACTCATGGGCGATTCATATTCGTTTTTTTTTAAAATAGAATATTCAAATCTCAAAATTGAAACTCGAATGCCAACCCACTGAACGAATATTCAAATAATCTAATATTCTGGTCCAGCCCTAATGTTAATATGAGTTTTCATTAGCTACCATTATGTACCATGCTAATGCAAAAAGAAAGTGTAGATAAATACTGTACTACTTTACATTAGCATGTGCAATCATCATCCCACACCATGTTTGAATGGAACTGCCACTTGAAAAGCAATATTAACATTTAATGCTTAAGGAAAGCATGATAATACTGGAATCTGTATGCATGATACAGAGGTCATTTATTATTAGTTATGTTACTGAAAAGGGAAATTACATACCAATGCATGTGATCCACTTCCCTTAATCGACTTAAATAAAACTTGAAACTTGTCCAAGGCTTCCACTTTCTCAGTGAGGTCGGTGTCAATAAATTCATTAAATCAGTGTTAAATGTAAAAATTCGGTAGTACTCTGCAGCACAGGGGAGGAGACATTTGGAAACATCAGTTATTTCTGCTGCACTCTTGAGATGCTGCAGTTTTTTTTTTTTTTACATATCTCCTTTTTACATATCTCCTTTGTTTTTGGAGTGTCCTCCATTTGAAGCTGCAAAAGGGCAAACAAAAACACCAATTTGTTATAAATAACGTTGCATGTACTGATTAAGCATAGTATTCACATTCATAATGTAAAAGAGTAGTTAACAAGCAGTGTTAGAATGAACAATATCTATTTATTTGCGAAAACATCAAGCTAGCATAATAAACTTCCGAGATAAACCTAAAGAAAACCTAAAGTCGTCCATTTTCAATGGAATTTGGCACCTCATACTACTTTTACTATTTCTGCCAGATATTATGGTAAAAATATAAAAAAAACTAAATCTGTTTGTCTTGTATTACAATAATGCACTCTCTAATTTTTTTTATCTTTTAAGAGAAGTGCCGATCCCGATTTAACAAAACATCAGTACATTCTGTTGTTTAATGAAAGAGAGGCGACAGATAGCAATGAAAGTGGTACCGCTTTGTCAAACTCATTAACGAGCTGCAGACATCATGTCATTTGCAACAAATCAAACAAAGAAAAACAAAACTCGTTAAAAATGAGCTCTCTCCAGAAAGTGAGTGACAAACTTACCAAAGTGAATGAGGAGAAATAAAAATCATTTGTGAAGCACTAACGTTAACTATTCGACGCGGTTGCAGTCTTGTTCAACACTGCCTCTCACGTCTACGGAAAATACCCGTACGCAGTAGAAGTCATCTAACACATTTGACTGTCTAAAAAATAACAATAATAAAATACGTTTGACCATTTATTTTTGATCATTTCTATTAACAAATAAATCTAAATACCTGACATGTGTGCATCCAAGTCATCCATCGATGGAAAAAGAGGCGTGAACTTGCTTCTTGAGGCACGGATTGACATTGCGGCAATGCGATTGGATGACATTTAACACATATTGTGTTGTTTCTCTCTCTCTCTCTTTCTTTTTTCTTTTTTTTTTTTTTTAAACATGATCAAACTAAAATTACACAAAATATGTAAAAATAGTCATAACACAAAAATGTGTTATTAATTAACATCATTTTTGAGAGTGTGCAAAGCAACTGCAGAGATTTGAAATGAAGTATTGTTGAAATGGCAACAAAATATGCTGTGAATTTCTGAAAACAAATTGTTGTTGAGTTGAACAGTCTTAAATTTGGGCTTTTCATCACTTTAAAATGCAAATAGTATTTAAAGGGAAAAAAAAACTGCTGTATGCTCTTAAGAAAAATGGTTCCAGCTCAGGTACTTCTGTAGATATCTGCTAAAGATCTGGGTCTGTATTTACAAAACATTTTATGTTAAAATGAAAAGCCCTATTCGCACAGGATTAGTATTACCTGGTGACCTCCAGTCATTTGTAATAATTGCGGAGGTTGTCTGTGATCTTAACCCCGTGCGATTTGTAAAGCAAAAATTCCCCTGCAAATGACCTACTATATTTTGCTGAACACCAAGGTCCTGTGATAAAATTAGTCTCGTGCGAATCGGCATCTCTGTGATTTGGCGGGTCGTATATCATTTTTCGAGGTTTTTGTTTCCTGTGCACCTTTTTATCCTTCTTTCGCAAAAAATGGAGCTGCGTTGTAGTGTTTGGTGGTATTTTGGGTACAGACTAATATAAGCGTAGATGCCATTCTTCTAACGATGTAGCAAGTACATCAGGTGTTATGGGAAGTGTTCCCGGTTCCGGTTTACCTAATTAATGCAGCCTAAAAATCCTTTAATGGATTTGGATATTAGAAGCATATTAGTGTATTATGTGTAAGCCAGGTTAAAGAGATGGGTCTTTAATCTAGATTTAAACTGCAAGAGTGTGTCTGCCTCCCGAATAATGTTAGGTAGGTTATTCCAGAGTTTAGGCGCTAAATAGCTGACGACTTGGACACGTTTTTCATTACTAAAATTACAAACATCAGTGCACAATTTTCCACACCACAATCCATCAAGCACATCTCACCAGCAAACATACACTCATTCACATCCTTCTCTTCACTCTCTGAGGCAGAAGTCTCCAAACTCATCCTTTCTAATCATCCTACTACTTGTCCGCTTGATCCTATTCCATCTCATCTCCTTCAAGCCATTTCTCCTGCAGTTGTACCTGCACTCACTCACATCATTAACACATCCCTTCATACAGGTGTTTTCCCCTCATCATTTAGACAGGCTTGTATAACTCCACTACTTAAGAAACCCACCCTCAACCCATCTCTTTTAGAGAACTACAGACCAGTTTCCCTTCTTTCTTTCATTGCAAAAACACTTGAACGAGCTGTATTCAACCAAGTCTCTACCTTTCTCACACAGAACAACCTCCTTGACAGCAACCAATCTGGCTTCAGAAGTGGACATTCAACTGAGACTGCCTTGCTCTCAGTTGTTGAAGCCCTAAGACTGGCAAGAGCGGAATCCAAATCTTCAATACTTATCTTGCTTGATCTATCTGCTGCTTTTGACACGGTTAACCACCAGATCCTCCTGTCAACCCTACTGACAAAGGGCATCTCAGGAACTGCACTCCAGTGGTTTGAGTCTTACCTAGAAGCTTGCGTTCTCCAAGTGAACGTCGCTTGATTGTTCATCCCAAAGAAGCACAAAGTCACTTTCACGGACTTTTAAATTAAATGTTCCCTCCTGGTGGAATGACCTGCCCAACTCAATCCAGCAGCTGAGTCCTTAGCCATCTTCAAGAATCGGCTTAAAACACATCTCTTCCATCTTTATTTGACCCTCTAACTTTTGCACTCACTATTCTAATTCTATTTAAAAAAAACTAACTACTAACTAACTACCTTTCTAATCTTTTTGTATTCTATCTATTTTCTTTTCATTTATTATACAATTATAAAAAAGACCTCTAACACTAGCTTGCTCTATTCTTTTTCTATTCTATGTTTTCTTTCTTTTTATTTATTATATTATTTAAAAGCCCTTGCTACGTGTACTGCGTTTAAGCTAACTGAGACTTGTTATAGCACTTATATATCATTGCTCTTTTGTTGTTTTTGATTGCTTCCATTATCCTCATTTGTAAGTCGCTTTGGATAAAAGCGTCTGCTAAATGACTAAATGTAAATGGGAAAAGGATCTGCCGTCCATAAAGCATAAAGCTTGAGATGTTATTTTAACCTGGTGAAATGTAAATGACACAGCACACGAGACTACATTAGTTTCTTTTTTTCAAAATCACACAAGGTCCCAGATAATACTAATACCATGCGAATACGTCAATAAAAACAAGTGTATATATGTTCAGCTAATTGTCAGCCTCTTACATGAATGCTTCTCATAATTAGTGAAAATGCATATAAACAGCCTTTTAATTAAAAAAAAAAAAAGTGAAAGTGACGTGGCATACAGCCAAGTATGGTGACCCATGCTCAGAATTCGTGCTCTGCATTTAACCCATCCAAAGTGCACACACACAAACACCTGGATCAGTGGGTATCATTTATGCTGCGGTGCCCGGGTGCCTTGCTCAAGAGTACCTCAGTCGTGGTATTGCCAGCCCGAGACTCGAACCCACAACCTTAGGGTTAGGAGTCAACCTCTCTAACCACTAGGCCACGTCTTCCCCCTTCAAAGTAGGAACAAAGTAGAATAATCATGGCTTATAGTTTGTGGTTTGATCTTAGTGACTTAGGACCCCTCTTCACTGCTTTTCTTCTAAATCAGCGAGTTATGAGCTACTTTTAGCCTTAAGATGTTTTGTGAATAGAATCATGGAAATAGTTGGAGTTGTTCTTCGTCTCTGTTTTGTACAAGTTCTTGTTTTTCTATATCTATGTATAGTTAAGCAGTATAAGTAGAGGAAGAAGTGTGCTGTTTAGCCAAATATTAGCACGATTGCAAATGTGATGCTGATTTTATGCAATTCATAACAAAAAGTTCATATTTAGTGAATTATTAAAAGAACAGTATTGTCTGATTTGCTCTGTAGTGCCAACAAAAATAGTTCTGGTCTATTTACACTATAAGAGCAAATCTGGTAGGGTCTGACATAGTTTAAGAGACGCCTAATATTAGTTATTTGAGACACGTGGTGATAAGATTTTGATGAGATCGACCCGAGTTTGAATCCCCCTAATGCTAAACTCATTCAACTCCAATTCTTCTCCCTTTTCCCAACACACAACTGTTTGCAATAAGTATTAATAGCATCTAATTACTAGCACTTGTTGCAAAGAAAATACTACTTTTTTCCTGCATGGTGTAAATAGAATTTATGGCTAGAGAGTTGTGTGTCTGCGAGCAACATTTGGTGAAGCTGCGTTTTGAACGAATCATCTGAGAGAATGATTCAGTCCGTTTGAACGAATTGAGTGATTCCATGAGTGATTCCATGAATCTTTCATTGAGACAGTGATTTGCCACCACCTACTGGAGGTTTTAGTTTAATATTTAAAAACATATTTTCCTCATCATTTTATATTTCTACGTTCAAAATGTTGTATTTAAAACATTAATCTCATAGCAATATTTACGCATGTATAGTTGTTTTAAATGCATTCATGCCACCCATTTTTATGTAGAGGTGGTTAACATACAAACAAAATGTCAAAGATGATATGCCCCTTAAGTATTCCAAAGTGTTTAGATTAAGTTACTGAAATTTAGTAATCTAATGAAATACTGTAATCTGTAATGAAATACATTTTAAAATGAACCTTCCCAAGTCTGCTTACTAGTGTAAACGTGTTGTGTTGATGTAATTAAATGAGTTGCTGCATGTGAAAGGCTAAAAATGACAACATAGCCAGCAAAGATTACATTTCAGTCTTCATGATAGGTGATTGTTTACACTGTCATCAAGGATACACAGAGAGAATGTGGGCAGCCACGCCATCATTTTCAAACGACAGCGTTTTGGACTGTTTACACTGAAACACAACCCCGGTGTTGCTCCCGGTTCCTCCTGGTGAAACGAGGGATTGCAGGATTGGGAAATCCAAAATTCAGAGTTCTGTGAACTTCTGATCACTTCCCTGGGAGAAATGTTTCCTGACTACAAAACTCTGGCTAAAGTGACGGAACGTGGCTTTAGCTTCCAGAACAAAATCAAATCTGTCATTAGAAGTCCTCTTTCCTAAGAAAAAATAGCAGAATTTAATGACAATTGCCTCTGCATCAGTCTCCCTTGATGCGTTTGGTTACGCACAGGCGAGCACCCAGTTCAAGTCGATGTGGACCAGGAGGAAGATTTGAGTTCAGGCAGATAGACCTACAGAACATCGTCAAGACAAGTCACCTTTATTTATACAGCACTTTTAACAATACAGATTGTGTCAAAGCAGCTTCACAGTATCAAATAGGACAAAGTGTATCAACATTGTTGAATCAAATTTTTTTTATTTTTATTATTATATTAAATAATATATTTAGTTGCTTATATCTGCCTGTTCAGGCACAAATGGTCATGTTTTAATTCCCTCCGTTGTCAGTGCAGAAAAAACAACAACATGAAATTGTTGAACATTAAATTTTATCTGGATGGAAATGTTGCGCCCCCAACATACTGTGATGCTGTGTCCTGGCACATTAAGACAAAACCAATAAAACCATTACAAACAAGGCATTTTTTGCATCCAGTGGGGACAAAATGACTGATTATAATGACTTATACTGTGTTTTTAAGCACTGAGTTGCGTATCACACTGTGTAAACATAAAACCATGTCTGCATTTGTGATCAGAGAAACAATAAACAAGTACTACACTACACCGCTCAAAACTCACGTTTGAATCATTAGTGGCAAATTATTTAAATATAATTAAAGTACTTACAGGCTGTGAGTCATATACACCAGACTGTCCTTGCAAAGTTTATACTTTATAGAACAGCCTGAGCACAGACCCGCTGTAGGCTGCTCTGCAGGTTCAGGAAACAGTCCTCCATAAAATGCATCACACAGTGTCACACACTGCGGGCTTGTGTGAGGAACGGCCAGCGGATTCAATGGAGGAGCTTGTGGCAACCACATGTGACGACACTGGGCTGGACTCTGCTTCATCCATGGTGAAAGACGATTTGGATCAACTCCAGGCATGACGAAGCAGATAGCATCCTCTTTTGGAAGGCCAAACAAAGCATGCAAATCTTCCCACATACTGACGTAGAGATGTGGGGGTGTGTTAGAATGAGGACGAGGCTTAACTTTTATAAAGAATATCTTAGTCTTTGCAACTTTACAGATCTTCTTTATGCACCAGGAGCTTGTAACACTCCAAAGAGAAAGGAAAAATTGAAATCGCATCATATGAACCTTTTAAGAGCTGCCGCTCCTGAACAAGACACGGATCTGAACCACTTCAGCTCTTAAAGTCTCTATTAATGAGCTGAAGAGTTAAATCAAGTGTGTTAGATGAGTGAGACAGTGCTTGGCTGCTCCACGACATTGGAAAACTATTTCAGAGACATGTTCTTAAATGTGAGTAATATAAAATATATTACATGCATGCACAGTTTTAAGGCAGCTTTAATCACCTTTTCGGTAACTTCATGATTTAACTGGCCTCGACATTGCATGCATGTAGTTTATCTCGCACTTTGATATGAAATGATACAGGCTACATTCTGCGCCAGTGTCTTTGTGTGCAGTTGAAGAACACACGCTGCGAGCACAGTGCCGTTTCCGCGTGAAGTCAAGTGGAGCATGCATCTGAGGCGTCTTCCGTTAATAAAACCTGGCGAAAAAAACCTAATAACGAACCCTGGCCCTGCCCTGCATTAATTGCATTTGATATTTTAAACATGTTAAACTGAAAAAATTATCACCTGCGTTAACACACTAGGTTTGACAGCACTAATATATGTATACCCACTGGGCAAAGTTACCTCCAGTGGATGTCTTTTTATGTCTTTGCAGACATTAAAAAGACGTACACTGGATTTAACTTTGCCCAGTGGGTATGAATATGTTAGCCTTAAAGGGATAGTTCACCCAAAAATGAATATAGCCTCATGATTTACTCACCCTCAAGCCATCATGACTTTCTTCTTTCAGATGAACACGATCTGAGTTATAATAAAATGTATCCTGGCTAAATGTCCATCCATTGATCATAAAACTGCTCCACACGGCTCCGGGGGATTACTAAAGGTCTTCTGAAGTACAAACCCGATTCCAAAAAAGTTGGGACACTGTACAAACTGTGAGTAAAAAAGGAATGGAATAATTTACAAATATCATAAACTTATATTTTATTCACTATAGAATATAGATAACATATCAAATGTTGATAGTGAGACATTTTGGCATGTCATGCCAAATATTGGCTCATTTTGGATTTCATGAGAGCTACACATTCCAAAAAAGTTGGAACAGGTAGCAATAAGAGGCCGGAAAAGTTAAATGTACACATAAGGAACAGCTGGAGGACCAATTTGCAACTTATTAAGTCAATTGGCAACATGATTGGGTATAAAAAGAGCCTCTCAGAGTGGCAGTGTCTCTCAGAAGTCAAGATGGGCAGAGGATCACCAATTCCCCCAATGCTGCGGCAAAAAATAGTGGAGCAATATCAGAAAGGAGTTTCTCAGAGAAAAATTGCAAAGAGCTTGAAGTTATCATCATCTACAGTGCATAATATCATCCAAAGATTCAGAGAATCTGGAACAATCTCTGTGCTTAAGGGTCAAGGCCGGAAAACCATACTGGATGCCCGTGATCTTCGGGCCCTTAGACGGCACTGCATCACATACAGGAATGATACTGTAATGGAAATCACAACATGGGCTCAGGAATACTTCCAGAAAACATTGTCGGTGAACACAATCCACCGTGCCATTCACCGTTGCCGGCTAAAACTCTATAGGTCAAAAAAGAAGCCATATCTAAACATGATCCAGAAGGGCAGGTGTTTTCTCTGGGCTAAGGCTCATTTAAAATGGACTGTGGCAAAGTGGAAAACTGTTCTGTGGTCAGACGAATCAAAATTTGAATTTCTTTTTGGAAAACTGGGACGCCATGTCATCCGGACTAAAGAGGACAAGGACAACCCAAGTTGTTATCAGCGCTCAGTTCAGAAGCCTGCATCTCTGATGGTATGGGGTTGCATGAGTGCGTGTGGCATGGGCAGCTTACACATCTGGAAAGGCACCATCAATGCTGAAAGGTATATCCAAGTTCTAGAACAACATATGCTCCCATCCAGACGTCGTCTCTTTCAGGGAAGACCTTGCATTCTCCAACATGACAATGCCAGACCACATACTGTATCAAAAACAACATCATGGCTGCATAGAAGAAGGATCCGGGTACTGAAATGGCCAGCCTGCAGTCCAGATCTTTACCCATAGAAAACATATGGCGCATCATAAAGAGGAAGATGTGACAAAGAAGACCTAAGAGAGTTGAGCAACTAGAAGCCTGTATTAGACAAGAATGGGACAACATTCCTATTCCTAAACTCTCCTCAGTCCCCAGACGTTTGCAGACTGTTATAAAAAGAAGAGGGGATGCCACACAGTGGTAAACATGGCCTTGTCCCAACTTTTTTGAGATGTGTTGATGCCAAGAAATTTTAAATCAACTTATTTTTCACTTAAAATTATACATTTTCTCAGTTTAAACATTTGATATGTCATCTATGTTATATTCTGAATAAGATATTGAAATGGGAAACTTTCACATCATTGCATTCTGTTTTTATTCACAATTTGTACAGTGTCCAAACTTTTTTGGAATCGAGTTTGTATATCGATGGATTTATGTAAGAAAAATATCCATATTTAAAAGTTTATAAAGCAAAACATCCAGCTTCTGGTGCATTGCAACTTAGGAAGAATGTGTAACGCCTCTCACAGTAAGTCACGGTCCACCGAAAGCTGGATGTTTTGCTTCATAAACTGTTAAAAATTGATATTTTTTAATCCATGATGTCTTCAGGTTAGGGGTGTTCCGGTACTAGTAGCGGTACCGAACGGTTCCTGGGCAAATTCCAAATTGAAGTGATCATCCCTATCACCTTGGAGTGGGGACTTTGGAGTGAATAGGGCAGGTGGTTGCCATTAAGTTGTCGTTAGGAATGCACTTTGCAAAAGGAGCGTCACGGGAACATCCCAGCTGAAGATAATGAGGAAATTATGTTGCTCCTTTTGCAAAGTGCATTCCTAACGACTACTTAATGGCAACCACGTGCCCTACTCACTCCAAAGTCCCCACTCCAAGGGGATAAGGATGATCACTTCCACACTGTAAAACCTGAAAAGTCACAGTAACTCAAACTGTTTGAGTAAACAGATTGCCTTTACTTAAACCATGTAAGTTTTAAAACTTTGCAATTATGTAATCAAGTGATTAATTAAGTGCTGATTGAGCTTTAGTGATGAACAGCTGCTGTTAACAAACAGCACTTATTAATAACCAGACTGACTTTATTTCTGTCAGACGTCTACAGAAGATCTGATTGAGAATTAACTAAGGTTTAGATGTTGATTTATTGTTTCATTTGAAGTAACCATGTTAGAGATCAGTGTTTGCTTTAGTTGGGCTCTTGACCCTTGATTTCTGTCTTAGATTATTTTTTTTGGACGTTGTAACCATGTGTTTTTGAAACCTGTTTGTTATAACTCAAAAAACCCAGAGAAAATATGATCAGGTATTAGTTGTTATACAGCATATCAGTGATGATAATCATCAATTATGGAGCTGTTCAGAGTTCAAAATCTTACTAAATATGTGTTCTATAGTTAGTTCAGTTGATTACAATGAAAGCCATTCAAAAAGTCAGTGGTTCTTTCATAATCAGTTAATATAAAGAACTTTCCAAACAGTTTGGTCTTCTATGGTGTCAATTAGTCACACACAGACATCAATAATTAGAATATGAACCTCAACAATGGTTACGAAAAAAAAAAACATGCTGCAATGCATGCTGGGTACTATTGTAGTACAAAACTCATCCATGGCTCCCAGCATGCTCTGCTGCATTGTTTTTTTTTTATGGTCACCATTGTTGAGGTTCATATGCTGATTATTGATGTCTGTGTGTGACTGAGCAACACCACAGAAAACCAAACTGTTTAGAAAGTTCTTTATATTAACTGATTATCTTTTATCTGATTACACTTTTACTATAATCAATCCAATTAATTACACAACACCTATTTCATCAGAGATTAGACTCCAAACAGTTCAATAATCAATGATTATCATCACCAATATACAGTATAACAACCAACAGCTAGGTACAGGTTAGATAAAAAAAAATGCTAACCTGAATGCACTGTAAGTTGCTTTGGATAAAAGCAGCTTCTAAGAGTGTGAGTGTGTGTATAACACCTGATGATATTTTCTCTGGGCTTTTGAGTTACAACAAATGGTTACAACAGCCAAAAAAAAAACTAAGACAGAAATCAAGGGTCAAGAGCCCAACTAAAGCAAACACTGATCTCTAACATGGTTACTTCAAATGAAACAATAAATCAACATCTAAACCTTAGTTAATTCTCAATCAGATCTTCTGTAGACGTCTGACAGAAATAAAGTCAGTCTGGTTATTAATAAGTGGAGCTGGTGATGCTGTTTGTGGGGTTGTTTAATCAGATCTTGAGAGATTTAATGTATTTTATTTCAGTTTATTTTATCTAAGGCTGTGTCTGAAGTCAGTTGTAGTTCTTGTGTTTCTCTTTTCTTCAGCAATTCTGTTTGTTAACAGCAGCTGTTCATCACTAATTCACAATTATCACTCAATTAATCACTTAATTATTTAATTGCAATGTATATCTTCTTTCAGTGAACTCAACTGAATTAAGTTCAGAGTACTCATAACTGTTAAGTTTTAAAACTTAAATGGTTTAAGGCAATCGGTTTCCTCAAACGGTTTGAGTAAACCCAACTTGTCATGTTTTTAAGGATATTTGTTTACACAAAAGGTTTGAGTTACGTTACTTGTCGGGTTTTACAGTGTGTTAGTTTTCAAACTTAAATGGTTTAAGGCAATCGGTTTCCTCAAACGGTTTGAGTTAAGTTACTTGTCGGGTTTTACAGTGCAATTTTAATTTGCCCGGATACCGTTTGGTACCGATACTAGTACCGGCACATCCCTACTTCAGATCCATCATTATGTTTCTCTCTCCAGATGATGAGGTTGTAGGACTTGACATCATCTGAAATACACAGCTGAGTTTAGAGTTATAGTGGGTCCAGGTGTTTATGTATGAACAGTTGTTTATGTAGGCCAAAATTAGCAAAACTGGACAGTATGTGAGTCCTTTGTAAGAGTTAAGAGGAAAAAGTATAAGATCATGAGATAACGTCAATGTTATTTGTGACTGGGTATGCTTATGTATAAAGTAATATTTAAAAAAAATAGATCTAACAACATATTTCTGTTGAGAAGATAAGTACCCTGTTGATGATGTTTCTTTTACAGTTACAGACTCAAAAAACAAAAGGCTGAAAAAAAGACCATAAAGTCTAATGCAAAGAACCATCTCAGCATATGGATGGTTCTTCAGAATGATACGCTTCTAAACAGAACTGTCACCACGTGTAAAGAAGCGTATCTTTAGAGTAGATTCTATTTCATTACATCAGGCATTAAACTAGACTTGGCCTTTAATCAAAAAGCTGCCTCATGGACACTTTTGAATATTTAAATTCGCAAGATAAAGAATTAAATGATTTTCTTCTCTTTGTAGGAAGATGGCGTTGCTCTATGGATATTATTCCACCGAAATGTGAGTATAAACATTGAGAAATCTCTTGATTCTCAGTCAGTCTGTTGTAGCTCATCGATGAGCTCGTCTTCATTCTCTCACTCTTTCTTCAGTGTCTATGAGACTGGTGCTGGTGGGAATCACTGGAGCAGGTAAAAGCTCCTCTGGAAACACCATCCTGGGCAGACAAGCCTTCAGAGTCCTCACAAGCCCTTCATCTGTGACTAAAGAGTGCTCGAAAGAGACAGAGAATGTGGCTGGAAGAGAGATCACAGTAGTAGATACACCGGGCATGTTTGACACCGATATTTCAGAGGAGGAGCTTCTGATACAGAAGATCAGTAAGTGTATAAACATGACAGCACCTGGACCTCACGCCATCATCCTGGTCATTAAAGTGGATATGTTCACTGAGGAAGAGAAACACTCAGTGGAGAAGATCAGAGCCATATTTGGAGAAGAAGCAGATAAACACACCATCGTCCTCTTCACTCACGGAGATGAACTGACCGGCTCTTTTGAAGAATTCATGGAAGCCAACGAGGCTCTGCAGGAAATCCTGAGTCGCTGTGGGGGAAGACATCATGTGTTCAACAATAAAGACATGGAGGATCGTAATCAGGTGGTGGAGCTCCTGCAGAAAGTAGATGCTATAGTCACTGCTAATGGAGGTGAACATTACACCAGTGACTCTTACCAGGACGTGGAGCTCATGCTGAAAACTAAACCAGAGGAACTGAAGAAGCTGTATGAGAAGAAACTACAAGACATACAGAGAGACCTGGAGACCAGATTTACTGAAGAGATGAAGAAACTCCAGGAGAGAATAGAGACACTGACAGCGTCTGAGCAAGAGAAAGAAGACAAGATCAAAGAGCTGGAACAACTGAACAAGTATAAAATGACAGAGTACAAGCGTTATTATGAAACCAAGCTCAGAGAGGCCAGACAGGAGGCAGAACAGACCTGTACTCATCCAAATATAATACAAAAGATCTTTCAGAAGATTCTCAAAATCAAATCTTAATCACATTCTGGTCATATGTCTATCTGTGTTAGCCCCAGTCAAACACACCTGAAGAATCAAGGTGTTCAGGATTGTTGATAATTTCAGACTGGTGTGTTGGAGCATCGGATTGCATTGGAACTGAAGTCTGCAGAACAGTAGCTCTCAATACACTTAGAAACCCCTGCTGTACAGTATGTTACATTTGTAATATCTATAGCCCGACCGATATATCGTTTTGCCGATTTTATCAGCTGATATGAGCCTGTCACCAATATATCGGTATCGGTGAATATGCTGCCAATATGATTTTTTTTTTAACAGAATATATAAAGCAGATAATATGTTTGAAATGGTGTGATTTGTAAGAATTTTAGCTCTTTTCTTTTAAAGATGGGAATCGAATCTAAAGATTCAAATTGATTTAATTGAGCTGATTCCAAATTTAATTAGTTTATACTTCATCAACGGTTTGTCCAGCGAATGTTAAAATCAGTATATCTTAAACAGTTCTGTTTATACTACTTCGTGGCCAGCGAGCATACAAACCAAATGATAATTTATAAGCTACGAACTAGGTAGCACAGGGTCTGGGCAAAGTTTAACTTTAAAATACACGACCCAAGACAATGCTTTCTTTATAAATGAAACAAGAATTTATTGATCTACTTTTAAGGTTACATGGAACTACTCTAACGAACACACATACACACACACACACACACACACACAAACACACAGTTACTGAAGATGAGGATTAACGGAATTTGAATGAAGTCCCAAGAGTCTAGTATTGGATGCTAGTTCTTAGATCAATTTGCACCTATTTAAGCAAGGAAAGGAAAGTTTGGCAGCTGTGGCCTAATGGTTAGAGAGTTGGACTTGTAACCAAAGGTTGCTGGTTCGAGTCTCGGTGCTGGCAGGAGTTGTAGGTGGGAAAGAGTGAATGAACAGCCCTCTCTTCCACCCTCAATACCCATGACTGAAGTGCCCTTGAGCAAGGCACTGAACCCCCAGTTGCTCCCCGGGCGCTGGATATATAGCTGCCCACTGCTCCGGGTGTGTTCACTTCTCACTGCTGTGTGTGTGCATTTTGATGGGTTAAATGCAGAGCACCAATTCCGAGTATGGGCTACCATACTTGGCAAAATGTCACGACTTTAATTTTGTGTTATACTTGCATTTGCACTGAAAAGCGGGGTTCAGAAGAGTTGGAGATTCGTTTGTTGCCTCATCTCAGGGAATCCCGCGCCTCGGATTGGTTGCAGATCGGTCTTCTGGATGATGTCTCTGGGATTCACGTGGTGACGAAAAGGGTTTCCCTTGTAACTGCTGAAGTCTGCTGCTCTGCTGCTTTCGCTACGGATTGTGATGAACTGGAAGTTCTTCTGAGAGTTTCGTTGATCGGCTTTAGACTTTGAAGATTTCGGCAGTCAATGAGGTTTCAACGGAGTATTTGAGTTCTGGATGACTTGATCGCTCGATGGTACAGTGCATGAGCACAAAGGCCAAAAGCCCAAGGGTGAGCAAAAAGCAAGCAAGCAAAGATCTGTTCGTGCCATTTGGTTTTAAAGCGAGCCAATTTGGTCCCTCCCAGAAGCGGCTGTCCCAATCGGACGCTGTTGCAGGGCTTAGCCATGCCCTGTACGGTTCCTTTCCCGTGCATAAATTAAAAAGCTGTATAATTCATACACAGCAAAATCCCCAGTGTTAATTTAACACTCTGAGTGTGGACTCATATAAACTCTGAAGTAGTGTTAAAAGTAACACTGAAGCAGTGTTAAAGTTAATGAGATAATTAGGTGATTGATTGAGTGATGATTGACCATTATTGAAGACACCTGATAATAACAAGCAGAATCACCAAGCGAGAAAATCACAATTTGTTTGTCACCATTATAGTGGTCAGTGTTTGCTTTAGTTGGGATCTTGACACTTGACTTCATAACATTAAATTTTGTGTGGCTTATGTAATTAAGTTATAACAGACAGACAAGCCAAGAACAAAAGACACTGAGAGGTGAAGATTGTTTTAATGTAATCATTATTTGACCTGAATCACTGAACTCATCTTCTCTCTGCATTGTTTCTTTTATTGATTACAACACCTTTGATTCCACAGTGAAAGTGTAATTTCTATACATTTGGCACAGGTCTCTTGCAAGCTGTTCTGAATTATTTTATTTTGAGGGTTTTTATGTTTTATGGCACACACAGACATCAAGAATCAGTGTATGAATCTCAATAATGGTTACAAACAGCATATTCAGATAAACAGGTCAACTCTGAACATCACAAAACAAGCTATTAAAGTGTCACATTAAAAAAAAGCAAAAATAAAAGAATATAGTAAGAATAAAAGAAGTTACAAAGACAATTCAGTTCATAATTTATTCATACCACAATGCATGATGGGAGCCATGGATGAGTTTTTATTGGCTACAACATGCTTTTTTGATGGTCACCATTGTTGTGATGCTCACGCTAATTCTTGATGTCTGTGTGTCTAAATTAAAGAGCGCTTTATTGACTTTTTATGTCGAAGTAACTTTTAAAGATGTCTGACTACCCCAAAAATTCCAGATCTTGTATTTTTTTCCTAATTTACATAATCAATAAAGCAAACTCAATTTAGATGTTCAGGTCACTACATGACAAATAGTTCAAAACATAATCAATACCACATGATCACCTTTCCTCTGGTTTGTCTGTCTGTTATAACTAATTTATCACAGCCACACAAAATATAAAGTTACCAACTTAAGGGTCAAGATGGCAACTAAAGCAAACACTGACCACTATAATGGTGACACACAAATTGTGATTTTCTCGTTTAGTGATTCTGCTTGTTAACATCAGGTGTCTTCAATAATGGTCAATCATCACTCAATTAATCATCTAATTATCTCATTAACTTCAACACTGCTTCAGTGTTACTTTTAACACTACTTCAGTGTTTATATTAGTCCACACTCAGAGTGTTAAATTAACACTGGAGATTTTGCTGTGTATAAAAATAAAACAAGCTTTAATTCAACACTAAACTTTCCATATCTTACACATATTTAAATAGCTTTATCTGCTAAAAGGGGTTATAAAACATTGGTTAAAGTTGCACCGATTACATGAAACACATCAAGCATACACAGCAAAATCCCCAGTGTTAATTTAACACTCTGAGTGTGGACTCATATAAACACCGAAGTAGTGTTAAAAGTAACACTGAAGCAGTGTTGAAGTTAATGAGATAATTAGGTGATTAATTGAGTGATGATTGACCATTATTGAAGACACCTGATTTTAACAAGCAGAATCACCAAAAAAGAAAATCACAATTTGTGTGTCACCATTATAGTGGTCAGTATTAGCTTTAGTTGGGATCTTGACCCTTAAGTGGTTAACTTTAGGTTTTGTGTGGCTGTGGTAACTGAGTTATAACAGACAAACAAACCAGAGGAAATGTGATCATGTGTTGTTGGTTGTGTTTTGGGTCTGAATACTTGAGTTGGATTGTCTTTATTTATTACATAAGTTAAATGAAAAATACAAGACCTTGCATTTTGGCCTAATCAGACAGATGTTTTTAAAAGTTACAGCTACATAATAAATAAATAAGTTTTTATTTAGACACACAGACATCAAGAATCAGCGTGAGCATCACAACAATGGTGACCATCAAAAAAGCATGTTATAGCCAATAAAAACTCATCATTTTTGCCGTTTTTATGTGACTTTTTAGTATTTAGTTTTGTGATGTTCAGAGTTGATCTGTTTATCTGAATATGCTGTTTGTCACCGTTGTTGAGATTCATACACTGATTCTTGATGTCTGTGTGTGCCTAAAATAATAAATCTTGAAAAAGAAATCAGAACAGTTTGCAAGGGACCCTTACAAAATGTATAGCAGATACAGACTTTTTCACTGTGGCATCAAAAGTTGTTATATTCAATCAAGGAAATATAACTCAGAGAAAAGACTCTGAATGAGTTCAGTGATTCAAGGCACATAATGATTATATTAAAACATAATCATCACAACCTGATGACTTTTACTCTCGGCTTATCTGTCTGTTATAACTCAGTTATATCAGCCAAAGAAAATTTAATGTTAAAAAGTCAAGGGTCAAGATCCCAACTAAAGCAAACACTGACCACTATAATGGTGACACACAAATTGTGTTTTTCTCGTTTAGTGATTCTGCTTGTTAACATCAGGTGTCTTCAATAATGGTCAATCATCACTCAATTAATCACCTAATTATCTCATTAACTTTAACACTGCTTCAGTGTTACTTTTAACACTACTTCAGTGTTTATATGAGTCCACACTCAGAGTGTTAAATTAACACTGGGGATTTTGCTGTGTATATATAAGACATAACACATATTATTTGTGAATCTAGTTGCCCTTTCATACTTTTAAATGATTGTCTTTTGAACTCATCTATATGAGTTCTATGTTCCTTTGTTTGTACAAAGGAAAAGTGCATGTTTTTTTTCTGGAATGTAAAGAAAGGAGGTGGAAAGTGGGGACAGTCCTGAGGTTAAGAAATTCATGCTGGGTGTTCCTGTGAAGCATGAAGCCGAGGGAATATCAGTGTAAATCTGTCCGTTTAACTGATGCGATTATCAGTTTATGCGTTAAACATTCATAGGGTCCTGAAGTGTCTGTCGCTGGAACCTTTCCAGATACAATGTTCTTTGTTCTGTTGTTCAGTTAAACGTTATCGCTGTTCCTTTGATCCTTGTTTTGGAGGCTAAATTACTCTCTTCCTGTGATACATGAAGCCGGGTCAGCAGGGGACAATCAACCATTTGCTGGTATGGTTCTAAACAAAAGGGTTTTGATTCTTGGATTACCACCATTCTTGGTCTTATCACTGCTTTAGACATCTCTTGAGACAATTGGGTGCATTGGTTAACACCTTTGATAGATTTTACTGCTTGCAAAATGGTTAGGAGGGAGAATCTTTAGATGTCTCTGGAATGTAGAGTTTCAACAGCTCACGTGGTGATTCACAGGTTTATTTGTGTCTGTTCGACAGGGTCGGGCTCTAGTAATATGTGTATGTACCGTTTGACTACCATTTATCTGTGAACTACAGTCTACAGCAAATTCAAGTTGAGCTTTATTGTCACTCTGCTACATGTGTGGAACGAGTCGTGCCTCACAGGACCACAGTGCTACATAAATACAGACATACAACAATGAGTTAAACAGTATAAACCTATACACAACTAACCTACTGACAGATTTTGACTATATATATATATATATATATATATATATATATATATATATAAACGTTTACCTATACATTAACTAAAAAATACAAGCTGTACAAATGCATCACATAAACACTGTACCTATAGACAACTAACCTACTGACAGATTTCGACTTTAAATATACTATATATAAATATAAATGTTTACCCATACATAAACTTAAAAATACAAACTATGAATGCTTCACATAATACTGAAGCATTATACATATTAGCAGTGGTTCTCAATCCCAGTCCACATTTTGTATGTTTCTCTTATCTCTTCAGAGGTTTGTTATATCCCAATTTTTCTTGTAAATAAGCATTTGTATTGTAAATAAAGAACTTGGTACAGTTGTTTTGTCATATTTGTTCTTGGAGGAACAGGTTTCTTGAATTATATGAGAATTTATTTTAGTATCATTACCAGCAGGAGTCACAAATAAGTTGGTCCCACTTTATATTGTGTCCCTAATACCTGTGAACTTACATGGTTAGATCTGTACGTATCATGTAACCAAAGTGTAAGCACACATTGGTACACATTATCTACAGCTCTAATGCTTGTGTAACTACTCACATGTATACAACCCACTGAATAGAATGTGTAAGTACAAATGTGTAACAGGACATTGGTAACAATTATTTTCATTTCAGAAAGTACACGTGTAACAAGAATTACGTAAACTACATTTTGTAACAACAATATGTACTCGCACAAGTTTTTACACTTCCATTCGGATTCTTCAATACTGCAGTTACCAGTTTCGAATAGCCTAAAAATGTATGGAAATCATGATGATTCCTATGTACATACCATGTATTTGTGAACACTGAATTAGAATTAGCCTGGCAGTGCTAACGCTGAATTATAAAGTTTCACCTTGTGATACCAGTGTACTTACATGGTAAATCCTCAGGAACTGTCCACTCAATATAAAGTGTAAAATGTAGGGCTGTCAAATGATTAATCACATCCAAAATAAAAGTTTTGTTTACATAATATATGTGTGTATACTGTGTATATTTATTATGTATATATAAATACACACACATGCATGTATATATTTAAGAAGAATATGTTATATTTATATATTAAATATATTTATATATAATATAAAATATAAGAATATAAATATATAAATGTATATACATGTAAATATTTTCTAAATATATAATTTATGTGTGTGTATTTATATATACATAATAAATATACCCTGTACACATACATATATTATGTAAACAAAACTTTTATTTTGGATGTGATTAATCGTGATTAATCATTTGACAGCCCTAGTAAAATGGTCAATTTACTGCGTAATATGTAAAACCTAATCCTCTGTGTAACACTTTAATAAGAGTGTACTTACATGGCAGCACTGCAGGAACTAACCACTTAATATAAAGTGTAATTATTAGGGTCATTGTCATTGGGTCAATTGTTTGTGTGCCATCAGTGTCCTTACATGATAATTTCATAGGAACTTCCCCCTTACATTGTGAAATGTTACGTTAATTAAATGGCCAAGTATTAAACCTTGATTGTTTCTCAGTAAGTAAAGTATAGAGGACTGCAATAAAAGAGAAAAGAATGCAGTAAAGCTAAACAATGTTTATTAACACATTACACTCAACAGTGTTACAGATTCTAAAGTAAAACTTTAGAAGTATGCCTGCAGTATAGAATTACAGTAGAAAGTATACCTGCAGTATAGAAGTACAGTAGAAAGTAAACCTGCAGTATAGAAGTACAGTAGAAAGTATACCTGCAGTATAGAAGTACAGTAGAAAGTAAACCTGCAGTATAGAATTACAGTAGAAAGTATACCTGCAGTATAAAAGTACAGTAGAAAGTATACCTGCAGTATAGAAGTACAGTAGAAAGTAAACCTGCAGTATAAAAGTACAGTAGAAAGTATACCTGCAGTATAGAATTACAGAAGAAAGTATACCTGCAGTATAGAATTACAGAAGAAAGTATACCTGCAGTATAGAATTACAGTAGAAAGTATACCTGCAGTATAGAAGTACAGTAGAAAGTAAACCTGCAGTATAAAAGTATAGTAGAAAGTATACCTGCAGTATAGAATTACAGAAGAAAGTATACCTGCAGTATAGAAGTACAGTAGAAAGTAGAAGTATAGAAGTACTGCAGGTATACTTTCTTCTGTAATTCTATACTGCAGGTATACTTTCTACTGTACTTTTATATGTACTTGCTGCATCGTTAGGAGAATGGCATCTACGCTCATATTAGTCTGTTTCTCTCTTATTCCGAGGTCTCCGTAGCCACCAGATCCAGTCTGTATCCAGGTCAGAGGGTCACTGCAGTCACCCGGATCTAACCTGCAGTATAGAAGTACAGTAGAAAGTAAACCTGCAGTATAGAATTACAGAATAAAGTATACCTGCAGTATAGAAGTACAGTAGAAAGTAAACCTGCAGTATAAAAGTACAGTAGAAAGTATACCTGCAGTATAGAATTACAGAAGAAAGTACTAAAATAGCACAGGGTCCTTTAGACTGCCTAAAAAAAAAAATAGACCACCTCTGCTATTGTGAATCTAAATATGCTTTTAACATACTGACATTGTTGGAAATGAAGTACATTATCAAATAAGAAAAAATAATCTTGTACAACTAAATTGTATATCATCAACCAAAATTGGGAACTCAATGTGAATTACATCTAATGTGAACTGAAGTGAATTACAAAACTTACCTTAAACCAACACCTAAACATAATGAAACAAGCAGCTTGGAGGTTTTATGTCTCTCTATCTCAACTTATATGTTATTGGTAGTAGTTTCCGCTCTTTTTTGGCATATTCTATTGCAGATCTGATGTCTGCTGTCAGTGACTGAAGGCAGCGCTTTTAAAAGTCGAAGAGTTTCTCCTCCGTGGCTCTGAACTTCGGAATGCTTCGGTAAAACTCTGGATCAACAAGCTGTAATTCAGCCACAACAGCTGTTAATGCGAATGTATTTCGGTCAACCCCAACTTTGGTGCATGCCTTACTCCCTTCTTTGTTGAAGGCACGAAAAACTTTATTGTACCGCTTCAGAACATCGTCTGGGGTTGTTGCTGTAGAAAGATCAAAACTTCTTAAGACAAAAAAAAAAAAAAAAAAAAAACTCCCCCAAAAACAAGACTTGTATTAAATAGATCAAATATTCAAATGCATAGACCACGCAAACATCAAATATTGGTATTGGTGCTTGTAACACTAGAACAACTCTTGCACAGCTAGCATTTTTTACAATTAGTTTCACATCAAAAAAAAAAAAAAATTGCATTTCTCAGATATTTTCAAAATGTATTAGTGTCCGAAATAATATATAATGAATATAACAATAAGAAAGAAACCGTTTTGCTTCCAAAACCACTGCCTTCTCTTTACACTTTAACTCAATAAATGCATCAACACTAGAGGTCAACCGATACGTTATATTCTGGGATGATACCAGTAGCACTTTTAGTCAAGCAGACCAATAACAGATATTTGGTATGTTACATTGAGTAAGTACACATCAACAGAAATATAAGATCCAAAAACAGGATATGTTCTTACCACGTGAGCTGTGTTTGGCAGATTTTGACCTTCTAGCACTCTGTCTTCTTTTTATGTCCTCTTTTCCTTTGCCGAGGAATGTTGCTATCAGGTGATATTACATGGTTGATATTTACAATTTGACTTCGGGGACGCTTCATCAGAAGCAGTTAAATAATTGTAATGGCACCACACAACAGTTCAGGGGTGAAAAATCATGTTTAAAATTGGCCTTAAACTCTAGTGTGTGAGACCAGCCTTTGAGAAGTAATCTGTCATGAAATACTCAGCAGTTAAGCATTGATGTGGAAGTTTAGAAATCAACTTGTTCTGTAATTGTTCAATTCTGTAATAAAATAAGTTAAAAGAGCAAAACAGATATATGTTTCTTACTTGAGAGTTTTAGGACCGTTTGACGGAGAAAATCTTGTTCTTCAAGTGCCTTTATTGCCTGAGCCATGAACATCAGCTTGTCTTTTTATGCCAAGGAGGAAGTCTCATTATCTCGTTATATTTATATTTATTTATATTATATCTTTTTTTTTATAAAAAAGTAATAGAAGAGCAGCTGTATCACAGCCTTTCATATGGTCTAACAATAAAAAACTTTCTTCTATTTTAAACTTGATGTACCACAATATGGCCTAAGGGTGGCATCAGTGCTAGACCAAGTGTTAGCAAGTAGGGCTCGCTGCAGCCTGCGGTGGACATCCAACCCCGCCCACATCCAAGTGTGACGTCAGAAGTCACGCCCATCCCGACACAACCCCGCCCACGTCCAAGTGTGACGTAAACGAAAGCCACGCCCATATCAAATACGTCTCCTCATGTGATTTCCCCATCCCCGTACCTGGAAACCCGGAAGTATGTTGAAGCAATTTATGGAAGTTAATGGGATCTAAATAAGATAATATTGTCCTTCGTTTTACTAATACACATTTTCTTATTTTTGTAAAGGATGTCTAGGCTAAAATGGCACAACTTAAATCTAATATATATTTAATATGTCTAATATACGGAGCTGATTTCGTCATCATAACAGCTCCTAAAACGCTTATGTTGATTAAAGTAGGCTAATTGTCAATTAAAACTTTTAAACCTTACCTTGTTCATTTATGTAATGAGATAAATTCACATTTATTAAAAAACGATTTTGACCTACCCAAGGCAAAATTGAAATGCATCAAATTTAAAGGGGACAATTAGATTTTGGTATTGTAAAAGTATGCAAATTTATTGTAAAAGTTGGTATTGTATAATTGTCATTTAATTTTCTAAAGATTTATTCCACTTATCATAAAGTGTTAACATTTGAATGATAGAATCAACAGTTCCCCATATGCTGTAGGCTACACATACTTAGGCTGAATAAAGATTGCATTGATAGATTATATAAGTAACATGACATTGACCTTCAGGCCTTGTTCATCACAACTTGATATGAAACATGTCCAGGTCCTCCACATACTTAAAGATGAATGAAAAAGGCATCCATTGTTTCATTGGGTATTTTTATATTTATTATTTTATAAAAATAATTACATGTACAATTTTACAAAAAAAAAAAAAAAAAATAATAATAATAATAATAATATACACCACCAGTTTTTGAACAGTAAGATTTTTATTATTTTTTAAAGTCTCTTCTGCTCACCAAGCCAGCATTTATTTGATCCAAAACACAGCAAAAACAGTAATGTGAAATATTTTTACAATTTAAAAGAACTGCTTTCTATTTGAATGTATTTTAAAATGCAGTTTATTCCTGTGATCAAAGCTGAAGTTTCTGCATCGTTACTCCAGTCTTCAGTGTATTAACATAATAATAATAAAATGTTTTTTGAGCATCAAATCAGCATATTAGAATGAAGGATCATGTGACTGGAGTAAGTCACCTTTGAAATCACAGGAATAAATTTCATTTTAATAGAAATATAGAAAATTGTTATTTTAAATAGCAAAATATATTACAAAAGCAAAATATTATACAAATATTTTAAAATTGGACTGTTTTTGCTGTACTTCAGATTAAATAAATGCAGGCTTGATGAGCAGAAGATATTTATTTAAAAACATTAAAAAAATCTCACTGTTCAAAAACTTTTGACTGGTTGTTTAACAAAAGGTATGCTCCAAATATTATAAAGTCTGAGCAGCTGAATGATCAGATAAACAGTTCTTGACATGCAGTACACACACACACATACATACATACATAGACTACACAGAGAGATTCCTTGCTTCAATATATCCTCCGATTCTCCCTCCAGGTAGTCTTTGATGGCATTCTGTTGATTTTTACTGTCCATCTGGAGAACGGCAGGCCCTGTCACCTCCCCACAGAATAACCCACGATGACTCTGTACCACGCTGGACCAATGTCCCTTACAAACTTCCACTTTATGTCCTCTTGGCGCTCCTGTTAAAAATAGAGAATACATACGTGTTGGGGGTATATGTGTCCACTAAAAATTATTTACCTCATCATTCTACATAAACATATTTATGATTTTAAACCACAAAAATCAATCAATATCTAAAGAAATGCTCTCACCATACCTCCATGCACCACTGCATGGCTTATGTGGTCCTTCAAGTGAACTGTAACAAGTAATTTTCTTTACTGGTGAAACTGCAGCAGGGACCCCTTCACCCGGGAGAACTGCCCTGCATCAGGCTTGGACTGAAAATGTGTAGAATGCTGTAAAACATGACAAACAAACATTATGTGATCTTTTCGTTAACATAGAAGAATACAAAGATAATTTGTGACATACACAGAGTTATCCAGCAAGACATAATGAAATGATGCGGTTGCCCAACCAAGTTACTGTGCATGGGTACTGTGATCAGAGTATATCATTAAAGATGTCGTGTGTGTGTGTGTGTGTGTGTGTGTGTGTGTGTTTGTGTGTTTGTGTGTGTGTGTGTGTGTGTGTGTGTGTGTGTAGGTAAGTACATATGTGTGAGAGGGATGAAGTGTGTGTGTCTGAGTGGGTGAGATGAGTGTTATGTGTGGGGGGAAGGGTATAAAAAATATTGCACATTGATTCATAATTTATTTTATGTTGTAAGACTTGTGCCTTCTATCTATCTATCTATCTGTCTCTCTATCTTTCTACACATGTATGTATGTATATATGTATGTATTTGTGTGTGTGTGTGTACGCATGCATGCCACGAATACATACATACATATATACATACATGTGTGGATAGATAGACCCCCCAACATAAAAACACTCATCTCACCCCCCCATCCCCAAACACACACACACACACACACACACACACACATATATAAGTATATTTGTTGCTAGCAATAACGTGCCTGTGTGAAGTTGAAATTAAAAATACTTACTGTTGTTTATGCACATGCACACAAATGACGCACACGTTCTTAAAGTTGTCAACGTTTGGTAAAGACCAAAGATATTTTTTTTTTACTTACCGACACGGCAAACAACAGCTTCTTTTTTAGCGGTTGGCAAACAATACAAATTATCTTCTTATCGATGCTTCTTCCTGTTTCAAAATGATTGAGAATGTGACGTATTTTGACATGGGCGTAGTCTGTGACGTCACACTTGGATGTGGGCCGGGTTGGATGTCCACCGCAGGCTGCAGCGAGACGCTCCTCAGTGTTAGGGGTGCTCCGATCACAGAAAGCAGTATCTGTCGATCCGATCACCGATACCAAGCTTTTTAAAGCCTTCTTTTTATCATGTAGAATTATTTATAGTGATGATCCAATCAAGATTCTTAGACATTTATTCAGGACCTGAATTTCATTTCTGAAAATTAATTCCTCTCTTAGGTGACTCTTGGGAGAGGATTTTTTTGTATTTATTTTTTCACTTGAGCATTGAATGGTTTAAACACTGGCAAGAATTAAAAAGAAAAATTGCAATTTATAAACTTTAGTGACAATAAGACACTGCCTCGATAATGCAAGTGACAATGCCTTTACATTTAATCATTTAGCAGACGCTTTTATCCATAGCGACTTACAAATGAGAACAATAGAAGCAATCAGACCAATAAGAGAACAACAACAACACTATACAAGTGCCATGACAAGTCTCAGTTATGTCGTTGATTAGTTTTTTGTCTTTTGCAGTCTACTACTCCGCTATTACCTGAAGTGTGTTGTGATGGTTGTGACCTGGTAGTCCACTAGGTGGCTGCCGACGAATTTGAATGTAATCACGCAAAATATTACAGTATTTGCCTGTGTAACATTTGCCTGTCGTATGTAAAAATGTCTTAAGAGAAAAATAAAAGATTAAAAGGACTATGTTTATTATACATTTTATTATATATGTTTAGATTTTATTCAAGCTGTACAACTAATGTAAGTAGTATTTTGCAGCAGTGGTATCTTGGTATAATGTATGAACAACAATTTAAAAACAAATATGATGTTATTTAATATAAAACTATGCAGATGGCGCTCTGTGGCACGGCAGGAATTTGAACAGCGTCCTGAGTCATAGCTAGGCGCCGCGGACAGACGCCGAATGGCGCCGCCGGTGTACATACACTCATAGAAAACAACGTGTTCGAATTTTAAAGACGTGGCGTGACGCGACGTGGCGCTGCGCTGCGCTTCTCGTCCGGTGTGCAACCCCTTTTACTATTTAGCAAACCAAAACTGGGGAATCCCACGATAGGCAAACGCGAGAACAAACGCCACTTCAGCATGTATTTACCACGGTAAAAAACACAGTAAATGAACGACGATCGTGCTGTAGTCTAATGAGAAAACGAGGCAAAACACTTGCAAACTGCTGTCCTTTTCTGTTGCTCGACTGTTTCTACTGTGCAGCATGCAGCTCGCTTATAGTGCAGATTATGTCTCACAGAAACTTGTTCAAATTACTTTATCAGTTATTCAATGAAGAAATATGAATTGTACCTCACCTAAAGCATTATAATTATTTCACCCGTGCCGGACAGAGACTGAGACGGTGCCGCTGCATGCCATGTCAAACCTGTCACGGCAGGCATGTCATCAGATTGAGATCGGTTTTATGAGATCAGCCTTTTTAGAGACCGCCGATCCATCATCTGAAAGCGATTATAGGGCGACTGTGATCGGTAGCCGATCTATCAGAGCATATCAGACGTGCAATCTGGGTTATATGAAGCGACGGGAACACTTTTTGTAAGTGAAGAAAACAAAAATAACGACTTTATTCAGCAATTCCTTTGTCAACAGTCTCTCATTATCACCGTATGCTGCGCATGCTCTTATTTGTCCTCTGCGCCACGAGGATACGCTGTTTCTATGTGTATTTAGCTTTGATTTGAAATAAAACAGCGCATCCTTGTGTCACGGAGGACCCAGAAGAGCATGCGCAGCATACGGTGATTACCTTGACACTGTTATTTATTTGTCAGTCTATGGGACAGTCACAGGCCTCCAGGTTTTTATCCAAAATATTTTAAAATTGTGTTCTGAAGACAAACGGTGCTTTTATGGGTTTGAAATGACATGGGGGTAAGTGATTAATGACAAAATGTTCATTTTAGGGTGGAGTATCCCTTTAAACCATGTAAGTTTTAAAACTTTGCAGTTAAGAAATTAAGTGATTAAGTGATGATTGAACATTAATGATGAACAGCTGCTGTGAACAAACAGAATCACTGAAGAAAAGAGAAACACAAGAACTACAACTGACAACTGTTTGCTAGTTAATATTGCATAGTAGATACTGGCTAGCTAACAGAATCATCATGATAAGCTAAGTAGTAAAGCTAACATAAGAGCTGACATGTTAACTAATGTTAGCTAAGTAACCTTCGTTCAAGAGGTCCATGGCATCAGGTTCGCTGCGTTGGGGGCAGTTCCTCTTCAAAGAAAATCCTTTTTTTTCATGGCATACACAGCAAAATCCCCAGTGTTAATTTAACACTCTGAATGTGGACTCATATAAACACCGAAGTAGTGTTAAAAGTAACACTGAAGCAGTGTTAAAGTTAATGAGATAATTAGGTGATTAATTGAGTGATGATTGACTATTATTGAAGACACCTGATGTTAATAAGCAGAATCACCAAAGAATACAATCACAATTTGTGTGTCACCATTATAGTGGTCAGTGTTTGTTTTAGTTGGGATCTTGACCCTTAAGTGGTTAACTTTAGGTTTTGTGTGGTTGTGGTAACTGAGTTATAACAGACAGACCAGAGGAAATGTGGTCATGTGTTGTTGGTTGTGTTTTGGGTCTGAATACTTGAGTTGGATTGTCTTTATTTATTACATAAGTTAAATGAAAAATACAAGACCTTGCATTTTGTCCTAATCAGATGTTTTTAAAAGTTACAGCTACATAATAAATAAGTAAGTTTTTATTTAGACACACAGACATCAAGAATCAGCGTGAGCATCACAACAATGGTGACCATCAAAAAAGCATGTTATAACCAATAAAAACTCATCATTTTTGCCGTTTTTATGTGAGCTTTTAGTATGTAGTTTTGTGATGTTCTGAGTTGATCTGTTTATCTGAATATGCTGTTTGTCACCGTTGTTGAGATTCATACACTGATTCTTGATGTTTGTGTGTGCCTAAAATAATAAATCTTGAAAAAGAAATCAGAACAGTTTGCAAGGGACCCTTACAAAATTTATAGCAGATACAGACTTTTTCACTGTGGCATCAAAAGTTGTTATATTCAATCAAGGAACTATAACTCAGAGAAAAGATTCTGAATGAGTTCAATGATTCAAGGCACATAATGATTACATTAAAACATAATCATCACAACCTGATGACTTTTATTCTCAGCTTATCTGTCTGTTGTAACTCAGTTATATCAGCCAAACAAAATTTAATGTTAAAAAGTCAAGGGTCAAGATCCCAACTAAAGCAAACACTGACCACTATAATGGTAACACACAAATTGTGATTTTATTCTTTGGTGATTCTGCTTGTTAACATCAGGTGTCTTCAATAATGGTCAATCATCACTCAATTAATCACCTAATTATCTCATTAACTTCAACACTGCTTCAGTGTTACTTTTAACACTACTTCAGTGTTTATATGAGTCCACACTCAGAGTGTTAAATTAACACTGGGGATTTTGCTGTGTATTTAAGAAAATTTTGCTTTAAAGTATAGAATATATATATATATATATATATAAATGAACGGAGAAGCAAGCTAACGTTAACTGTTTCCTGTCAAAAGAATTGTCCTGAGTCCTGATAGAGATGAAGTTGGCGGTTCAGGCAGAAGTCCAATCAAAGCTCACGTGACGTCATGGGATAACTGTCATGTTTCGTTGTAGGCCGTCAGTTACCAACAACACACCAACATTTCAAACAGGACAGCAAGCATCATTCTGTTGTACATTAGCAGTGTCTAGATTGCTATGTATTCAAGGCAATTATATAAGTTAATATGTTTTTGCAGCGGGGAAAACATAGAAAATTAATGAACAAATGGCTACAGAAGAAAGGCTTGCTTTGCAAAGCAACACGTTGTCGCCAGTGTGGAAAAAAGATGAGAATTAAAGCCCACCATGGACGTGATGGTTACATATGGTTAGTAACATTAGGCACCCAATTTAACTCACTGTTTGGATAGCTAACCTTAACGCAATTTTAGGCAGCATGCTTTTAAGACTAATATTTTGCACTGTTATCTCAGGACATGTCGAAGAAACACGCGTCACAGGATTACACTCTCTATTCGAAATGGATCACTGTTTAATAACTGGATGGAATACATATACAGGTAAATAGTAGCTAGGTACCTAATAACTACATGTATGTAATGATGACATTACATGACATTACCCCTTGATCGCGATCGACTGCGAGATCTTTATCATTATTCGAGTAGCTTCCGAAAGTAGCAGAAAAATAAGTCAACATATCTTAATGTGTTACAACCACTAGGATACAGACACCTGACTGTAAACCACAGAGAAAATTTTGTTGATCCCCAAACTGTCTGTCACACACAACATATTGAACGGGCCTGGCTAGCCATCAAGGCGCAGGCGTCAAAGATTCAGGGGTAACAAGACTACAGAACTATTAAGAGAACATTTGAAGTTCATCCAAAAACGAAAAACTAAATGTGATGTGATTGGTTAGCTGTCCCAGTGTGTGTTGATTGGTGAACAGTGATGTGTTTCGGTACTTCCCCGCCCCTTGCCAAAGCAGCAAGTTCTGCCCTGGTATCAATATTACCATACCAATTTGAGCTGGTTTCAGAGCCCAAGGACATTAAACAAGAACCTCTGCACGCATGGATATTGTAAGACATATTAGAGCAGTAACTAGGGTTGGGCCGATGGCTGATAGACATCACCCCCCCCCCCCAACCATTTTCTGATATAAAATTACCTGTATACGGAACCCAAACCCCTAGGGAATAAATACAAGATGGGAGGAAAATATATATTTCATCTCTCTCTCGCAGTTATTTCACTGGGTAATTATATAAATTGCTGCCATCGGGGAGCCTTTTATTCACTGCATTTAAACTTTTTGCTTTTGAGTCCACAATTGATTTTTAGTTTCACTTTCACTTTGGGGATTTTTTGAAAACAAAATATCTCCCCGTGGAGTGGACTCTGAGATTTGTAACTTTGTACATCTTTTTATGCCCAAACATTGACTAAAGTTCAAAAAGTGAAGAAGCATATAGGACCCTTTAAAAACCTACCTCCGTTAGCACGAGTCCAGTGTTGCCAACTAATTTTCAGGGGAAGCTGCTACAGGAAGGTTGATTTGTTTCTAAAAGTTGCTAAATGATGATGTGATGTCATTGAGCGATGACGTCATTACGTAATCACAACGCAAAATTTTGTCAAGTCTCAGCAAAAACATATATTTTATATATGTTAATTTAGATTAGTTCGTAACAGTAAAATGCATAATATATTAAAATATAAAGACCTATTTTAAAATACGTTGTACTATCTAAAACTCATTTTTGAACGATTACTATTAATTTTTTTATTATTATTATTAGCTAGTAAACAAGTAAAACTACACATTCTGAACAATAAGTGTGTTAGTAGTTAGTATGCTTCACTCTAAGAAAAGTCTGTGAAAAATAGTGCACATTCTACTGTGTTAATATGAAGGAATTTTCTCTATTGATTTCTTCACAGGTTTTTTTTTTTTTTTAACCTGCATTTTTAATTACGCATTTTATTTTGTGTTTTCGGGTTACAGGGTTACAACGGATAACGGATTATGTCCTGGAAAATTACTGCCACCTTTTCCATTTCTCTATATATTTTTCTTACAGTGTACATCAGTTAAGTGATAACAAAAAAAAAACACCAACCTGCGATCTTTGATAGGTTAGTAACTAACTCATCAACAATCAACAATCGCAGGTACAAGCTACTAACAAAGTGTGTCATAACTGATCACAATAACAGTCTTCAGTTATTATTATTATTATTAAATGAAACAATTGCAAACAGCAGCTAACTTAATTCCCGTGGTGTGTGTGCTGCTAGACATCTTTGGTTTCCTCTTTTTGTGTCATTTAAATGGTAAATTGTGCCTTTCTATTGTGTGAGTCACTTATCAAAAGTTGCCCAATAAATGCCTAACTATAAAATATAAATATAAATTAAATGTAAATTTGTTGCTAGGTGCTTTTGGAGGAGAAAGTTGCTAGGATAGTCTGAAAAGTTGCTAAATTTAGCATCTAAACTGCTAAGTTGTCAACCCTGCGCGGGTCCTGCTCGTGCTCGCTGTGGAGCGGGAGCGAGCATCCGGCGGAGGATTCCGCGTGGTCTTAAAGCCTTCCTCGAACGGATGTGTTCACAGATCAAACACTTGTCAGAAAAGAATGATGAATTGTCCGTCTAGAGTTTGTTATTCGTATGGTCTGGGTGGTCACACCGCATATGTGTTAAACACAGTCGACTCACTCCAGGCTACAGAGGCAGTTTAGTTCGTGCGTTCTGTCTCCAGTCGGGAGGGGGCGCTAGTGCAGCTGTGAGCTCATGATCAGATCACATCAGAAGAAGAAGAAGAGGATGACCAGATCTTTCTTCTTCTTCTTCTTCTTCATGTCCACTTGAGCTACGCCTAGCACTCTTTCTCTGGAAGCGAAGTTCAGACATTAAACATTCAAGCATTATATATTCTCCTCTAAGGTAGGTTTAAAGTTATGTTTCTTCACTAGCTCTTATTTTGGCGTGTGTTAATAGTGGTAAAGTCACGATGTTGAATATATATAGACGAGTATGAAAGTTCTTTCACTTTGTCAGTCCAAGTCGGATTATATATATGATTGTAACTGATCACAGTTGCTCGGATCCAGTTAGTGTTCACAGCGACAGGAGACGGGTGTGTGTCCGGTGTGTTTTTGTGATTGAGACGGGTGTGTGTCCGGTGTGTTTTTGTGATTGAGACGGGTGTGTGTCAGAGAGAGAGAGAGAGACAAGAGAGAGAGAGAGACAGCTGATCTCAGTGTACTGTCGTTCATACTGACATCTCAATGTTATAATAAACACTGCAGCTTAGCTGAGCATCCAGGTCCTTCACAACATACTGTGTAAGCGTGTCATAGACTCTCTCTAACTGGTTTAGATTTAAAGAGGTCATGTGATGCGATTTCTGGTTTTAACGAGCTGTTCGTACATAGATAATAACCCCTGAAGTCTCAAAGACTAGAGGGATATTCTATATTACAGTTAAGACTCGTCCACACCCTCCTACAACTCCTCGTGTAACCACGCCCACATGTCTGCGTCACTGTGAAAGGCTTTATTATGTATATCTATGGGAGACACAATGAAGTACAGTATGTAGAAAATAATCTGTTTTTTTTTTTAACACCGTCATGTGACGCCTTCAAGGATGACTCAAATCTGCTAAATCTTTTGTAAGTGCACATGACACTCAACAGAGACGCTGTTTGTTGTGAGTGCAGGGTCAGCTGTGGTGGTGTACAGTATTAAGCCTCACTCCCCTAACTTTCCCAGAGCGTTACTTCATAAGTTATGTTTCTCAGCTCTAGTACCACAGGGACTAAATGAAGTCACACAGACTCAACTGCACAGTCACGCTCAGAACCGCCCGCACAGTTCTGGACTGGATCTGTTGCAGACGGGAGTAAAAGATTCTGATTCCCTAGCTTCTTAAACATATTGGGGGTATGATCAATAGTCCAGTTTTGTTAACATATATAATATATCACACAAACTCAGAAATCAGAACCAGCATGCATAAGATCCTGTTTCTCTTGCAGTAAAGGTCGCCCATCTGTACCACTCATTATTTTGTGCTCTTTCCCATAATTCATCATCTTGACTAATTTCTTCATCATCTTGGGTAACATAGTCAATGTTTCCACGTTATTTAGGCATCTTTTGTTCTGCTGAGTCAGTTTTGTTTAAGGTCTGAAAAGTTCATTGAAGGGATATCGGGCTGTTTTCCTCTCTGTACTTCTCCTTTACTGAGGGTACTTTCGTGCACTGATTGTAATAATAGCAGGTGTGTTTCCTTTGACTTGGGCTTCTGTTGGAATAGTTGTCAATACTCTGTAGGGTTCTCTCTCCTGGGATCATTCCACTTTTTCCTGAATATTCTCAGATATACTCGGTCACCTGGGACCTTTAGACAAGTCATTACTGTCTTCTCCTTAGACTGCTGCTTTCTTGTTTCCTTTCACTCTCTGTCATTTTTAGACAACTTTTTCTTAGCTTTACTGGATTCTGCATCTTCTTAGCCGGTGTCCTTGTTCTTTACTTTATTGTCAGCTTCAAAGTTATCTTTTTTTATTTTATTTTCCATTATTCCCATTTGTTGGCCCACATCTGCCACATGTAGGGCTGGGTGATATATCTAACGATATGATCATGCGCATCTAGTCAGTAAAGCCGGTTCCCTGATTAGCGCTAAATCTCCATCACCTGCTTTCAAATGGAGCGGCATTTAATAGACAGAGCCGTAGATCACTGACAAGCTACGCAATATCGCGTTCATTATCCCAGATGAATTGCCTTCGATAATGAACGCGATATTGCGTTAATCAGGGAACCGGCTTTACTGACTAGATGCGCATGATTATATCGTTAGAAATATCGCCCAGCCCTAGTCACATGTGTTTTGATCATTCCTTTAGCTATTTTATCATTCATTCATATTCACAAGTTATTTTTTGTAATGGTCTTCCCCTGTTGGCTAGAGATGGTTCCTCATTCCATAGTTGGTTGGTTTATTTTAGGACAAGAAGCGTGGTCTCGGGTGTCACTCTGCAACTAGGGGTGGGCGATATGGAAAAAATATCATATTAGAAATATCACGATTCACGATTTTCTCACAATTCTTTGTCATGTTGGTTTTAATATTCTGCAAGTTGTCTGAGCATTACAGCCAAACTAATTTCCCTATTATAAAGATAAAGCCTTTCAAGGTAACAAAAAATAAGAATGGCAGATATTTAGGCCAAAGAGGGCGAAGATAAAAATCTTTGTTCTTATTTTTTAATAACAAGGATAAAAGAATGAGAAAGATACACATTACAACTACACATAATATACAAATAAAACAAACAGTGCTTTATTTTCAGGTACAATCGGTGTATTTAGCAGAGCATTCAAGAAATATACAAATAAAACACTATATGAACTGATTCCTAAAGCAACTGTATTCAATTTCTTCAGTCAAGAGCAGTGAGTGATTTTTCTCTCTGTGTTTCCTTGTTTTATTAACGTTAAATGAATAGTTCACCCAAAAATAAAAAATTCTGTCAGCTGTCTGTCAATTCTGTTGAAGTGTTTTATATTTATTAACCAGTATGATTGGATTGCCGGACAATTCCAGAATATATGAAAATAATCCGCCATTGAGTTGTTACATCATCTCCAGCAAAGTGCAGATTCTGGATTACCATTCTGTAAATATTTTCTTTTTGGAGTAATAAAGAATCTAATAACGTTTTTCCATGATAATTCTCTCCACTGACCAGAGCTGGAGGTTGCATGCTGTGACTTACATATGTTGAACCAATCTTCTTCCGTTAGAATTATATTCGTTTCCTTCTCCCATTTTTCTTTAACATATAAGGTTGAGTGAGACTTAGAGGACTGTATACATGAATATATTTCTTGTGAATACCACCTTTATATGCCTCAGCAAAAACATTTATAAGACTCAATTCAGCTGCCTCATTATTAATATTTTTATTAAAGTGATTTCTAAGCTGTAAATATCTATAGATATCGTGTTTCTCTAAATTATAGGTATCAATAAGATGTTGGAAGCTTTCTAAACCAATCTTGGATGAAACTGTACAATATGATGTAATGCCATTCCATATCCATTGTTTAAACCGCACATCCATCTGTGCAGGTTTGAAGTCTCTGTCATATGCCATCCATCTTAGCAGCCGTGCTTGTCTTTCTAGCTTCAGAGTTTTGCATTCTTGGAACCAAGTATTAAGAGGAATTGCTTAATTTGTTAGAGTACATCATCTTAGTAGTTTTGTCCCCTAATAAAGAAGGGAGAGGAAAGTCTAGCTGGTTGAATTCTAATTCTTTCCATTTTGCATCATAATCGTCAATAGACCAGCAAACTAAATATTTTGATTGTGCTGCTTTATAATAATTTATATATAACGAATTTCAGCATATATGGCACCAATACTACTTTGAAAAGTATCCTCGGCTTCGTGCTTGCCAGTGTTGTCTTCATTTTCCGCTGTTTGTTTCTCATTTTTCTTGGGTTTTTGGGATGCTTTGCTTCTAGCCTTTCATTGATTCTCCCCTTCCATGTTTACTAGTTAATTTCAAAGAGTATAATGAATTAAATTCAGGGAGAATAACACGTTTGTCTGGGAGCTCTCACTGTCAGACATCAGAAGACTACAGAGAACGGTTCGGACTGCTGAAAGGATTATTGGTGCTCACCTGCCCACCCTTCAAGAACTGTACACATCCAGAGTGAGGAAAAGGGCTCAGAAAATCACTCTGGATCCCTCTCATCCAAGTTACCCCATCTTTGAACTTTTGCCATCTGGCCGGCGCTTCAGAGTCTCAAATACCAGGACAGTCAGGCACAAGAACAGTTTCTTCCCCCAGGCAATCTACCTCATGAACAGTTAAATGTTCCCCACTTATACAATAAAAATGTGCAATATCCTTATATTTATTTGTTACCCCTTCATCCTAGTACATCCCTGCATCTTACTCAATCCAATTCCATTATCATTTATAGCACAATTGTTTATACACTTATTTATCTGCAAAGGGTTTTTATTTTTTTGACTGTGTTGTTGTCTTTTGTGTACTGGAAGCTTATGTCACTAAAACAAATTCCTTGTATGCGCAAGCATACTTGGCAATAAAGCTCTTTCTGATTCTGATTCTGATTCTGTACACTCATCCCGACGCCATTCTGGAAGTCCCCACTCATAAGTGGTTTAAACCTGAATGAGTTTCTTTCTTCTGCTGAACATAAATGCTATTTTGAGGAACGTGGAAAACCAAACAGTTGCTGGTCCACAGTGACTTCCAGAGTATTTTTTGATATTATCAAATTCAATGTGGACCAGCAACTGTTTGGTTCCCCACATTCTTCAAAATATCTTATTTTGTGTTCAGCACAAGAAAGAAATTAATACAGGTTTGGGACAACGTGACAGTGAGTAGATAATGACAGAAATAAAATTTTAGGGTGATCTATCCCTTTAATGACAGTAGGCTGCATGTTTAATAGGCCTCCTGTCCCTTTAAGACCTGCACGCATCTGATATATACACAGCAAAAAATCCAGAGTGAAATCAACTCTGCTGGGAGTACATGTGAGACCACACTCAAGAGTGTGAAAGTGTTAAAATAGGAGTGTTAAATTAACACTGAAGCAGAGTTAAAGTTAATGAGATAATTAAGTGATTAATTGAGTGATGATTGACCATTATTGACGAGACCTGATGTTAACGAGCAGAATCAACAAAGACGAAAATCACTATTTTAATGTCACCATTATAGTGGCTAATGTTAGCTTTAGTTGGGCTCTTGGCCCTTAATATTTTAAAGTCAGATTTTGTTTGGCTGTTGTAATGGAGTTATAAAACAGACGGGCAAACAAAAAATATTGGTTTTCCTGAATCACTGAGTTAAACTTTCATTGTTGATTATTGCGGCCGAATGATTCTTCAGCATAGGATTACCAGCATTTTAAATACAATCTGTGGAATTTCTTAAAAGTTGTTTGTTCAAAAATCTTTCAAAAGAGTCTTTCATTTAGACATGCAAACATCAAGAATCAACCTGTGAACCTCAACGACGGTGACAATCAAAAAAGCATGTTGCAGGAGACTTGTGTTGCAGTGCATTCTGGGTGCCACCTATCAAAATTCATCCATGGCTCCCATGATGCACTGTGGCATGAATAAATTATTACCTGAATTGTCTTGGTAATTTCCTTTATGGTTTAGGCTTTAAATAAGTTCGGTGATTCAGGTCAAATAATTACTATGTAAAAACATAACTAATATCACATAATCATGTTTTTATTTTTGCTCGTCTCTCTATTACAACTGAGTTATAACAGCCAAACCAAATCTAATTTTAAAAACGTAAGGGTCAAGAGCCCAACTAAAGCAAACACTGAACACTATAATGGTGACATTAAAATAGTGATTTTTGTCTTTGTTGATTCTGCTCGTTAACATCAGGTCTCGTCAATAATGGTCAATCATCACTCAATTAATCACTTAATTATCTCATTAACTTTAACTCTGCTTCAGTGTTAATTTAACACTCCTATTTTAACACTTTCACACTCTTGAGTGTGGTCTCACATGTACTCCCAGCAGAGTTGATTTCACTCTGGATTTTTTGCTGTGTAGGCACGTATACGTTTTTCTCTCAACTGTTCACTTTCATTTTAGACATAACCAACTTGAGTCTACATGTAAACCTTGTGTGTTTTGTCAGTATTAGTGCAAAAGATAACTTAGTTCAATAATCAGGTGCTGTTTGACAGGCTTTAGCGCGTGTGCTTCGGGTGTATACGACGCTCAGAAAAAGCACTGGTCAACACTGGTCAAAACATTTAAAAGCACAAGCAGATAATGAGAGAGTAACTCTAGCGCTGAGTTAACACTGCTGTGAATGCATGTGGTGTTGTACAGTATATGACGGAGGCGCCAGAACTGCAGCTGATAGAACGTGTGCTGTAGCAACATACTACCATATTCCTTCAATCAATATGACCCACTCTCGTTCTTGGCGTCACCTGTGGAAAGTATTTGTGGGCTGAATTTCAGGGGGTTTTCATATTTTCATTATCACCAGGGCTTAAATCTTATTTTCTGTTTCATTTAATTTGGATTTTTATTATATGATTAGCATTTTTAAATGTGAAAATAATTTTTTTACTTTTAACCAATCTACTTTCAACATAATTTCTTAGGCATCTGGAAAGCATTCAGCTTATTTTTGCTCATGTTTATAGTTACATACCAACATTTTATACTTTTGACAAGAATCAGCCTCATCTTGATGTGCTGAAAATAAAATTAGATTAAGCTTGTTTGATTTGCTTTTCCATGCAATTACGCTGCGCAAGTGTGGCATTTTTTTTTCTTCCTCCCACAACAACTATCCAAGTTCCCCCATGTTCATTATTTTATTGGGCGTAATCTTCCATGTGGGCCCACATATTCAAACTTGGACATTATCAAAATTTAGATAACCGCTGTTTGGCAACTTGTTGATTTGCCTTAGTGTCTCTTCAGAGACTATATTTTACTCCATTCACACACTGGCCATCATTCTCACACAGGCCATCATGTCCTTGCATACTGTTCCAGATGGGAAACAAGGAGTGTTCCACATATTTATGTTTGTTGTCATGAACATTATAACTGTTTTAAAATGTTTGACCTAATCCTGGTGCAATTGAGACGGCCAGCTGTAATTTCTTAAATGCATTTTATCATTTTGTGTCATTTTAATTGTCATTTTTTTCTTGTTGTTACTCATGAGCTAAAGAAAATTGGAGATCTCATTCCCCCAGTGACGAACATTTCTGAATAATTTTTTTTGTTGGCTTTTTGGAATTATTCCTTCTCATTATCTAATTTAACTAAACTATACAAAATTATCATTAAACAAGATGGAGTGACCAATTTTACTGTTTTATAGTTCTTATATTTTTCTTTAGACACTTGTCCATCATTTTTCTTTGCCACAGAATAATTTATTATTCCCCTAAATCATGCTTAGTGTTTCCCCTAAATCATGCTTTTGATGTAACGCTCACTATCCTAAATCCAGCCTTAGTTTCAAAATAATTTGTTAGTTAAGCACCCACTTCTATCAAAGAAGTTTCTATTTTTAATTTTTATTTATTTATTTTTATATACAGGTGCTGGTCATATAATTAGAATATCGTCAAAAAGATGATTTATTTCATTAATTTCATTCAAAAAGTGAAAACTTGTATATTATATTCATTCATTACACACAGACTGATATATTTCAAATGTTTATTTCTTTTAATTTTGATGATTATAACTGACAACTAAGGAAAATCCCAAATTCAGTATCTCAGAAAATTAGAATATTACTTAAGACCAATACAAAGATTTTTAGAAATCTTGGCCAACTGAAAAGTATAAACATGAAAAGTATGAGCATGTACAGCACTCAATACTTAGTTGGGGCTCCTTTTGCCTGAATTACTGCAGCAATGCGGCGTGGCATGGAGTCGATCAGTCTGTGGCACTGCTCAGGTGTTATGAGAGCCCAGGTTGCTCTGATAGTGGCCTTCAGCTCTTCTGCATTCTTGGGTCTGGCATATCACATCTTCCTCTTCACAATACCCCATAGATTTTCTGTGGGGTTAAGGTCAGGCGAGTTTGCTGGCCAATTAAGAACAGGGATACCATGGTCCTTAAACCAGGTACTGGAAGCTTTGGCACTGTGTGCAGGTGCCAAGTCCTGTTGGAAAATGAAATCTGCATCTCCATAAAGTTGGTCAGCAGCAAGAAGCATGAAGTGCTCTAAAACTTCCTGGTATACGGCTGCGTTGACCTTGGACCTCAGAAAACACAGTGGACCAACACCAGCAGATGACATGGCACCCCAAACCATCACTGACTGTGGAAACTGTACACTGGACCTCAAGCAACGTGGATTGTGTGCCTCTCCTCTCTTCCTCCAGACTCTGGGACCCTGATATCCAAAGGAAATGCAAAATTTACTTTCATCAGAGCACATAACTTTGGACCACTCAGCAGCAGTCCAGTCCTTTTTGAAGCGAGACGCTTCTGACGCTGTCTGTTGTTCAAGAGTGGCTTGACACAAGGAATGCTCAGCTGAAACCCATGTCTTGCATACGTCTGTGTGTAGTGGTTCTTGAAGCACTGACTCCAGCTGCAGTCCACTCTTTGTGAATCTCCCCCACATTTTTGAATGGGTTTTGTTTCACAATCCTCTCCAGGGTGTGGTTATCCCTATTGCTTGTACACTTTTTTTTCTACCACATCTTTTCCTTCCCTTCGCCTCTCTATTAATGTGCTTGGACACAGAGCTCTGTGAACAGCCAGCCTCTCTTGCAATGACCTTTTGTGTCTTGCCCTCCTTGTGCAAGGTGTCAATGGTCGTCTTTTGGACAACTGTCAAGTGAGCAGTCTTCCCCATGATTGTGTAGCCTACAGAACTAGACTGAGAGACCATTTAAAGGCCTTTGCAGGTGTTTTGAGTTAATTAATTGATTAGAGTGTGGCACCAGGTGTCTTCAATATCGAACCTTTTCACAGTATTCAAATTTTCTGAGATATTGAATTTGGGATTTTCCTTAGTTGTCAGTTATAATCATCAAAATTAAAAGAAATAAACATTTGAAATATATCAGTCTGTGTGTAATGAATGAGTATAATATACAAGTTTCACTGTTTGAATGGAATTAGTGAAATAAATCAACTTTTTGATGATATTCTAATTATATGACCAGCACCTGTAGATGGCTGGACTAGTAGCTACTGGAATAGCAGACAGAGAATGTTAGTTTAGCAGAGAATGCAAAGATCTGCTGTAAGACCAGTGAATAATCAAAATATATTAAGTTAATATAATTAACAAATTTGAAGCGTTCTCTAGAATGATCATTGGATATCTCACACATGCACACTTTACAAGATCCCACAGCTGGATTGAAAGTTTGCAAGGTTTGTCATTCAAAGATTTGTTTAAGTGATGTAAATGGGTAATTGCTTAATGCTGACAGCAAATGTGAAAGTATTATAATCTTTGCCTTTTATCGGCCGATATATCGGCTTTGGTGATATATCAGCTGACCACTAGAAGACCGTTACCGCAAAGATGAGCTGTTAACAGTTTGTCAGTCATTGACTGCGTTATTCCACCACATCCTGTAGAGAGTTTTATTTTTAAATCTCTGACTAATTAACTAATGCAGTTCTGGTCACCTAAGCCTCTTCTTGTCAGCTAATGGTTAGTCGACTGTTAGGGGGCATCCCTAAACCTTAGTTATGATTTACTGGACTGGCGGGAGCAGATGAATAACATTGTGGTCAGAATTTAGTCATATGAGATGTATTATTGTCCAGAATATATTATTTATTCCACACTATAAATATTGACAGCCCATTAACAGGTAAGCAGTAAGATTCATCTGTTGACTAACACAATTGTGTGTACATTTTTGTCTTGCAGCATGTTTTAGGCCACCTATCAATGATGGCAGGAAAGATCAGAGGTTTGAATGTGGTGTTACTGGGAAGAACAGGGATTGGGAAAAGTGCTTCAGGAAACACAATCCTGGGAAAAGAAGCTTTCAAATCAAAGAAAAGCTCTACTTCAGTCACACGAGACATAGCTGCAGAATCTGGGATGATCTGTGGACGATGGGTCACTGTTTATGACACACCAGGATTGTTTAGCACAGAGCTGAGTGATCATGAGATTCAGAAGAAATTTCTAAAGACTTTTCAGCAATGTGAATCAGATTCCTGTGTGTTTCTGCTAGTTATCAAAGTTGACAGATTCACAGGAAAAGAGAGAGAAGCTGTGGAGAAGATTGAGAAGCTGCTGGGAGACGAGCGCCTGAAGAAAACTTGGATTCTCTTCACCAGAGGAGACAAATTGGAGGATGAAAACATGACTATAGAAGAATATATTAGTCAGTCTGAGCCACTGAAGAAAGTCGTTCAGAAATATGACAAGAGATACCATGTGTTCAACAACAAGACGAAACGACCAAGTGAGCAAGCTAGACTGCTACTTGAAAAATGTATCCAGAGCTTAAAAGGTCAGTGTTATTAAAATCAGATAGGGTACAACGAGGCTAAAGGTGCCTTTGACATTATTTTCCTCTAAACCACTAGGTGGCACAAAAACGTGGCGTAGCACTTTCCAAAACATTCTCTTTTCAGGATGCACGTGTATATTTGTCCGATCCTAGACGCAGTCGCGCACAACAGCGCAAAGTTTATTCTGTGCTTGCTTGATTTAATATTTTATGTTTTTTAAAATGTTGTAGATTTAAGTAGCAAATGAGAATCGCAAATATTTGTTGACATGACATGGTTCAATTCAGATGGTAAATAACATATATTATGTTGGGTGTTCATAGAGCAGGGATCTCCAACCCTGCTCCTGGAGAGCTACCATCCTGCAGACTTCAGTTCCAACCCTGCTCCAACACACCTGTCTGTAATTATCAAGTAGCCCTGAACACCTTGATTAGCTGCTTCAGGTGTGTTTGATTGGGGTTGGAGCTGTAATCTGCAGGACAGTAGCTCTCCAGGAGCAGGGTTGGAGACCCCTGTATTAGAGAAAAACATGATATATAATATAATTTGTTTTTACTACTGTAAACATATTCAATTATTATTGTATTTTAAAATATGTTTTATATTAACCCCATTAATTTAACTGAAGTATTTGTATTAATACAGTGTGTGTGGTTAAAGGCCCCTCATGCCTCCTAATACATTTATAAGATTTTTAAACAAATGATTTATTTTCATACAAAATCAGTTGCTCCATTAATGTTCAATACAAACATATATTTTTTTTCTGCAATTATACATTTTAGATGCAGTGAATAGCAATTTTTTTTATGTTTTAAACCTTAAGGTTAGCCCCGTTGTACCCTATTAAAATGTTCCAGAGTCTTTTTAGGTAAATAGTGGATTACATTCATTATTATCTGCATTTTTTCACTGAATGACTCTTGAGTTTCAGATATAGACCGCTACACAAGCAAACTTGCAGTTAAAGTTAAATTAAGTCAGTTGAACATCATATGTTGGCATAGTATTATTATTATTATTATTATTATTATTATTTAGTCATTTAGCAGACGCTTTTATCCAAAGCGACTTACAAATGAGGACAACAGAAGCAATCAATTGTAGTATTAAAATGACTAAAAACAGATCCAAAACTAAAAGCTAAAACTTAATAAGTACTACCTATAAACATTTTAAAAATAAAGAAATTAAATAAAAATGACAAATGCATACAACAAAATTTCAAAACTTAACATTTAAATGAAAAATAAAAAATAAAGCTAAAAACAATTCAAAATATTAAAGAACAAAAGGTATGAGTATAATGATGTTTTTAACGACACCAAAAAAAAAAAAAAAACTACATGTATGTACAACTACATACATCATATAAACATGCACATTTATAAATTATATATATAAAATTTCATTTCCATTTAGTTGGTTAAAGTATTAAAATAACAATAATAATTAAGCCTTGGTGGACCTTTAAAATCCTTTGGTGGAATTTATCAATTTATGCACTTTTCAGAATAGCTACTGCATGTTGGTGTCTTTGCTCTCGCTGACAAAGTGGATCCACATCCATAATCTTTAGCCCTAAAAACATTACATAATGGCAGTAGTTACAAAAAACTTAGAATTCAAGCCACTTGACACCCTAGAGGGCACTCAAAGAAACACTATTATGGCATGGAGGACCTTTAAATGCCTTTGATTGAATTTATCCATTTAAAATAGCTACTGCATGTTGGTGTCTTTGCTCTCACTGACAAAGTGGATCCACATTAATAATATTTGGCCCTAAAAACATTATAAATTGGCAGTAGTTACAAAAAACTTAGAATTCAAGCCACTTGACACCCTAGAGGGCATTCAAAGATAAATAAAACTAAAACTTAATAAAAGATCTATTCAGGCATAATTCAATAATAAACCCTCAACCCATCTCTTTTAGAGAACTACAGACCAGATTCCCTTCTTCCTTTCATTGCAAAAACACTTGAATGAGCTGTATTCAACCAAGTCTCTACCTTTCTCACACAGAACAACCTCCTTGACAGCAACCAATCTGGCTTCAGAAGTGGACATTCAACTGAGACTGCCTTGCTCTCAGTTGTTGAAGCCCTAAGACTGGCAAGAGCGGAGTCCAAATATTCAATACTTATCTTGCTTGATCTATCTGCTGCTTTTGACACGGTTAATCACCAGATCCTCCTGTCAACCCTACTGACAAAGGGCATCTCAGGAACCACACTCCAGTGGTTTGAGTCTTACCTATCAGATAGGTCCTTCAAAGTATCTTGGAGAGGTGAGGTGTCCAAGTCACAACATCTAACTACTGGGGTGCCTCAGGGCTCAGTTCTTGGACCACTTCTCTTCTCTGTCTACATGGCATCATTAGGTTCTGTCATTCAGAAACATGGCTTTTCATACCATTGCTATGCTGATGACACTCAGCTCTACCTCTCATTCCATCCTGATGATCCGACGGTAGCTGCTCGTATCTCAGCTGTCTAACAGACATTTCTTGCTGGATGAAGGACCATCTCCTTCAATTCAACCTTGCCAAGACAGAACTCCTTGTGGTTCCAGCAAACCCATCGTTTCATCACAATTTCACCATCAAGTTAGGCACATCAACCATAACTCCTTCAAAAACAGCCAGAAACCTTGGAGTTATGATTGCTGATCAGCTAACTTTCTCAGACCACATTGCTAAAACTGTCCGGTCCTGCAGATTTGCTTTATTCAACATTAAGAAGATCAGGCCCTTTCTTTCGGAACATGCTGCACAGCTCCTTGTTCAAGCTCTTGTTCTGTCCAGGCTAGACTATTGCAACGCTCTCTTGGCAGGTCTTCCAGCCAATTCTATCAAACCTTTACAATTAATCCAGAACGCGGCAGCAAGATTAATTTTTAATGAGCTGAAAAGAATACACGTCACACCTCTGTTTATCAATTTGCACTGGCTACCAATAGCTGCTCGCATAAAATTCAAGGCATTGATGTTTGCATACAAAACCAGCACTGGCTCTGCACCCCTTTACCTAAATTCATTACTTCAGACTTATGTGCCCTCTAGAAGCTTGCGTTCTCCAAGTGAACATCGCTTGATTGTTCATCCCAAAGAAGCACAAAGTCACTTTTACAAACTTTTAAATTAAGTGTTCCCTCCTGGAGGAATGACCTGCCCAACTCAATCCGAGCAGCTTAAGAATCTTCAAGAATCGACTAAAACACATCTCTTCCATCTTTATTTGACCCTCTAACTTTAGCACTCACTATTCTAATTCTATTCTTAAAAAAAATTGAACTACCTTTCTAATCTTTTTGTATTCTATCTATTTTCTTTTTATTTATTATACAATTATAAAAAAGACCTCTAACACTAGCTTGCTCTATTCTTTTTCTATTCTGTTTTGTTTTTATTTATTATATTATTTAAAAGCCCTTGCTATGTGTATTGCGTTTAAGCTAACTGAGACTTGTTAAAGCACTTATAAATCATTGCTCTTTTGTTGTTTTTTGATTGCTTCTATTGTCCTTATTTGTATGTCCTAGTTTATCAGTAATCCTAAAAAAATAACACTGCGAAACATGCTAAAAAACATCAACTTACTTACACATAGTAAGAAATGGTTATGAAAACTGAAACAGAAGTGAAAGAAGTAATAGGTATTACCATGGAGTGAGTAAATTATGGATCTTTAGACTTTAGAGTTTATTCACATTTTCTTTTTTTCTTTTCTTGGTTTTGTCCTGAACCAGATGCTCCTGTTGATCGTCTCTCATCCAGACGGATTGTTCTTCTGGGTAAAAGTGGAGTTGGGAAGAGTGCAGCTGGAAACACAATCCTGGGATGGAGAGAGTTCATATCTGTACAGAGTATGAGTTCAGTTATCCGTGTATGTTCAGAAGCACACGCCACTGTTTCAGGCAGATCTGTGTCTGTAGTAGATACTCCTCCATTTTTTGACACACAGATGAGACCTGAAGAGTTAGTCACAGAGATAGCCAGAAGTGTGTATTTATCCAGTCCTGGACCACACGCTTTTCTCATTGTGTTGAGAGTAATAGACAGATTCACTGAACAGGAGCAGAAGATTCCTCAGATGATTGAGATGATGTTGGGTCAGGAGGTGTTTAAATACTCCATCATTCTCTTCACTCATGGAGATCTGCTGGAAGGACAGTCAGTAGTGGATCTCGTTGAGGAGAACAGGAAATTAAGAGATCTAGTCGATCAGTGTGGAGGCAGATATCACATCTTCAACAACAGAGATCTGAATAACAGAGAGCAGGTGAATGATCTCCTGCAGAGGATTGACTCAATGATAGAGCAGAATGGAGGAGGACACTACAGTAACCAGATGTACGAAGATGCTCAGAAGTTCAGACGAGAAGAAGAAAAGCAGAGACTGAGACATGAAGAGAATAGAAGAAGAGAGGAGAAACAAAGACATGAGATGGAGAAAGTGAGAAAAAAGATGGAGGAGAAAGTCAGAGCAGAGTTTGAAGCTAATAGATCTGAACAAGAAAGACTTAGAGCAGAGAGACAGAGAGATGAGGAAAAGAGAAGAAGAGAAGAGAAACAAATACAAGAGGAGATGGAGAGAGTGAGAAAAGAGATGGAGGAGAGATTCAGAGCAGAGTATGAAGCTGAGAGATCTGAACGAGAAAGACTTAGAGCAGAGAGACACAGAGATGAAGAGAATAGAAGAAGAGGGGAGAAACAAAAAGAGGCCTGTGTCTGTAGTTGATACTCCTGGGTTGTTCAGCACTTCAATTAAAAAGCTGATAAATTAATGACAGAGTTCTACACTTTTGTCGTGAAAGAAGAGACAGAAGAGACACACATATAGCAGAGGCAGACAGGAGCAGAGCTCTGAGATGAAGAGGCAGAGAGATGAAGAATAAAGACCAGGAGAGAGAGAAAGATGAACAGAGGAGCAGTTTGAGAGCTGCTGAAGAACTGCAGAGCAATGCAGAATAAAAGCGTGTCATGCAGCAGAACAGCTGGAAATGAACAGCTTCCTCCAGCGGATGAGACACAAGAGATCTGAGGCAGTCCGGTAAGAACATGCAGACTCAATGTATTAAAGCAGGGTTCGTACAAGGAAGTGCTTGAAGTACTTGAATTTGACTTTTTGAAATTTAAGTCCTGGAAAACCCTTGAAAACGGCCATATTTTTGAAAAGGTACTTGAAAAGTACTTGAATGTTTAAAAGGCAGTATATATAAAATAAGTGTTTGGGTTGCTTAACATTCATAAACCGTTTGTATTATTTCACGTAAATCATTTATAAAACTATGCAAAAACAGGAGAATACATTAATATATTTCTGTTAAGCCTGTGTAATTTGTTGTACATCCCAATTCCAAAATAAAAGTTCAAACCCTCGCTCTGAGTTTGCAGGTAGCCAAATATTAAAGTTGCATGGATTTAAACGTCCTTGAATCAAGCTGTAAAGTGAAACTTCGCCAGGTGCCCTCTGCAGGTGTTTGTTATAATACATAATGTACTTAAGTAGGTTATGTTCATATTATTTATAGGCATATTACATATTATAACAGTGATTTTCAATAAATCCATGTCATGACTGGTTCAAATAAAGTATCAAAATCAAGTAATTATTGTCTAATAGGTAAATAGATATAAATGTAGTATATAAAGCCTGTATTTCACTTAGGTCTATTTTATTACTGAAAATATCAGATTACTCAGTTGTCAAAAATAATCAGTAGTTTTAGATTACTTGATTACCAAGATAATCATTAATTGCGGCTCTAGATTATTTAAATGCTTCAAAATACAACTACGTTGTTTTGCTTTTAGTGATTAAAAAAACAGATTTAAAATATTGTCTCATTCTAGTAAACCAAGTATCTGTATTTTGTCTCCGCTCATGAGCTAAATGTATTGTCACACCCCTAGTGTCTATGAGCATGATATAGCTCTAAATTTTTCAAGTGTATGATGCCATCTAAGCTCCTAAAAGAGGTGCTTCCAGAAGTCATAGATTCTCTTCTGACTATTATTAATTTTTCATTGTTATTAGGATATGTCCCCAAAACCTTCAAACTGGCATTTAAGTCTCTCATCAAAAAAACACAACTTTACCCCAAAGAACTAGTTAATTACAGATTGATCTCGAATCTCCCTGTTCTGTCCAAGACACTAGAAAATGTAGTATCCTCACAATTATATCCCTTCTTAGAGAAAAATGGCATTCAATGAAAAATGAATTCAATGATGTCATCATCTCAGTTCAGTTTAAATAGTATCTGTGCAATCATTTGCAATCAAGTCAACGATATCGCTGTAAATGAAGTGTCCCCAACTAAGCAAGCCAGAGGCAGCAGCGGCAAGGAACCAAAACTCTCTCCTTAGAGTTACAAATGACCTGCTCTTATCATCTGATCGTGGTTGTATCTCTCTATTAGTGCTATTGGATCTTAGTGCTGCGTTCGACACTATTAACCACAACATTCTTTTGCATAGACTAGAAAACTTTGTTGACATTAATGGAAGTGCATTAGCGTGGTTTAAATCATACTTATATGACTGCCATCATTTCTTAGCAGTGAATGAAGAGGTATCATATCGATCACAAGTGCAGTATGGAGTACCTCAAGGCTCAGTACTAGGGCCGTTACTCTTCACACTTTACATGTTACCCTTGGGAGGTATCATCAGGGAACACAGTGTTAGCTTTCACTGTTATGCTGATGATACTTAGCCCTATATTTCTTCGCAGCCTGGCAAAACATACCCATTTGAAAAACTAGCGGAATGCATGGTCGATATAAAACTTGGATGACGAGTAATTTCTTACTTAAGACTTGATGGCTGCTCTGTCAATTCTTCGTCATCATTTAGGAACCTATGTGTGTTATTTGATAGCAATCTTCCCTTAGAAAGCCACGTTTCTAACATTTGTAAAACTGCATTTTTCCATCTCAAAAATATATCTAAATTACAGCCTATGCTCTCAATGTCAAATGCAGTATTGTTAATCCATGCGTTTATGACCTCAAGGTTAGACTATTGTAATGCTCTATTGGGTGGTTGTTCTGCACGCTTAGTAAACAAACTCCAGTTAGTCCAAAATGCAGCAGCTAGAGTTCTTACTAGAACCAGGAAGTATGATCATATTAGCGCGGTCCTGTCAACACTGCACTGGCTCCCTATCAAACATCGTATAGATTTTAAAATCTTGCTTATTACTTATAAAGCCCTGAATGGTTTAGCACCTCAATATTTGAACGAGCTCTTGTTACATTATAGTCCTCCACGTCCGCTGCATTCTCAAAACTCAGGCAATTTGATAATACCTAGAATATCAAAATAAACTGCACTCTACTCTAATATTAGTCTGATTCTCACTTATTCTGAGGTCACCATAGCCACCAGATCCAGTCTGTATCCAAACCAGATGGTGGATCAGCACCTAGAAAGGACCTCTACAGCCCTGAAAGACAGCGGAGACCAGGACAACTAGAGCCCCAGAGACAGATCCCCTGTAAAGACCTTGTCTCAGACGACCACCGGGACAAGACCACAGGAAACAGATGATTCTTCTGCACAATCTGACTTTGCTGCAGCCTGGAATTGAACTGCTGGTTTCGTCTGGTCAGAGGAGAACTGGCCCCCTGACTGAGCCTGGTTTCTCCCAAGGTTTTTTCTCCATTCTGTCAGCGATGGAGTTTTGGTTCCTTGCCGCTGTAGCCTCTGGCTTGCTTAGTTGGGGACACTTCATTTACAGCGATATCGTTGACTTGATTGCAAATTATTGCATAGATACTATTTAAACTGAACTGAGCTGCATGATGACATCACTGAATTCAATGATGAACTGCCTTTAACTGTCATTTTGCATTATTGACAAACTGTTTTCCTAATTAATGTTGTTCAGTTGCTTTGACACAATCTGTTTTGTTTAAAGCGCTATATAAATAAAGGTGACTTCACTTGACTTGAGGTTTTACTCTTCAGGTCAATCATATATTCATTAAAAAATCGCTTTGAATAGGGAAAGCGATATCTTTGTCATAGTACCTTTTGAAGTTGCCACAGCCTTGTGGCTTTGCATGTGCGGCACTTTATTTGTAACATTTAGTTTTATTAGTTTATTTATTAGAATTTGAAAATTAATAACGATATTGTGATGTCCTTAAAAATGATAAAAAGTAGTGCTTGAAATGTTCTTAAAAATCGTGGAATTTCATTTTGCACTTTCTGTACGAACCCTGTTAAACTAATACTTACACGTTACATTCGAAGGACATTACAGAGGTAAATTAGCAGTGTTGCTTTTCATTTCTTAAACAACCATGTTGATCATTGAAAAAGAAGTACCAGTCAAATGTTTGGACACAAGAATGGGAAAGTGTCAAACTTTTGTCTGGTACTGTACTTATAATATACACAAAGAATATTGACCGGTATACTGATATCAGCCTTTTTTTACTCCCTAATATCGGTATTGGCCTCAGCGTCAAAAACCCATATTGGTCGGGCTCTATTTAACGTGTTCCTTACAGTCCTTCACTGTAATCTGTGTCCACAGACTCTGCAGGTCTTTACCCATCACTATCAGAGCTATTCAACACATTTAAACACAAGTCTCAGTGTTTCTGAATGCATTCTTACTGCTTCCCCTCTTCTTGATTTTCTGCTGTTGTTAAAGCAGTAACAATGTTCTCCAGCAATCTTTTATCAGCTTCCATGCTTTCAGACGTCTGTTTGACCTTCATCTCTCCTACTCATGTTAATTAACTTCTCTTACTGTTCATTATGATCACGGTCATCATTCTTATTGAGGATAAAACATCTCATGCATTTGCTGCTTTAAACCACAGAAAAACATTTGCTTTAGTAAATGCTACTTGTTTATTTCTAAAATCAGTGTAATTTATTTTCAGGTAGAACTCAAGTGTGCAGAAGGTGAGAGGAAACAGATCTCAAGCTGAAATAAGATGCAGGTTTGTACTATATCTTTATGATCTACTTAAAGAGAGAGTTCACCCAACCAACAGTTTCTGACCAATCCATTGAGTCCCGTAGTATTTATTTATTTATTTTTTCCTACTATGGAAGTCCATTGGGCTTAGCAACTGTTTAATTACCAACATTCTTATATATATATATATATATATATATATATATATATATATATATATATATATATATATATATATATATATATATACACAGCGGTAATAAACAGGAATAACAATGGACTTCAAACAATGATCAAGTGTAAGATTACATATAAAGAAAAATCTCAACAAGGAAGCAAAGTAGCAGTACTTAGAAAAAAATCAAGACAATTAACGAACTCGATCCGTATGAACACAAAGAGTGGTCCGATGATCTTAACGAGCTGCCGCACGTAACCTTCCCCGATGTATTTTCTTACCTTGCTTTTAGTGTCAATGCGTACACATCTGAGCAATTAAAAAAATTATAAATCACAAGGCCCACCTGCAATTTACAAATGTATGGGTGCAGGACCTTCAGATTTTCGGCGCCAACGAGCAGAAAACGGTTGTTCGCACAAAGGTACGTTATGTAATAAAACACACATTTCTGTCACTCTTAATATCAGCAGCACATGTTAGTCATGAGTTTGATTTTATGTCTGGCTGGCTGCCCACGGGGTGTGTGTGTTCACGGTGTGGGTTGGTAGGGCTGTGCAATTAATCACATGCGATTCAATCTGCAGTAATGAACGCAATAATGCCTAATTGTCAGTGATCTACGGCTCTGTGTAGTAAATGCCGCTCCCTCTGAAAGCAGGTGATGGAGATTTACTACTAATCACGGAACCGGCTTTACTGATGAGATGCGCATGACAATCGCATGTGATTAATTGCACAGCCCTGGGTGTGTGTGTGTGTGTCTATCTATCTAGTGTGAGGCCTGTTCATATAACATGATTAGAGATATTTGTCTTATTAATCATTCATTTTGTACTTACCTTAGTATTTTCTATATATCATAGGTTTTGCACTCTCAACGCCTTAATGAACCACCGCTCAAGCCATGGGTAATCCTCAGCTCCAGTGGCCAAGAAGAGTGTGCACACTGCACATGCATGGCTGGCATAGCAGAGTCTTGCACACATGTTGGGGCTCTCCTTTTTAAAATCGAAGCAGCAGTCCGGATACGGGGCACCAAGACTGTCACTGATGTTCCAGCCTACTGGATGATGCCCGCTAATGTTGATAAGGTCCAAGCAGAGGTGGGCCACATGATCGACTTCACCACTGGTGCAGTTAGAGAGTGGCACTTGACAAGTGCATCAGTGGAGAGAGGGGAATATCAGGGATACGTACTCGTTTAGGCTCCACGAGTCATTGTGCACATGAGCCCACACTTTCAGACCTGTCACCCCTGCTTCAGATTTTGCACACTCACAGCAAGGCCGTTTGTCTTTCTGGGATGGAAGAGTATTACCATCATTATATCGACCCAGTTAAGCCACATGTAGTGCCAAAATCCCTACAGCATCTTCGTGACCCAGGAAAGGATGGATGCGATCTGCCCATCCTGTTCCAGCATTGCAACACCCTCACACACCTGGTAGCAGTAACAGAGACACAGGCAGCTGCAATTGAAGCTCAGACGAGACTGCAACATCGATCATCTGTCTGGTACACATCAAGAGCAGGAAGAATAACAGCTTCAAATATGCATGCCGTTATGTCCGCTAGTGTTGAGCAACCAGCCACATCAACTGTGTCAATAGATCCATTATTTCAATGTGTTATCATAAATCCATTATTTCCTGAGGTTGGGGCATCACCTGATGGCCTCATTCACTGCACATGTTGTGGGAAAGGCTGTCTGGAAATCAAATGCACATTTAAGCACCGCAACAACTCCATCCTGCAGGCTTGTGCAGATGACAGCACTTTCTGTCTCCAGGTAACTGATGGGAAGTTACACTTGAAACAGACACACATGTACTACAGCCAAGTACAAACACAGATCTCCGTTACTGGGTCACAGTTTTGTGGCTTTGTTGTGTGGACAGAGAAAGACTGTGTTGTGGTTCGGGTCTTACCGGATGCAGACTACTGGACAACACTTCTAAAGAGGGCACAGGAGTTCTTCCACAAAGTTTCTCTACCTGAGCTTGTGTCTTGTTACTATACTCAACAAGCCTCCACAAAGACACCTGTTTCAACAGTTACAGCCATCTCGCACAAAAAGAACAAGAACGCATACATGTGAGAACATGCAAAGACTCTGGTGCATTTGGAAAGGGCCTGAAGACCAGGATGACATGGTGGCTTGTGACAATGAAAGTTGTGCAGTCCAGTGGTTCCACCTCAGCTGTGTGGGACTCAGTCAGGCACCTTCAGAAACTTCATGGCTTTGTACCTCCTGTACACACTGACACATTGGAGTGTGTTTTTGTACTTATAGTTATAATTTCCTTTCTATTTACCTTTTTTTACTTATCGCATTATCTATGTTCTTGATACTTGGATACACTATTACATGTTACACCTGTTGTATTTGCACAACAGTTACACTGAACTTCTAACTTTAATTGTTTTTCTATTTAACTTTTTACTTATTACTAACAATGTTCTTGACACTTGAAGGTTACTTACATGTTACACCTGTTGTATTTGCACTACACTTGCACTGAACCTCTAAACTTAATTGTTTTTCCATTTAACTTATTGCATTATCTATGTTCTTGATAGTTGAAGGTTACACTGTTGATACACATTACTCCTGTTGTATTAGCACTACAAGTGTACTGAACGTATAAATTAAATAATTGTTTTTCTATTTAATTTTTTACTTATTGCCTTACCTGTGGTCTTGATACTTGTTTACCTAATTACCTTTTATGTTACACTCTGCCCCTTTACCTGTTTTATATGCGTTACTGTTAACCGTACACATTTACCTCAGTCTGTTATGATGCACAAATAAAGAGATACAGAATTGATAAATTTTGCCGTTTATTATTGTAGCAGGTGGTATGCAATATGCATAACACTGATAATGCAGGATATGCGTGTGTATGTATTTACATGTGTGTGTATACAGTACAGAAGCTGATGGTTTTCCTTCTTACTGCTGCTAACCAAGCCATGCGACACCGCTTTGTTAACTCGGAGACCTGAGATCAAGGTGCTGTTTCCAGGCGGGAAAGCTGAACAATCGCACTCCATTTGAAATTATTTTCCCATTCCGGTTGTGAGTGCAAGTATGGCAGTTAATTACACATCAAGCTTTCACCATTGTAACATTTTTTTAGCTGTACAAAGCAAACAAAACTGTTTATTATCAATCCAATATAGTACATACAGCAGCATCCATATCCCCAAGTCCCAAAATGCATTGCGTTGCTGACGTCACGTTCTCAGACTCTATTAACTAGTGTCTAGCTAACGTCATATTTGCATGTGTGGACTGTAAAGCTTTTTGCAAATATAACACAAAATAAATCAACAATAATAATAGTATTATTGTGTTTTGATTAAATAAAATAGTAACCTATTTTGCACTGCCGGTTTTTAGCACTGTTTATAAAGCGCGTCAGTGAATGAATAGTCACAGGTTTTTTGTTTTGCCCTGTAATCAAAATCTTATATATAATATTAAAGTTATTTATTTGCCCAGCTCATTTTCCCCACTGCTAGATATGTTATGCGCACTTCCATTAAAGTTACAATCTTTCTCTGCGTCCAGTGTACTTTCTGTTCTGGTATGCAGTCCTATTTAAAAGTGTCATAAGCTTGCAGTAATTAGATAATTATTCTATAGGCTAAACAATAATGTCAGTCATTTCTATGAATTCTGATCAACTTCATTCATCCAGTTTACTTACTAAATATTCATTGTGCAATAACAGCATCACAATTACCTTCTTTATTTTGTTGCAGTTTTGCATGTACAATATATGACTAATCCAGCAACCCTTGCTGCAAGAGAGTTAACTGTTTTTGTTTTCCTTCGTCCTACAGCTCCTGGTCTTAAACACCACCTTTCCCTAGTGTTACCTCCACCTAGTGTATACCTCCACCTAGTGTTACCTCCATCTAGTGTTACCTCCACCTAGTGTATACCTCCACCTAGTGTTACCTCCACCTAGTGTATACCTCCACCTAGTGTTACCTCCACCTAGTGTTACCTCCACCTAGTGTATACCTCCACCTAGTGTTACCTCCACCTAGTGTATACCTCCACCTAGTGTATACCTCCACCTAGTGTTACCTCCACCTAGTGTATACCTCCACCTAGTGTTACCTCCACCTAGTGTATACCTCCACCTAGTGTACACCTCCACCTAGTGTTACCTCCACCTAGTGTATACCTCCACCTAGTGTTTACCTCCACCTAGTGTTACCTCCACCTAGTGTATACCTCCACCTAGTGTATACCTCCACCTAGTGTATACCTCCACCTAGTGTTTACCTCCACCTAGTGTTACCTCCACCTAGTGTTACCTCCACCTAGTGTATACCTCCACCTAGTGTTACCTCCACCTAGTGTATACCTCCACCTAGTGTATACCTCCACCTAGTGTATACCTCCACCTAGTGTTTACCTCCACCTAGTGTATACCTCCACCTAGTGTATACCTCCACCTAGTGTTTACCTCCACCTAGTGTTACCTCCACCTAGTGTTACCTCCACCTAGTGTATACCTCCACCTAGTGTTACCTTTGCAAGAAAACCAACAGCTCTTTTAATACTGTAGTATTAACTATAGTGAACTGATGAACTGTAATAAATACTATAGTATACTTTTACTACTCTAAACTGTAGTGTATTGAAGTATAATATAAAATATAAACTTAGTACAGCATTGGGTAAGGTAATTTGTTTATATTACTATATTGTTGTTATATTACCACAGCAACTATAGAATTACCACAGCAAATGAATTCAAGTACTTTACTACAGTATTGTTCAAAAACACTGTATTTACTATAAATTACTACAGTATTTTTTCATGTGGGATATGTTCATACAGAATTTGAAGCAGGGATTTTGTTTCCCATTGTTCTCCTGTTCTTCTGTTAAGTGGATTGAAGAATAACCTCCATTTCACTTTATTGATCCATTAAACATGCAGTAAGAATATTCCATTACTCTAAGTTTTCTCTCACTTTTGTGTTAGTAAATTAAAAGCTGCTAACAATTCCAGATTATCTGCAGATTATGAGGGGAAAAAACCTTTAAGAGAGCAATGGAATTGTTAGAAATGCTAAATTGTCATGTCTATTATAGCCTTAAGTCACTATACAAACACTGTATTACTGGGTTTCTCATCTCTGGCCCATAAGATCCAAACATGATCAAACACACCTGAATAAGATAATCAAAGTTTTCAGGATTACTAGAGAGGTAAATGCAGGTGAATTTGATCAAGGTTGGAGCTAAACTCTAAAACCCATCCAAAGTGCGTGTGCACGCACGCACGCACGCACGCACGCACGCACGCACGCACGGAGCAGTGGGTATCATTTATGCTGCGGCACCCGGGGAGCAGTTGGGGGTTCAGTGCCTTGCTCAAAGACACCTCAGTCGTGGTATTGCCGGCCCGAGACTCGAACCCACAACCTTAGGGTTAGGAGTCAAACTCTCTAACCACTAGACCACGACTTCCTGTGGGCTTGTAAACTCCACTGAGATTATCTTAAAATTGATATTGAACTCTTTTAAGGTACAGCCTAAAATACATCATCAGGAGATATCATCAGGAAACATGGAGTTAGCTTTCACTGTTATGCTGATGATACTCAGCTCTATATTTATTTGCACCCGGCGAAACATACCAATTTGAAAAACTAACGGAATGCATAGTCGATATAAAAAACTGGATGACGAGTAATTTCTTACTGCTAAATTCTGAAAAAACGAGGTGTTAATTATAGGACCTAAAAGCTCTGCATGTAATAACCTAGAACACTGTCTAAGACTCAATGGCTGCTCTGTCAGTTCTTCATCATCAGTTAGGAACCTAGATGTGCTATTTGATAGCAACCTTTCCTTAGAAAGCCACGTTTCTAGCATTTGTTAAACTGCATTTTTCCATCTCAAAAATATATCTAAATTACGACCTATGCTCTCAATGTCAAATGCAGAAATGTTAATCCATGCGTTTATGACCTCAAGGTTAGATTATTGTAATGCTCTATTGGGTGGTTGTTCTGCACGCTTAGTAAACAAACTCCAGTTAGTCCTAAATGCAGCAGCTAGAGTTCTTACACAGCAAAATCCCCAGTGTTAATTTAACACTCTGAGTGTGGACTCATATAAACACCGAAGTAGTGTTAAAAGTAACACTGAAGCAGTGTTGAAGTTAATGAGATAATTAGGTGATTAATTGAGTGATGATTGACTATTATTGAAGACACCTGATTTTAACAAGCAGAATCACCAAAGAATACAATCACAATTTGTGTGTCACCATTATAGTGGTCAGTATTAGCTTTAGTTGGGATCTTGACCCTTAAGTGGTTAACTTTAGGTTTTGTGTGGCTGTGGTAACTGAGTTATAACAGACAGATAAACCAGAGGAAATGTGATCATGTGGTATTTATTATGATTTGGACTAATTGTCATGTAGTGACCTGAATACCTGAGTTGGGTTTTCTTTATTGATTACATAAACTAGGTGAAAAAAAATACAATATCTTTCATTTTTGTCCTAATCAGATAGACGTTTTTAAAAGTTACTTCTACATAAATAAAGAGATCTTTATTTAGACACACAGACATCAAGAATCAGCGTGAGCATCACAACAATGGTGACCATCAAAAAAGCATGTTATAACCAATAAAAACTCATCATTTTTGGCGTTTTTATGTGAGTTTTTAGTATGTAGTTTTGTGATGTTCAGAGTTGATCTGTTTATCTGAATATGCTGTTTGTCACCATTGTTGAGATTCATACACTGATTCTTGATGTCTGTGTGTGCCTAAAACAACAAACGTTTTAAAATCAGAATAGTTTGCAAGGGACCCTTACAAAATGTTTAGTAAACTCAGACTTTTTCACTGTGGAATGAAAGTTGTTATATTCAATCAAGGCTACATAACTCAGAGAAAAGTCTCTGAATGAACTCAGTGATTCAGGTCAAATAATGATTACGTTAAAACATAATCATCACCACCTGATGACTTTTACTCTCGGCTTATCTGTCTGTTATAACTCAGTTATATCAGCCAAACAAAATTTAATGTTAAAAAGTCAAGGGTCAAGATCCCAACTAAAACAAACACTGACCACTATAATGGTGACACACAAATTGTGATTTTATTCTTTGGTGATTCTGCTTGTTAACATCAGGTGTCTTCAATAATAGTCAATCATCACTCAATCAAACACCTAATTATCTCATTAACTTTAACACTGCTTCAGTGTTACTTTTAACACTACTTCGGTGTTTATATGAGTCCACACTCAGAGTGTTAAATTAACACTGGAGATTTTGCTGTGTACTAGAACCAGGAAGTATGATCATATTAGCCCGGTCCTGTCAACACTGCACTGGCTCCCTATCAAACATCGTATAGATTTTAAAATCTTGCTTATTACTTATAAAGCCCTGAATGGTTTAGCACCTCAGTATTTGAATGAGCTCTTGTTACATTATAGTCCTCCACGTCCGCTCCGTTCTCAAAACTCTGGCAATTTGATAATGCCTAGAATATCAAAGTCAACTGCGGGCGGCAGATCCTTCTCCTATTTAGCGCCTAAACTCTGGAATAACCTACCTAACATTGTTCGGGAGGCAGACACACTCTTGCAGTTTAAATCTAGATTAAAGACCCATCTCTTTAACCTGGCTTACACATAACATACTAATACACTTCTAATATCCAAATCCGTTAAAGGATTTTTAGGCTGCATTAATTAGGTAAACCGGAACCGGGAACACTTCCCATAACACCCGATGTACTTGCTACATCGTTAGAAGAATGGCATCTACGCTCATATTAGTCTGTTTCTCTCTTATTCTGACTTTGCTGCAGCCTGGAATTGAACTGCTAGTTTCGTCTGGTCAGAGGAGAACTGGCCCCCCAACTGAGCCTGGTTTCTCCCAAGGTTTTTTTCTCCATTCTGTCACTGATGGAGTTTTGGTTCCTTGCCGCTGTCGCCTCTGGCTTGCTTAGTTGGGGACACTTCATTTACAGCGATATCATTGACTTGATTGCAAATTATTGCACAGATACTATTTAAACTGAACTGAGCTGCATGATGGCATCACTGAATTCAATGATGAACTGCCTTTAACTGTCATTTTGCATTATTGTTGTTCAGTTGCTTTGACGCAATCTTTTTTGTTTAAAGCGCTATATAAATAAAAATTACTTGACTTGACATCATAATCATTTACACTGTAAAACCCGACAAGTAATGTAACTCAAACCGTTTGAGTAAACAGATATCCTTAAAAACATGACAAGTTGGGTTTACTCAAACCGTTTGAGGAAACCGATTGCCTTAAACCATTTAAGTTTTAAAACTAACAGTTATGAGTACTCTGAACTTAATTCAGTTGAGTTCACTGAAAGAAGATATACATTGCAATTAAATAATTAAGTGATTAATTGAGTGATAATTGAGCATTAGTGATAAACACCTGCTGTAAACAAACAGAATTAAATAAGAAAAGAAAGAAAGGAACTACAACTGACTTCAGACACAGCCTCACTAAAACCTGACAAGTTATGTTAACTCAAACCGTTTGAGGAAACCGATTGCCTTAAACCATTTAAGTTTTAAAACTAACAGTTATGAGTACTCTGAACTTAATTCAGTTGAGTTCACTGAAAGAAGATATACATTGCAATTACATTTACATTTAGTCATTTAGCAGACACTTTTATCCAAAGCGACTTACAAATGAGGACAATGGAAGCAATCAAAAACAACAAAAGAGCAATGATATATAAGTGCTATAACAAGTCTCAGTTAGCTTAACACAGTACACGTAGCAAGGGCTTTTAAATAATATAAATAAAAAGAAAACAGAATAGAAAAAGAATAGAGCAAGCTAGTGTTAGAGGTCTTTTTTATAATTGTATAATAAATGAAAAGAAAATAGATAGAATACAAAAAGATTAGAAAGCTAGTTAGATTTTTTATTTTTTTTTTAAGAATAGAATTAGAATAGTGAGTGCAAAAGTTAGAGGGTCAAATAAAGATGGAAGAGATGTGTTTTAAGCCGATTCTTGAAGATGGCTAAGGACTCAGCTGCTGGATTGAGTTGGGCAGGTCATTCCTCCAGGAGGGAACATTTAATTTAAAAGTCTGTAAAAGTGACTTTGTGCTTCTTTGGGATGACACAATCAATCGACGTTCACTTGCAGAACGCAAGCTTCTAGAGGGCACATAAGTCTGAAGTAATGAATTTAGGTAAAGGGGTGCAGAGCCAGTGGTGGTTTTGTATGCAAACATCAATGCCTTGAATTTTATGCGAGCAGCTATTGGTAGCCAGTGCAAATTGATAAACAGAGGTGTGACGTGTATTCTTTTCGGCTCATTAAAAATTAATCTTGCTGCCGCGTTCTGGATTAATTGTAAAGGCTTGATAGAACTGGCTGGAAGACCTGCCAAGAGAGCGTTGCAATAGTCTAGCCTGGACAGAACAAGAGCTTGAACAAGGAGTTGTGCAGCATGTTCGGAAAGAAAGGGTCTGATCTTCTTAATGTTGAATAAAGCAAATCTGCAGGACCGGACAGTTTTAGCAATGTGGTCTGAGAAAGTCAGCTGATCATCAATCATAACTCCAAGGTTTCTGGCTGTTTTTGAAGGAGTTATGGTTGATGTGCCTAACTTGATGGTGAAATTGTGATGAAACGATGGGTTTGCTGGAACCACAAGCAGTTCTGTCTTGGCAAGGTTGAGTTGAAGGTGATGGTCCTTCATCCAGCAAGAAATGTCTGTTAGACAAGCTGAGATGCGAGCAGCTACACTGTAAAACCCGACAAGTAACTTAACTCAAACTGTTTGAGTAAACAGATATCCTTAAAAACCTGACAAGTTAGGTTTACTCAAACCGTTGGAGGAAACCGATTGCCTTAAACCATTTAAGTTTTAAAACTAACACACTGTAAAACCCGACAAGTAACGTAACTCAAACCGTTTGAGTAAACAGATATCCTTAAAAACCTGACAAGTTGTTAACTCAAAACATTTGAGGAAACCGATTGCCTTAAACCATTTAAGTTTTAAAACTAATAGTTGTGAGTACTCTGAACTTAATTCAGTTGAGTTCACTGAAAGAAGATATACATTGCAATTAAATAATTAAGTGATTAATTGAGTGATAATTGAGCATTAGTGATGAACAGCTGCTGTTAACAAACAGAATTACTGAAGAAAAGAGAGAAAGGAACTACCACTGACTTCAGACACTTAGATAAAATAAACTGAAATAAAATACATTAAATCTCTCAAGATCTGATTAAACAACCCCACAAACAGCATCACCAGCTCCACTTATTAATAACCAGACTGACTTTATTTCTGTCAGACGTCTACAGAAGATCTGATTGAGAATTAACTAAGGTTTAGATGTTGATTTATTGTTTCATTTGAAGTAACCATGTTAGAGATCAGTGTTTGCTTTAGTTGGCCTCTTGACCCTTGATTTCTGTCTTAGTTTTTTCTTTGGCTGTTATAACCATTTGTTGTAACTCAAAAGCCCAGAGAAAATATCATCAGGTGTTATACACACACTCACACTCTTAGAAGCTGCTTTTATCCAAAGCAACTTACAGTGCATTCAGGTTAGCATTTTTTTTTTTTTATCTAACCTGTACCTAGATGTTGGTTGTTATGCTGTATATTGGTGATGATAATCATTGAACTGTTTGGAGTCTAATCTCTGATGAAATAGGTGTTGTATAATTAGTTGGATTGATTACAGTAAAAGTGATTCTAAGAGTCAGTGGTTCTGTGATAATCAGTTAATATAAAGAACTTTCCAAACAGTTTGGTTTTCTGTGGTGTCACTTAGTCACACACAGACATCAATAATCAGCATATGAACCTCAACAATGGTGACCATAAAAAAAAAACAACAAAAAAAAAAAACAATGCAGCAGAGCATGCTGGGAGCCATGGATGAGTTTTGTACTACAATAGTACCCAGCATGCATTGCAGCATGTTTTTTTTTTTCGTCACCATTGTTGAGGTTCATATTCTGATTATTGATGTCTGTGTGTGACTAATTGCTGCCATAGAAGAAAGATGTATGTACACAAAGTGTTCAGAAAGTTCTTTATATTAACTGATTATGACAGAACCACTGACACTTTGAATGGCTTTCATTATAATCAACCAAACTAATTATACAACACCTATTTAGTCAGATTTTAGACTCCCAACAGTTCCATAATTGATGATTGTCATCATCAATATGCTGTATAATAACCAATACCTGATAATATTTTCTCTGGGTTTTTGAATAACAAAAAACATGTTTCAAAAACATATGGTTACAACATCCAGAAAAAAAAAAAAACTAAGATGGAAGTCAAGGGTCAAGAGCCCAACTAAAGCAAACACTGATCTCTAACATGGTTACTTCAAATGAAACAATAAATCAACATCTAAACCAATCGGATCTTCTGTAGACGTCTGACAGAAATAAAGTCAGTCTGGTTATTAATAAGTGGAGCTGGTGATGCTGTTTGTGGGGTTGTTTAATCAGATCTTGAGAGATTTAATGTATTTTATTTCAGTTTATTTTATCTAAGGCTGTGTCTGAAGTCAGTTGTAGTTCTTGTGTTTCTCTTTTCTTCAGTAATTCTGTTTGTTAACAGCAGGTGTTCATCACTAATGCTCAATCAGCACTCAATTAATCACTTAATTACTTAATTGCAATGTATATCTTCTTTCAGTGAACTCAACTGAATTAAGTTCAGAGTACTCACAACTATTAGTTTTAAAACTTAAATGGTTTAAGGCAATCGGTTTCCTCAAACGGTTTGAGTTAACATAACTTGTCAGGTTTTTAAGGATATTTGTTTACACAAACGGTTCGAGTTACGTTACTTGTCGGGTTTTACAGTGTACTTGTATTATTGTTGCTTTAAGATTCTGTAGGTACCAGATTAATGACCAACATAACCTTCAGAAATCAACTGAACAAATGTTTCTTGGTGTTCATCAAAAAAAAAAAAAAAAAAAAAACAGCCTTTATAATCAGACTGGTATGTTGACAATTCATCTAATATATTTGTTATGTGTATGACTTGCAGATGTATTATCTGGATTGTTTTGGAATTAACATATTTTCAGGTCCTTAACTTTAAAATGTCTTCCTCTTCATTTTACAGATATTAAGCCGATTATGCCTTTTAAAACCTGTTAGCCTGCACCTAGATGCCAGCGTCCTCAACTCCCCTTGTTTGCACGTGTAAATATTTACGAATAGATTAAATGAAATGGGACAAATGTAATCTTGACAAACTATATATCATTATAAAGATCTAAGCCTCAAGCATCGACGACAGATCGCTGTTTTTTAATGGAAAGCTTATAAAGAATGTATTTGCTATATTTGTGTAAGCAGTACACATCAAAACATGAAGAATGAAAATGCAGTACATACCGGATTCATCGTAATAATGAGTCATAAACACACCCACAGCTGTAAATCCCGGTTTAGTTAGAAAGGTAAGGGTCCACTGAACGAAATCTCATGGAGCACGTTAAGTCCAACGGAGTAATAAAGTTGTAATATGGATGATAATTCCTTTGTTTACTTTTCAGTTCTTCAGGGACAGAATTGTTTGTGTCCGTTATGGAATAACTCACGCTCAGAAACTGCATCTTGGTAGTAAAAAAAAAAACGGCATGGTTATGTAGCGTACAGTGTCACAGACAGAATGAGATGATCCACAAAGAAAAAAGTGAAAGATAGGCGGAAGATTGTTTATTTGAATTCTGGCGCTCTCTCGTGACGGCTCGTGACGCTCGCTCTGACGCACCTGTCAGCTGATGGAGGCGGAACTTGTTTGTTTATTTGTTTATTTATATTTGCACCTTAAAATACAAAATGACAGAAATAATAATAACAAAACATAAAATATATGAACAAAAATAAGACAAATATTATCAATTTAATGATGTGTAGGAAGAGGCAAAAAACCCCAACTGGGCTTATTTAACGCCTCCACCTATAGACATAATTACAATAAAATTAAAACAAAAAACATAGAAAATAAAAACATTATACTACATAAAAGTAACAACAAACTAGTGAGATACATATATCCATAACACACACACAAAACACACATGCACATACATGTATACATCAACTGTTATCTTTTTCACTTCGGCGCTCTCCGTCTCAGCAGCCGTATGTGTGTGCGTAACAGTTTACCAGTTGCTCAAATCCGTGCAAATGACGAGTTATACAAAGTGTCCTGAGTGTGCTGCTTTATTGATCTCTCCGGCATGCATCCACATGACCCACAATGTTGCAGTGAACACACATACTCAGTGTTTCTCTAATGAATAAAACAGGAAAAACAAGGAAAAACAACATATCCGCTCTATTCCAGGCTGTACACACCACCATGCGTGTTCCGGACTACATTACCCAAGATTCCCTCCCACTCATACTACAATTTACGCCCTTGCGACATTAAAGGAACATCTCCCTATTTCCCCTTCATCCCACAACACTACCCCCACTCTGGATGGTAATTAACTATAATACCAATTCAGCACCCCTTGCATAACAACATAAAATGTATCAACATTTCACAGTGCAAATAACAGGAAGAAATACATCCAACATACTGCCTCCTGTTTCTTTTTTTTTTTTTTTTTTTGAGGCAACTCCCCTTGATGGAGCATACAGTCCATGTTAGCGAACTCCACTCAATAAGACTCTAGCCTTTGTAATCCAGCCCCACGTGACAGGGTAAACAGTCCATAAGGCAGAGGGTAGCACGGTGCTTGGATGGGGAAAAAGGATGACATAAAAGTTCTTTACACACAGTCCCTTTTTGGAAGCAGTCCAATTAGTGGATGGAATCTCTCTTCTACATTGCCTTTTTTAAGGAGGGAATAGCAGCTGAGCATTTACACACAATAGCAACACTAATAATACCTTGTAATTGATAAACTCACCCATAGGCACAACAAATAACATCCACATGGGTCAACATAGAAAGTAAAAAAAAACATTAATGCAACATTAACTCTCTTTTAACAGTAGAACAGTTGGTGTGTTTGTCAAAGTCTCTTTTCCTCGAGCATCAGTCTGTCCAGTCACCAAACCACTTTGGTGGTCTCTTAACTCGTTGTGGCCTACCCCCGAGTTGGCCGTTAACAGTCAATGGTTGACTTGGTTGCACCGTGCTACCTTCTCCGCACTGCACATTTCTATCCTCCTGTTTAGTCATTGGCACATCAAGTACAGGCACCTGTTCCATGCCGCTGTCATTTACAGGTTCCTCTGCAAAGAGGTGAGTGAGGCCAAGGTCAAGGTCACTAAAGTTAGCTCCAAGACTGGGAGTAGGAACCTCCTGGGGTTGCCAGGCTTCCAAACTTTTAAACACCCAGCTATTTTCCAGGGGTTGTCGGGAATGATACGGCTTGAGCTTATCGTGATGAACGACCTTCACTTTTGTCTTTGGACCTTTCTGAATTCGATACACCATATCATCCAAGTGTCCTAGAATGAAGTAAGGACCCTCATACGCAGGTAGGAACTTCCTGATCTTATTTTGCACCCTTTTAGTCCCTTTTATGAGGTACCACACAGCATCACCGACCTTATAATGTGTCCTCGCCACATTCTTGTCATATTGCTTTTTGGCACGTTCAACAGAACGACCCAGTTGCTCTCTGGCAATTTGATGTGCCAACCCCAACCTTTCTCTCATTTCAGCAACATATTGTGGGGGAGTGGGAGCTGAGGTTTCACTAAAAGGCAGCCCTACAACTAGATCAGCAGGCTCCGTCAACTCCCGGCTGAAAAGCATCATGTTTGGGGTGAAACCAGTGGAGCTATGCTTGGTAGCTCGGTAAGCCATCACAGCCATGGGAACCATGAGATCCCAGTCCCAGTGACACCGCTCTGAAGTGGTAGCCAGTATTTTCTGGAGGGTGGCGTTAAACCGCTCCACTTGTCCATCCGACTGGGGTCGGAAAGGTGTCGTTCGAGTCTTCTCAATTCCTAATAATTCACACATCGCTTGGAAAACACAAGATTCGAAGTTAGAGCCTTGGTCACTATGCAGTGTTGATGGTGCTCCGTAGCGACAGACCCATTCAGTAACTATAACCTCTGCAACAGTGACCGCCTGGTCATTTGGCAGGGGGTAGGCTTCCACCCACTTAGTGAAATAGTCCTGCACCACAAGAATATAACGGTTGAATCGTTCTGTTTCATTCATGGGGCCCATTAAATCAACAGCAATCCTTTCCATGGGAGCCCCCACCCGAACAGTGCCCATTGGCGCTTGCGGGGTCTTTGTGGGTCGAGCCTTTGCAGCACAGCTGGCACACGTGCGACACCAGAGTGTAACATCCTCCCGCATCTGGTACCAGTAATACCGTGACTGTAATCGGGACAGCGTCCGCTCCACCCCAAAGTGTCCACCCACTGGTCCATCGTGCATCTGATGCATAACATCCTTCCGAAAGACTTTTGGCAAGATAACTTGAGGATAAAACTCGGGGCCCTCCATCAGGTAGAAACGCCTTACCAGGGTGCCGTCTTTTAGATACAATCTATTCCACTGGCTCCAGTAAGCTTTAGTCGCCGGTCCATAAGGCAAGACATCACCCCAGGGAGGCCGTTCCCCACCTTCCTCGATCCACCTTTTGATTGGGGCAATATCGCTGTCAGTTGCCTGAGTGGAGCGAAGTTCCTCAGCAGTCCACCCTAGAAATGAAGCAGTACTTGCCGTCATGACAGGCTGCACTACCCCCACTGGACAGAACTCAGGATTAGCATTTCCAGTTCCATCATTTCCAGGTCCGATGTCAAAATCACACTGAACTGCCTGATGACAAACCTGAGGGCTACTGGAAGAAGGTTCGTTAAGGCTGCAGGCACAATTTGAACGACATGGCCTCCTGGATAGCACATCTGCATTTTCATGTTGGCGCCCAGGCCGATGCACAACCTTGAAATCATACTCTCCAAGCTTTTCCAACCACCGAGCCAACTGTCCTTCTGGTTCTTTCATGTTTATCAGCCACTGCAGACTACTATGATCTGTCCGCACGACAAAAGGTCTGCCCAAAAGATATTGACGGAAATGTGCTGAGAACTCCACTACAGCCAACAACTCTCTCCGTGTGGTGCAGTAATTTCGCTCCGTTAGTGTCAATCCTCGACTGCCATAGGCTAGTACGCGTTCCTTGCCATGTTGGAGTTGGGATAACACAGCTCCGATTCCAAAATTGCTGGCATCCGTATCGAGAATGAGGTCGCCATGATCCATAGGATACCCCAGAACCGGAGTGGTGGTGAGTAGCTCTTTCAGTTTTTCAAATGCTTGATTACTTTCAGGGGTCCATTGAAATCTGGCATTCTTTCGCAACAGATCATGAAGGGGCTTGGCCACGGTGGCAAAATCTCTGACAAAGCGCCGGTAGTAAGATGCTAAACCAACGAATTGTCGGATTTCATTAACACTTGTAGGCTGCGGCCATTCTCGAATCTTTTCCACCTTCTGAGGATCAGTGCCGATGCCCTCCTCTGAAACTACATGACCCAGATAAATCACCTGGCGGCGGAAGAGGCAGCACTTGGCAGGTTTCAACTTGAGGTTGGCCTGGCGCAACCTTTCAAATACCTGCGCTAGTCTTTGGATCATTTCCTTGGCATCCTTCCCCAGAACAATTATGTCGTCCAAATAGACTAAGCAAATTTCCCATTGTAATCCAGCCAGGACACGATCCATTAAGCGCTGGAACGTCGCTGGGGCGTTGCACAGCCCAAATGGCATCACATTCCATTCAAATAACCCCTTCCTGCTGCAGAACGCAGCAGCCTGCCGTGCCCTTGGAGTTAACTCCACCTGCCAATAGCCTGAAGCTAGATCCAGGGTGCTAAACCATTTCGCCATAGACAGAGTGTCCAGAGTATCCTGGATTCGCGGAAGGGGATAAGCATCTTTGATAGTGCGTTCATTCAGGATTCTATAGTCCACACACAGTATGTATGTCTGATCTTTCTTCCGAACCATAACAATTGGCGAAGCCCAGCTGCTATGGCTAGGGGCAGCTAAACCAGTGTCAAGGTTTTGCTGGATCTGTTCGTCTGCACTGCGCTGTTTCTCAAAGGCCATTCTTCGGGGCTGCTGTTTTACCGGCGGACATGGTCGTGTTTGGATGTCATGTTGCACCAGGTTTGTGCGACCCAGGTCCATCGGTCCAGCTGAGAAAACATCACCATAAGTGCTTAGGAGTTCTGCTAGCTCTTCTTGATCCGACTTCCCCAGATGCACTATACTCTCAGCATATAAAGACTGTAAATGACTTGGAACAGTTGTAGTGGTTGGGCTCGCAGTTGGCAGCTCGGAATTGGCAACCTTTACGACATTTGCAGGTTGTAGAAACCCGGCAATGGCCCCCTTCCTTACTTGCACGGCAATGGTGCCTGGGTTATACAGTCTTATTGGAATCTGTTTATTGGGTTGAGCGTCAACTACAATCCGTGCCACCAACACTCTGTGTTTCTCCATAAACCCTTTTGTTGGACTCAGTAACACATTGCCCTGCACATGCTCTCGGAAATGTGCATTTCCTGGCACGATATATTCACGTCCTGCTTCCAGAACAGCGGTGCGTGCTATTCTAACAATGTGGACCCTGGGTTTGTTTTTGGGATTAAAGTAAGGTATCTGCTCACCGAACAGTACAATTTTCTGACTGCCAAAGTCGAGACGTGCTCGGGCTTGTTCCAGGAACGGATGTCCAAGAATGGTTTCTGTGTCCTCAGTTACATCGGCCACAATGAAGTTAACGCTGACTGTGTGTGTTCCAACCTGTATCGGCACGTGGACTTCCCCAAGAACATTCACATTTATAGGACCTATTCCTTGCAGAGCCTGTACTGTCGATAGTTCAAGTGGGGGTCGAACTCCTTCATGAATAGTCTCATAGCAGTGACGGGGTAGCACATTCCTTCTCGCTCCACTGTCCAAGAGAGCACATAGCTCCATGCTGTATAACAATGTGTGTATACACATCTCAGGACCAGCGCCCTTTACCTGGAGAACGGTGGAGGTAGGTTGGATGTCAGCACAATGGTGTAGTACTGGAGCTACACGAGGCAGATCGAGCCTGGGTGAAGGGCAGTTCCGTCTCATGTGTCCAATGCCTTGGCAGTTGTGGCATACGATCTCTTCCCAATTCATTTTCCCTCGTTTATTGAATCTTAATTGGCGCGGTTTAGATTCCATTCTGAATGTTTTCTGTCTCTGATCAGAGTGTGGCGACACCGAACCCTCTCCTTCACTTTCACTCGGTTCGGGGCATTCACGGACTGCTGCTGCTCTGGCTCTCCGTTCCATTGGCCTTGTGGCCGACTGCATGAGTTGTGTTACACTAGCGGCAGTTCGTCGTGTGGTCTCATATCTATGAGCAATATCGTAAGCACGACACAGTGTACGTGGGCGCTCTTCCAGCAGTCTTTGCACAATGTCAGCGTCCCCCATGGCGTTAGTGAACACTTCAACGCTGATGGAGTCCTGCTCTCTTTCAGAGCGATCTGCATAGACAATGGAGACTTTTTCATAGATATCATCTCTTAACACATGTAGCGGCTCACCTGCCTTGCGGACCCTCTGCCTCAGCTCTATTCCAATGGCAGCTGCGTGCTCAGATGACGGGCCGTACGCGGCATCCATTTCCTCCACAATGCGAGCATAATCCCATCTACCCGACCTGGGGTTTTTATGTATCACTGCACCTGCTGCTCCGACCAAACAAAACCTCATCTGCACAGTCATTGTCCTTTCAGACCAGTGATTAGCTCTGGCACAATCCTCAAACCGATTTAAGAACTCTCTCCATGACATTGATCCATCAAACTGACCTGGTCGGAGAGTAGGAATTCTTTCTCTTGGGGTACTGCATTCCTCTCCACTGTCAGATGATAGATCATAACATGCCTGACGTGGTTTTCTTCCCTGCAGGCGATGTCTTATAAACTCAGGAAAACAACTCTCATCAGCATTCATATAAGCAGTTTTATTTTCAGCCTCTGGAACGCTATGCTGGACTGTACCACTCTCATGTGGAAAGCGATTAATTGGTGACATTGGTTTAGCAGTTAGGTCTTTGTACACAGTTTGTGGGTAGTAGTTCAGATTTGCTGGCGTGCTCTGTATGTAACATGGTGTGTCAATTCTACTGTCACATGTAAACTCACTTTCCACAACACTTTTGAAAGGGTTGGTTTCACTCATAATCTGTGGTGGTATTCCCGGCTCAAAGCAACGCGCAGGTCCGTTAACTGTAGCTGATTGAGGGCAAGGAACAAAACTTTGCTTGAACGGATTATTTTTACTTCCACTATTGGACACTTTAACTTCCAATTCATTTAACCAATCCGCGAATGAGATGTGCGTCCGTTTTTCCTCATTCTCCGTCATTACAGACATAGCATGGTTCAATTGACTGCTCTTATTTGTCTGAGAGTATTTTCTCGTCATTCCAACTCTTTCACCAGAATCCGTCATGTTGCTCTCCCTCTCTGATAACATCTGTTTCAGTTTACAATTCAGATTGTCCATATAACTCACCAAATGCGACGAACAAGATCCCGGACGATGCCCCCAATGTTATCTTTTTCACTTCGGCGCTCTCCGTCTCAGCAGCCGTATGTGTGTGCGTAACAGTTTACCAGTTGCTCAAATCCGTGCAAATGACGAGTTATACAAAGTGTCCTGAGTGTGCTGCTTTATTGATCTCTCCGGCATGCATCCACATGACCCACAATGTTGCAGTGAACACACATACTCAGTGTTTCTCTAATGAATAAAACAGGAAAAACAAGGAAAAACAACATATCCGCTCTATTCCAGGCTGTACACACCACCATGCGTGTTCCGGACTACATTACCCAAGATTCCCTCCCACTCATACTACAATTTACGCCCTTGCGACATTAAAGGAACATCTCCCTATTTCCCCTTCATCCCACAACACAACAAATATTAATGACGATTACAGTAATGAAAAAAATAAGCAAAAAATATGATCATAACATAAAAATGGAATAATATCTATATTAAAAATTTAGAACGGCAGTTAAATGGGCTTTTAAATATCTTTTATAACATTTTAATGAGGAGGAGTTTATTGCTAAGTGGGAAAAACTGTTCCATAATTTGGTACCCCTAAATCTGATAGTAAATTGACCTCTGCACGTAAGAAACTTTGGAAGATGAAGATCTAAGGATTGACGAGTTGAATAAGCGTGAACCTTTGAGTTAAATTTAAAATAAGTCTTAAAGTGCTCTGGGATATTTGCATAATTAAAATGTACCTTATAAATAAAAACACATATTTGAGTGATATTAATATCATACACAGTAAGTATTTGAAGATTCTGAAATAGAGGCACAGATGAAGAATGTGACTCAGATCGGGTTGCAATCCTGACAAAACGTTTCTGAAGAACCAAAATTCTATGAAGTGTAGAAGGAAATGTGCTTGCCCAAACTATATTACAATATGAAAGATATGGATAAATTAAACTGTAATAGAGTGTAAGAAGACAATTTGTAGTAATGAGATTGCTAATCCTCCTAATTATACCAATAGATTTATTTATTTTCTTACTAACCCAGTCAATTTGTGTTTTCCAATTCAAGTTCTCATCAACAAAAATTCCGAGGAATCTTGTTGTTGAGACTTGGGATATCTCCACAGTCTCCATTTTGACTTTTGAGAGGTTCTTGGAATATGATTTTTTTCCACTAAAAATTATATAATTAGATTTTTTTGTATTCAGCGAAAACTTATTTAATCTGAACCATTTAGCATATGCAGTTAAACCAGTATTTACATTTTTAATCAGAGAATTAAAATTTGAATGAGAATAAACTAAAGTTGTGTCATCTGCAAACATTATTAATTTGACACATTTGATAAATCATTAATATAAATAAGAAATAATAATGGTCCAAGAATGGACCCCTGAGGGACCCCACAAAGTAGTCTGGCTTTGTTGGAATAGCATCCATTAATACAAACAAACTGTTGTCTGTTTAAAATATAATTTAACCATTCAAGCGTAACATCATGAAAACCATATTTTTGCAATTTTTTCAATAGAATATGATGGTTGACTGTATCAAAAGCTTTTGAGAAGTCGACGAATATACTACAGGTAAATTCATTATTTTCTAATGCAGAGGAAAATTTGTCAATCAAATAAAGCAAGGCCATAGATGTGGAATGACTTTTCCTGAAGCCATACTGATGTTTATAAAGAATTAAATTAGAATCAAGGTGGAATAAGATCCTTTTATATATAACTTTTTCTAATATTTTTGAAAAACAAGGCAATATGGATATGGGTCTATAATTATTGAAGCAACAAGGGTCATCTGCTTTAAACAGAGGAATAACTTTGGCAACCTTTAAATCCTCTGGTACAACTCCTGTTTTCAGAGAAAGTGAAAAAATAAAAACCAGTGGCTGCAAAATAAACTGCTTGATCTGTTTGACAAGGAATGAAGAAATGTTATCATGGCCAGTTGAAGATGTTTTCATTTCATCAATAATATCACTTATTTCTTGAACATCAGGAGGCTGAAAAAAAGAAATAGAAGGATAATTCCTTATAATATAATCTAGTGGATTACCATTACAAACAGGAATTTTACTGGCTAATTCATGTCCAATGTTAACAAAAAAATTATTAAATTTTTGAGCTATATCAAATGAATTATTAAAAGAATTATCACCTTCATAAAAAACTAATAAATTCTGAATGAGACTTATCTTTATGCAGCAACTGATTTATAACTTTCCATGTGGTTTTAGTATCATTTGAACACCTCTTAAATTTCTCACAGAAATATTTATTTTTTGACGATCTAATGTAATAAGTATATTTATTTCTACAAGATGTATAAGCACCACGGGTAAGGGGTGTAGGATTTGAAATATATTTTTTGTACAATTTATTCTTTTTCCTCAAGAGCTTCAACAAGTCAACTGTAAACCAAGGCTTACTAAAGGCCTGACTATATTTCCTAGTAGAGCTAGTAATTGGAAAACATTCATTGAAACTACCGCTTATAATTTTCATAAAATTTTGATATGCAAAATGAGCATTTTTTTCTTTGTAAAGATCATTCCATGAAGTACTGGCAAGCATATCTTTAAATTTAGAAACATTTAGCTTGCTCATAATTCTTTTAAGCATCTTTTTCTTTTTTTTGTTTGGTTGTATTCAACTTGGTTGACAAAAATTGGAATATAGGGAAATGATCAGACAAATCCACATACAAGACTCCAGATTTCATTCCTTCACTCAAATTATTTGTTAAGATGTTATCAATCAAAGTTGCTGAATTCTCATTGACTCGAGTACGTTTATGAATAAGAGGGAAAAAATAACTAGAATAAAGTATATTTAGAAAATCTAAATATACTTTTCTTTTTCTCTCACAGACTCTTTAATGCCATCCACAACAATATTATTCCATCTTGACTGGCCCTCCAGATAGTCAGCCTTCTCTGTGATAGAATTGAAACTTTTACAGATTGTGTCCAGATCTGACCTGGTTTCTCTGCAGATCTTTGACCAGGTGCCACAAGTCATTTCCAGACTCACCTTGAATTCATAATCTTGCTTTGACAGATCATCAATCCTCTTATTAGAAGAGTCAACTATGATCTGTACACAAGATTTAAATATTTTTTCTTGCTGTTCAAGCAAAGTTCTATAGAAGTCCTTCTGCTGATCCAATAACTCACGCACTTGAGCCATGGTAACATAATCCTCAGTGGTGTGGTTAGAGGCTTTTGGTAGCATTGTTTAATGACCAAGGCCCACTAGGCCCAAAGATTCAACAGTAGTGTCCCAAAAACTTCACAAAATACAAACAACAGCCACAATTTTGCTTGAAGATATTTGATTAAGCTTCTCTTACTTCAAACAGCAGCTAATATTTTGAGATTTAAGAGGGATTCCTCCGATTTTTTATGGATCAGAAAACCAGCCGTAAGATCAGAAAAACACCGCTTCCAACTTCAAACACAGCACAACTTCTTCTTCTTCGTCTTCTTTCAAGTTTAACGGCGGTTGGAATCCAGCTTATTGGTGCATTACCGCCCCCTTCTGTTCCGGAGTGTAGATCAGATAATAGGTTTTCGTACTACAATGTATCACTCACATTGTCCCCTAACATTAATATCCACACACACACCATGCATCAAATCCTGCCTAAAACCCCTGCTTCCCTTAAAAAGGTAATCAATATTCTACTCTGTGCCCTATTTACTGTGCTTAGTAACCCCTGTAATGTGATCTCCTGGACCCCAATCTCCCTTAGTTTATTCTTCATTACCTGTCTCTGTGTTTCATATCTCTTACAAGTCATGATTATGTGCTCCACTGACTCCTCTTCTCGACATCCCTCACACAATCCTGTCTGGTGCTTCCCTATCATCTTTAGTGTTTTATTCAGTAAACAATGTCCCAACCTTAACCTAGTCATCACAGCGTCTTCTCTCCTATTTCCAATTTCCACCCTTTCCTCTTTAACATTTCTCTGAACTTGATATAAATGCCTCCCTTTCTCCTCTCTTTCCCACCTATCTCGCCACCTTTTATTGATTTTCTCCCATACTATGCATTTGACCTCTGTTTTACTTATATTAACCTGCATCTCGATGTTGTCTTTTGTTAGTGCCCTTTTAGCCAGCCTGTCCGCCATCTCATTACCCCTAATCCCAACATGTGCTGGGACCCACATATATCTTACCTGATTTTCCTTACTAACTATTTTTGTGTTTAATTGAAGCACTTCATACAGGATATCTTGCCGAGATTTTGAATGGAATGACCTTAAACTCGCTAAAACTGATAAAGAGTCAGAGCATATCAATACCTTTCCCAGCCCTTCCCTTTCCACCCATTGCAAAGCAATTAAAATTGCCATCATCTCTACTGCATATACCCCTAATTTATTAGATGTTCTTTTGCTAATTTCTATTTCTTTTCCTGGAATTGCCACCCCAAACCCTGTTTTTCCTGTTTCTGTTTTTTTTTTTTTTTGCACCATCTGCATAAATTTGTATGAATTCACTATAATTACCTCCTATTCGATTGTTAAATATACTTTTCAAATTAATTTCATCCTTTGCTTTCTTTTTCTCCTCAAGCACAAACCAGTCTACCTCAGGCCATGCAATCTTCCAAGGGGCAATCTCAGGACAAACTACTGTAGGGCTTATTTGCAAGTTAAACACTTCTAACTCTTTTGCTATGCTGTTTCCAATTCGACCAAAGTTTTCCTTTAAATTTCTTCCATTTTCCCAGCACTCCTGCAATACTGCTTTTGTGGGATGAGAGTCATCATGTCCCTGCAGTCCTGCCCAATAATTTGCCATCAATTGAATCCTCCTTAATTCCAGTGGCATTTCGCCCATTTCCACTTGTATAGCAGGTACTGAAGAAGTCTTATAAGCACCACAGCAAATTCTTAGTGCTTGAGTCTGAATGACCTCTAATCTCTTTAAAAGAGACTTCGCTGCAGACCCAACCACTATACTCCCATAATCCAACACCGATCTTATCAAGGCCACATATACCCTTTTAAGAGATGAACGACTGGCTCCCCACTCTCTTCCTGTCAAACATCTCATCACATTAATTACCTTTTTACATTTATCCTCAATTTTCTTTCTCTCAATTTGCTCTGCAAATGTCAACCTCGAGTCAAATGTCACGCCTAAAAATTTAAAGGATCCTACCCTCTCTAATTCTCTACCATACATTCTTAACCTTCTATCTTCCTGAATTATTTTTCTGGTAAAAAAGACTGTCTGAGTCCTTTCTATTGAGAACCTAAATCCCCATTCATATCCCCATTCTACCACTTTATCAATTGCTTTCTAAACCTTCCTAATTATGTACTCTGTATTCCTTCCTCTTTTCCACACTGCTCCAGCAAACAAAGATGTTCCAATGTCTTCTGGAACATTTACAAAGACATCATTTATCATAATAATAAATAACAGTGGACTTATTACACTTCCTTGGGGTGTTCCATTCCCAGCCTCATATTGGCTTGACATTTCTGCCCCAATTCTCACTTGAATTTTCCTGCCAAACAGAAAGCCTGTTACCCAATTAAACAATTTCCCACCTATCCCCATTTATTTAGCTTGATTAATAACCCCTCCTTCCACATCATATCGTAGGCTTTTTCAATATCAAAAAAATACTGCCACTACGGTGTCTTTATTAGTTTGTGCCTTCCTTATTTCAGTCTCTAATCTTACTACTGAATCCATTGTATTCCTTCCCTTCCTAAAACCACTCTGACAGTTTACCAATAAACCTCTTTTCTCCATTACATATGACAATCTATCTGTTATCATACCCTCCATTATCTTACAAGTTAGATGTAAGGGCAATTGGTCTGTAACTTGTGGGTTTAGTTGGATCTTTGCCAGGTTTCCTTATAGGAATCACTACTACTTCTTTCCATGCAATTGGCAGTTTTCCCTCATTCCACACTTTATTATATAACTCAAGCAACTTTAACAGTGATCCTTCCCCAAAGTGTTTTAACATTACATAACACACCTGATCTTTCCCTGGGGAAGTAGGTTTTGCTCTACTAATCGCTCTAACCATTTCCGCCAGAGAAAAAGGCTCATCAATAATGCCACCAATCTCTTCTTTCCTATTTAGAGCATTTACATGTTGGCTCAAAGTTACTGACCTTCTCCTTCTCTCATCTTCTGACAAATTTTCTGAACTGTGTATCTTTGTAAATGATTTTGCCATAATCTCTGCCTTTTCCAGATTAGTGACACTCATTTCCTCCTCTAATATCAACACTGGATATTCCCACTGCCTCCTATATCCATCCATCTTCTTTATCATCGACCATACCTCGCCCACAGGTGTTGATCTTCCAATTTCATTACAAAAATTCTTCCAACTTACCCTTTTTGCCTGTCGTATAGTTCTTCTCACTTATGCCTGTGCCTTCTTGTACTGAATTAGACTCTGCATGTTATGATTCCCTTTTACTAGTCTGAATGCTTTATTTCGTTTTCTTACCGCCTTGTGGCACTCCTCATATCAACAAGGCATCTGTTTTCGATTACCTCTGTTTTTCCCCTTAGGAATAGCTTTCTCTGCAGCCATAATAATTGCTGATGTAATTTGCTTATTTACATCTTCTATATTTCCAGCTATAGCAATCCTTGTCATTGTTTCTTCACTTATCTTCTTAAATTTATCCCAGTCTGCTTTTCCAAATATCCACCTTGGGATTCTTTCTTCAAGCCCTTACTTCTTGTCTCCCACCAACTCTGCATAGGACTGGGTAGTGATCACTACCCAGTGTAGTTGATGTCCAGACCTCCCATTTACTCCTTCCAGCCAAAGTGTTAGACACTAAAGTTAAGTCTAATGCAGATTCCATTCCTGTTACTAAGTTTATCCTAGTTCCACTTCCATCATTCAAACTGACCAATCCTCTTTCATCCACCAGTTCTTCAATAGTCTTACCATTTGCATCTGTTTGTACACCCCCCCCACACAGAGCTATGAGCATTGAAATCTGCGCACCAAATTACTTTTTGTCTATCCTGACCTTGAATGCTTAATAAGTTATCAAGGAACAACCTTTTACATGGATTATAGTAGTTGATAACACTTATCGCTTCCCCCTTTTCCCACACCTCCACCACTATGTATTCCTGATTTACACCCATTTCTAGTAACCTATATGGCAATCCCATTTTAATACATGTAGCACATCCTCCTCCTCCTCCTCCATCAGTTCTATCTTTCCTTAACACTGTGTACCCATGTATTACAAAATCAAGATTTGGTTTCAACCATGTTTCCTGAATACATAACACATCTGGTTTCTCTTCTAATTCATTTATGAAATGCTTAAATTCTTGACCATTGGCCATTAAGCTTCTAGCATTCCATTGTAAAATAATTACCATTAGAATTATTACCCAACCCATGGTGCTTCTTGGCTTGACTGAATAGTGAGGTTCTCTCTCACTTCTTCCCATGTCAGTCCTACTAGTCCTAAGTGGTTAACTGCAACTTTAACTATCAACTGAATTTTTTCATTTTTTGATTTAAAGGAGCATTGCGTAGGTTCTGAAATTTCTAACCGTTACTGACACCAGTGGCCGTTAGAGGAACTGCAGCCAGTCTCATGCTCATTCTTAGTGCGCACGCTCTCTCTTTTTGCCACACTAGATACGTTTTTTTTTTTTAACTTACGAGGAGTGTCCGTGGGTGTCTGAATTGTGCTGCCGGAGGCTGGTCGCTTCTTTCCATCCACAGAGTCCATCTGAAAACACTATTGCCGCTGCTTACTATAATGGCTGGCGTGCCGTACGGTTGTAAGCCCAAGTAGACGAGAACGCGCATGATGTCACATTTTGTGAATTTTCGCCCCAATTCGGGCCCGACTCCTCCACACACAATTGAGCCTACAGGCTGATAGAGGCAACCGTGGTGGACAGTCGAGGTGTCATTCTTTTTTTTTACACCATTGTTGGCTCATACATGTACAAATGAAAACTCTATCTTAAAGATTTTTTTAAGTAAAAACCTCCACATAGCTCCTTTAACTTCTGCCGTACTATTAATCACCCCTGCTATGAATGTAACTAAATCTCTTTTTTCCACTTACATTCTTTCATTGGTTCTCTGATTTTGTTCTTGCGCTACCATACCTTCTATCTCTCTTACACCATTTTCTTTCTCTTTTGATGCACTTACAGCTTCAGCATAGGATATCCTTCTCTCCATTTTTAACTTCAGAATTCTAGTCTCCTGTTTCATAGTTTCACATCCTCCATATGCCACATTGTGGGCTCCTCCACAGCTGCAACACTTTGGAGGAACCCCTACTCCACACTTTCCATACTCATGGTCCCCTCCACACCTAGCGCACCTTCTCTGCCTCTTACAATTCATAGCAGTGTGTCCAAACCTCTGACAGTTAAAGCATCTCATTGGCTTTGGTACAAACATCCTTACTGGATGACTCATGAATCCCAAGAACACCCTCTTTGGTATATTTTCTCCTTCAAACTCTACAGACACTTATTCACTGTCTCTCATCACTCCTTCCTTTGTTGTTTTCAGTCTTTGTACATTAAGTACTTTCCCTCCTTTTATATTTCTTTTTAATTCTTCCATACTAACACTTATTGGCACCCCTGTTATCACTCCAGTGCTTCCGCCTCCTATCCGAGCTCCCACTCTTCCCGTATTTTCCACCTTGCATTTTCCAATTTCTTTAACTTTTAGCACTATCTCCATTTGCATTGGATCAGCACACCTCACCAATAGATTGCCATCGTTAAGAACCTTTGCATATTCTATATCCCCAATCTTGTTAGCCAGAGTTGTTGTTAACACCAGTGGGTTAACCTTCTTCATGCTCCCCTGGTTCTTCTCATTAAATCTGATAATGACTATATATTTTTCCTCCCTTTTTTCTCTGGACCATAGCTTGTCCATCCTCACTTTCTGCGCTATCATCTTGCTCATTTCTTACTCTTTTATTCCCTTTAGCTCGTTTGTCATCCATCCGTCTCCTATTTTCTTCCCATTCATTTCTTCCCCTTCATTATAATCCATATTATTCCGCCCACCTACCTCTGATCCATTCACGGAAGAGTCATGCTCAACATCCTTCAAATTCCGCTTCTCCTTTCCACTCCACACACCTCTGTCTGTTTTGCAACTACTACCGGACACAGAAAGCATCAACCCGCCACCCGCGACGGAGGCGGAACTTAGCAATCGCCTTTTTCTTTATTTTTTTTTATTTTTCAACATTTTTTATATATGTGTGAGTGTGTTTTATGTTGAATGTGCCTGTATCTGCATGATTACCATCTGTTTGAGTGCAAATCAGCTCGCTATTGCTGTGTAATCACGGCTATCGATGTGAACGCCGTCTATATGAATAGAGTGCGATTTATTGACTTTATGCCGCATTTATATGATTACCATCTCTATAACTGGCCATCAGCACATCAGCACGTGATAATTGACTATATGACCAGAATTCATTGTAAATGCTGCATTTCTAGCAATCTCAGGATGTTATGTAATTGGCATACATAGTTAAATCTTTTTTATTTTTCTTATTTTTCTTACTCAAATTATTCTTATTGTAGCTTTCTAGTGCTCAAATAAATCACTTATTTGATGTCTAAGTTTCTGTATATTGTTTTATAATTGAAAAAACTATGCAGTGGTATGTTTAATGACTAAAATAGTTTGTAGAACCCTTCAATACAGTTGGTAAATGTTTTTTATATTGGGGGGGGGGCTAGACATAGTCTCAGAAAAATGGTTGCAGGAATCTCATTTTTCATGGTATCTCCTTCAGATTTGTAAGGAATGAAATTATTTCCTTATGAAATTAATTCTTTGTGAAGACAAACATTCAGGAACTCCTGCAATGCAAATGCAAATGCAACAAGACAATGGGCTTTGATCTCCTCGCAGAGCCAAACAAACAGATAGGAAGATCTGGAAGAAAGACCATTTGCTCTTTGGTACCTTCACCCATCCTTCCCCCTGGGCACATGGTCCAGGCAACTAAAAGTTGTTACGCTCACATAAAACATTTACTATATCTTCAGGATTCATGATTGTAAACTTTTCATGTTTGGTGTCATTTTAAAGGTCTTTGTGCGATTGGTAAAATGGTCTCAATTTCACAGTAGTCACTTGAATAGAATTGTGTTCTGCTGTGAAGGGGGTGTGTCCCCCTTTAGGGGTCTTTGAGAATGTTTATCTCCAGCCAGGTGTGGCCCTGATGTGATCACAGGAACCTAAAGAACCAAAAGGACTTTTTATGTTTTTACAACTGATTTGAAGATTTCTTTGTTGTCTGGTCTGAGTATTTAAGGGAAGTGACAAAACACTACTGCGCGATTCTGTAGCCAGAAAGCCCGTAGTGTGGAGTGTATTTCATACAGGTCCTTCTCAAAAAATTAGCATATTGTGAAAAAGTTCATTATTTTCCATAATGTAATGATAAAAATTAAACTTTCATATATTTTAGATTCATTGCACACCAACTGAAATATTTCAGGTCTTTTATTGTTTTAATACTGATGATTTTGGCATACAGCTCATGAAAACCCAAAATTCCTATCTCAAAAAATTAGCATATCATGAAAAGGTTCTCTAAACGAGCTATTAACCTAATCATCTGAATCAACTAATTAACTCTAAACACCTGCAAAAGATTCCTGAGGCTTTTAAAAACTCCCAGCCTGGTTCATTACTCAAAACCGCAATCATGGGTAAGACTGCCGACCTGACTGCTGTCCAGAAGGCCATCATTGACACCCTCAAGCGAGAGGGTAAGACACAGAAAGAAATTTCTGAACGAATAGGCTGTTCCCAGAGTGCTGTATCAAGGCACCTCAGTGGGAAGTCTGTGGGAAGGAAAAAGTGTGGCAAAAAACGCTGCACAACGAGAAGAGGTGACCGGACCCTGAGGAAGATTGTGGAGAAGGACCGATTCCAGACCTTGGGGGACCTGCGGAAGCAGTGGACTGAGTCTGGAGTAGAAACATCCAGAGCCACCGTGCACAGGCGTGTGCAGGAAATGGGCTACAGAGTAGCACTGGACTGTTGCTCAGTGGTCCAAAGTACTTTTTTCGGATGAAAGCAAATTTTGTATGTCATTCGGAAATCAAGGTGCCAGAGTCTGGAGGAAGACTGGGGAGAAGGAAATGCCAAAATGCCTGAAGTCCAGTGTCAAGTACCCACAGTCAGTGATGGTCTGGGGTGCCATGTCAGCTGCTGGTGTTGGTCCACTGTGTTTTATCAAGGGCAGGGTCAATGCAGCTAGCTATCAGGAGATTTTGGAGCACTTCATGCTTCCATCTGCTGAAAAGCTTTATGGAGATGAAGATTTCGTTTTTCAGCACGAACTGGCACCTGCTCACAGTGCCAAAATCACTGGTAAATGGTTTACTGACCATGGTATTACTGTGCTCAATTGGCCTGCCAACTCTCCTGACCTGAACCCCATAGAGAATCTGTGGGATATTGTGAAGAGAAAGTTGAGAGACGCAAGACCCAACACTGTGGATGAGCTTAAGGCTGCTATCGAAGCATCCTGGGCCTCCATAACACCTCAGCAGTACCACAGGCTGATTGCCTCCTTGCCACGCCGCATTGAAGCAGTCATTTCTGCAAAAGGATTCCCGACCAAGTATTGAGTGCATAACTGAACATAATTATTTGAAGGTTGACTTTTTTTGTATTAAAAACACTTTTCTTTTATTGGTCGGATGAAATATGCTAATTTTTTGAGATAGGAATTTTGGGTTTTCATGAGCTGTATGCCAAAATCATCAGTATTAAAACAATAAAAGACCTGAAATATTTCAGTTGGTGTGCAATGAATCTAAAATATATGAAAGTTTAATTTTTATCATTACATTATGGAAAATAATGAACTTTTTCACAATATGCTAATTTTTTGAGAAGGACCTGTATGTATCTTTCTGAAGTCAGGTATACTATTATTTATTCAAAAATGTAATTGTGTTAAACACATTGTGCCTACAGAGCACACTGTATAGTTGTTTGTGCTACTACATGTACACATTGGCTAGTTAAGTTTTGTGGCGAGGGGGGCGTGGTTTGGCCGAGTCTGTAACGGGAGAGAGACGAGGGAGCAGAGCGAGGCATAAGTGTGTCAAGTGCAAATAACGAACACCTGTGTTTGATTTCAGTAATTGGCGTGGAGAGACCGGATATAAGCCGGAGCACGGCAGAGAGAGAGAGGGAGAGACTAGCTGGGATCTCGTGTTGGTGCTGGGGAGTGTCAACGACCAGAAGTCTGAGTTATTTGGATATTATTGGGCAACGGGCACACTGTTCGCGCTTGATGCGCAGGATTGTTTATTTATTTTTGAGAAATAAAAACGAGCGTCCCAGCCGCAAGCCGACCCCTGTCTTCTTCCTTCCTGAGCATAACTGTGTCGAACCTCATCACACTGGTGCCGAATCCCGGGAAGGAGGAAGATTGCCGCCACCATGCAGTCCCCGTCAGGCACACCATTTGCGGACATCATCCAGTCACTCGCGGTACATCTCCTCTGCCGCTCAACAAAATGGGGCCTCAGGACAATCCGGAGGCCTTCCTGGATCTCTTTGAGAAGTCGGCAGAGGCTCGAGGATGGCCCCCCGGGGACTGGCCCATGCGACTGATCCCTCTGCTGTCAGGAGAAGCACAGGTAGCCGCCCACCAACTGCCAGTCCAAAACCTTCTGGTCTATCGGGACCTCAAGCGTGCCATCCTCCAGCGGGTCGGTCGGACCCCGGAGCAACATCGCCAGAGGTTCAGGACCCTGACCCTGGAAGAGTCTGGCCGACCCTTCGTGATGGCACAGCAGCTCCGGGACTCCTGCCGCAAATGGTTGATGGCTGACAGTAGCGACGTCAAGGATGTGATCGATGGTGTGGTGCTGGAGCAGTTTGTGGCCAAGCTGCCAAGAAAGACGGCCCAGTGGATCCAGTGCCACCGCCCGACGTCGCTGAACCAGGCCATCCAGCTGGCGGAGGACCAAATGGTGGCGTGTCCAGGGGTCGGCGATCCCCTACCATCGGCAACTCTTTCTCTCCCTCCCCTCCCCTCTCTCTCTCCAAACCTGTACCTCTTCCTAGGTCCCGTGGAGGGCTTCCGCCGAAGCCAGCACCCAGGTGGAGGACGGGTTATGCGGCCGATCCAGCAGCGGCACCCCGGGCTCCTCCCAGGGGAGGGAGTTCGCCCACAGGACCCTTCCCACAACCGCTGCCCTCTCCGCTCTCTCCCCGCCAATCGCTTGACCCACTTCCTGCCGCCAGGGCGGCGGTAAAGTCTGGGCCGGCCTGTTGGCGCTGCGGGGACCCAGGACATTTCATTGATAGATGTCCATTGATGGAGGTGGGGACATTGATCCGGGTCCCCGACGCGCCACAGACTGCCCTCGATCAAGCTGGCCTATACCAAATAGTTGGCGAGTTGGGGATCTCAACTATGAGGTAACTCAAACAGATAGGGGCGGAGCACATCAAATATATCACCTCAACCTGCTTAAAAAATGGTCTGAGGCTGAATCAGTGATGCTGGCGACGGTAGTGAGTGGGGAGGAGGATCTCGGTCCGGAGGTGAGTTCAAAGTCCCAATCTCTCGCTCTGGCCCCTGGAGGAGACCACCTCTCGCCCTCGCAGCTCACTGATATAAAGTCAATACAGGCAGATTTTGCTGATGTGTTCTCGCCCCTGCCTGGCCAAACGAATCTCATTCAGCACCATGTTGAGACTGAGCCGGGCGTGGTGGTTCGCAGCCGGCCGTATAGGTTACCAGAACATAAGAAAAAAGTGGTTCAAGGAGAATTAGAAGCGATGCTAGAAATGGGAGTAATAGAAGCGTCCAACAGTGACTGGGCGAGCCCGATAGTGTTAGTTCCTAAAACGTACGGCTCAGTACGGTTCTGTGTGGATTACAGAAAGGTGAATGCTGTGTCGAAGTTCGACGCATATCCAATGCCCAGGGTGGACGAATTGCTTGATCGACTAGGCACTGCTCGCTTTTATTCGACACTGGACTTAACTAAGGGTTATTGGCAGATTCCCTTGTCTCCCATGACCAAAGAAAAAACAGCTTTCACAATGCCCTTCGGATTACACCATCTTGTTACGCTTCCGTTCGGATTATTCGGGGCTCCCGCAACTTTTCAGCGTCTGATGGACAAAATTCTCTGGCCGCATGCTGCATATGCCGCCGCCTACCTGGATGATATCATCATCTACAGTGGTGATTGGCAGCGACATATGCAGCATTTGCGAGCGGTCCTGAAGACGCTGAGGAGGGCGGGGCTAACGGCTAATCCGAAGAAGTGTGCAATTGGGTGGGTGGAAGTAAGATATCTGGGTTTCCACTTGGGTCATGGACCCAAATTGACAAGACGGCAGCGGTTGCGACTTGTCCAAGACCCAAGACCAAAAAGGAGGTTAGACAGTTCCTGGGGCTGGCAGGTTATTATAGAAGGTTTGTGCCTAATTTTTCGGACACTGCCAGCTCACTGACTGATCTAACTAAAAAGGAGGCACCAGATAGGGTCCAGTGGACGGAGCAGTGTCAGCAGGCTTTCACCCAGATAAAGGCTGCTCTGTGTGGCGGACCACTCCTAAATGCTCCTGATTTTTCTCTCCCCTTTATTTTACAGACAGACGCATCGGACAGGGGGTTGGGCGCGGTCCTGTCCCAGGAGGTGGAGGGAGAAGAACGGCCGGTGCTGTACATCAGTCGTAAGCTCTCTAAGAGAGAGACGATGTACAGCACCATAGAGACAGAGTGTCTGGCCATCAGATGGGCTGTTCTTACCCTCCGGTATTACCTCCTGGGGCGGGAGTTCACCCTCTGTTCGGACCACGCTCCTCTGCAGTGGCTCCACCACATGAAAGATACCAACGCGCGGATCACCCGTTGGTATCTCGCTTTACAACCTTTTATATTTCAGGTGATCCGCAGGCCGGATGGCTCCCCGGCCTGAGTCGGGCGGTGGGGGTATGTGGCGAGGGGGGCGTGGTTTGGCCGAGTCTGTAATGGGAGAGAGACGAGGGAGCAGAGCGAGGCGTAAGTGGGTCAAGTGCAAATGACGAACACCTGTGTTTGATTTCAGTAATTGGCGTGGAGAGACTGGATATAAGCCGGAGCACGGCAGAGAGAGAGAGGGAGAGACGAGCTGGGACCTCGTGTTGGTGCTGGGGAGTGACACAACCAGAAGTCTAAGTTATTTGGATATTATTGTGCAATGGGCACACTGTTCGCGCTTGATGCGCAGGATTGTTTATTTATTTTTGAGAAATAAAAACGAGCGTCCCAGCCGCAAGCCGACCCCTGTCTTCTTCCTTCCTGAGCATAACTGTGTCGAACCTCATCACAAGTTTATTCTCTAAAACACCTGAGTGCTTTGCTATGCATTTTAGACCATGTGTCTTAAATTAGGATAACTGTTACATGTGTGACTATGTTAAATTTGTGTGCCTCCTGCATGAATCACTTGGCCGTTCCCAATATGGCTACAGTGTCTTTGTGCAGAAGCAAAGTTGCAACACAACTACAATGTGATTTACAATTACACTATCCTTTCTAAATTGGCTTCTAATTATTTTCATTATGTAATTGGCATGATACAATTTTACCTGACTGATAATAAATTGTTATATTTGATTTATTCTGCATTATTCTTAATTCGTTATTACTAGTAGATTAAAGCGAAGGTATTACCTCAAATCTGTGTTCAGGATTGTTCATACGAAAGGAGCATGGGGCACATCAATTGAGTCCATTTCGATTTCTGACTATCACTGTCTTAAATAAGTTGCAGTTTTCGTAAATATATAAAAACTATGCTTTTTGTTACGAGTAAGCAGGGCGCGACCGACTTAAAGGTAGATATTTACCCTGGATCCAATGTTTAAGATCAGAACTGACGAGTTTGTGTCCGGGAAGAGCATTCAATCGGCCAAAATGCTGTTACTGTATGTGATTTTGCCATACTGGGCGATCATTCTGTGATCTCGCCTATTTCTCTCTCACCTTCTCTCGCTCACCCTTTCACTCTCTCTCTCTCTCATCTGTTATCCATTTTTTTCTTTTATTTGTTCTTACTGTTTGTATTGTGTGGCGGGGGAGGCGTGGTTCAGCGAGGTCTGCGATGGGAGAGCAAGTGAGGAGACGAGCGGTGGTAAGTGGGGCAAGTGAAAAACGATTAACACCTGGATCTCGTTGCAGTGATTGGCATGGGGAACTGGTATTTAAGCCGGCTGAGGACCGGCAAGAAGAGAGAGAGGGCTGGGGACTCGTGGGAGTGAGAAGCTGTGGAGTGACAAACCCAAAGATAGGAAGACTACAGTAGTGCGAAGTAGGGAAATACTGTGAAGTGCATGCGCATGTGGCGCGATTGTTTATTTGTTTTATTTTATTTTGTCAAATAAAGTATCCCACGAGCCTCAGCACGCCGACCCCGGTCCCCTTCCTCTTTACATGAACGAATTCTGTTACACTGGTGCCGAAACCCGGGAGGAAGGAGAACAATTCCGCCATGCAAACTCCGTCAGGACCATCGGGATCGCCATTTGCGGAGATCATAACATCGCTCGCGGGCCTGCATCAGGAACACCACCAAGCCCTGCTGGACTTACGGGCCGACCACGAACACTGGTTCCAGGCAATGATGCAGGTCCAGCAGAAGGACCGCGACCTGTTCCGGAGCTTGCTGGACCGGCAGGGTCGGACGAGGTCAGCCTCCCCCAGTGCCAGCCCCGGCCCTCACATGCCTCTCACGAAGATGGGGCCAACAGATGACCCAGAGGCGTTCCTCGATCTTTTTGAGAAGACGGCCGAGGCATGTGGGTGGTCAACACACAGCTGGCCGGTCCGGGTCATCCCGTTGCTGTCGGGGGAGGCCCAGAAGGCTGCCCAACAACTGCCCGTCCCGAACCTCCTGGTGTATGCCGATTTAAAAAGAGCCATTTTCCTGAGGGTCAGCCTCAACCCCGAGCAATACTGTCAGCGCTTCCGGTCGCTGGAACTGACCGAAGCGGGCCGACCCTTTGTCTTGGCACAGCAGCTCCGGGACTCGTGCCACAAATGGCTGTTGGCCGGAGAAAGCGACGCCGAGACCATCATCAGCAAGGTGGTACTGGAGCAGTTCATCTCCTGTCTCCCAAAGAGGACCACCCAGTGGGTCCAGTGCCACCGCCCGGCGTCACTGGATCTGGCCATTCAACTGGCGGAGGATCAGCTGGCGGCGTGCTCCGGGGTCGGCGAGGCCCTTCTGTCTATCTCTCTCTCTCTCTCTTCCCCTGTCTCTCCCTCTTCCCCTGCCCCAAAACCTGTCCCTCTCCCTAGGTCCTGATGGGCTGGGCCACCAAGGGCCGCCCCCCGCTGGAGGACGGGGACGGAGCCAGCAGCTGGGGCACGAGGCCCGACCCAGGGAATGGGATCGCTGCGCCGGGAGGGGTCCGAGGAGCCTCCTGCTGCTTCCCCACGCCAATCACCTGACCCACTTCCTGCCACTAGGGCGGTGGGGAGGCCTGGGCCGGCCTGCTGGCGTTGCCGGGATCCGGGCCATCTTGTGGATCGGTGCCCAGTCATGGAGGTGGGAACGTTGGTCCGGATCCCGGACGACCTGCAGGCTGCCCCCGATCAAGCCAGGTTGTACCAAATACCCGTGAGTATTAAGGGGGGTACCTATCGGGCCTTGGTGGATTCAGGTTGTAACCAGACCTCCATCCATCAAAGCCTGATACAAGCTGGGGCATTGGATACGGGTCGCATGGTTAAGGTAAGGTGTGTGCACGGGGATATAGTAGAATACCCCGTAAAAGCCATAGCCATCCAATTTAGGGGCCAAAAGCATAATGTGGAGGTGGCTGTTAGTCCGCGCCTCCGGCATCCGCTAATCTTGGGAACCAATTGGCCAGCGTTTCAGCAGTTATTGGGGTGTTTAACAGTGGATGCCTCGGGGGAAAAGAGACGGCAGGGGGGGGGGCGAGCGTGCAGGTGGGAGAATCTGTGCTGGGACCTAGTGGGGCGGTCTCAGGGGAACCGAGCGGCCTGGCGAGGCTAAACCTTTCCAGCCGTGATGACTTTCCCCTGGAACAGTCCCAGGATGAGACCCTTAAACATGGTTTTGAGCAGGTCCGTGCCATCGATGGGCAGGTTCTCCACCCTGACCACGCGGTCTCCCATCCTTATTTTGCCATTATTAAGGACCGGTTGTATCGAGTGACCTGTGACGCTCAGACAAAGGAAGATACAACCCAATTTTTAGTACCTCGGAGCCGTCGGGAAATGCTTTTCCAGACGGCGCATTGTAATCCTATGGCAGGGCATTTAGGAGTGACGGCGACACTAAATCGTCTAATGACCCGATTCTTTTGGCCGGGCATTCACGAGAACGTGCGTAGGTGGTGCGCGTCTTGTCGGGAATGTCAGTTGGTAAACACACCGGCCACCCCAAAAGCGCCATTGCGCCCTATTCCTCTAGTGCAGGTCCCCTTCGAACGAATTGGTATGGACCTCATCGGGCCATTAGAACGATCAGCACGGGGACATCGTTTTGCGTTAGTCATAGTGGATTACGCAACACGATATCCTGAGGCAGTGGCGCTCCGCAACATCTCGGCAAAGACCAGGGCACCGCATTTATGTCACGCACGTTAAGCGAATTGTACGAATTGTTGGGGATTAAAGCGGTACGTACCAGCGTCTATCACCCACAAACGGATGGACTGGTCGAACGGTTTAATCGCACATTGAAAACCATGATTCGTAAGTTCGTACAAGAAGACGCGAAAAATTAGGAACGATGGCTAGAACCCCTCTTATTCGCTGTGCGCGAGGTCCCCCAAGCCTCCACGGGGTTTTCCCCCTTCGAGCTTCTTTATGGATGCCAGCCCCGAGGGGTGTTAGACGTCCTAAAAGAAACTTGGGAGGATGGACGTTCGGATAGTAAGAACGAAATTCAATATGTCCTGGACCTGAGAGCAAAACTCCATACACTGGGGTGGCTCTCTATGGAGAATTTGCTTCAGGCCCAGGTCAGGCAAAGCCAGCTATATAACCGGGGGACTAAGTTACGAGAATTTGCACCGGGAGATAAAGTGCTCGTATTACTCCCAACCTCTAGCTCCAAATTATTAGCAAAGTGGCAAGGACCCTTTGAGGTCACACGGCGGATAGGAGACCTCAATTATGAAGTAGTTCGGACAGATAGAGGTGACTCACGGCAAATCTACCACCTCAACCTCCTTAAAAAATGGAGCGCGGAGGGGTCAGTGTTGCTAGCGACGGCAGTGAGTGAAGAGGAGGATCTCGGGCCAGAAACGATCATTAAAGAAAAATCCCTTGCCCTGGCCCCTGGAGGGGATCACCTCTCGCCCTCGCAGCTCACTGACATTGGGCGTTTACAGGTAGAGTCTGCAGACGTGTTTTCGCCCGTACCTGGTCGTACTGATCTGATTCAGCACCATATTGAGATAGAGCCGGCCGTGGTGGTTCGCAGCCGGCCATATAGATTACCTGAACACAAGAAAAAAGTGGTTCAGACCGAATTAGAGGCAATGCTGAGGATGGGAGTAATCGAGGAGTCCCACAGTGATTGGGCGAGCCCGATATTTTTGGTGCCTAAAACGGACGGCTCGGTGCGGTTTTGTGTGGACTATCGCAGGGTGAACGCAGTATCAAAATTTGATGCTTATCCAATGCCGCGGATTGACGAGTTGCTCGATCGGTTAGGCACGGCTCGCTTTTACTCGACACTGGACTTAACAAAGGGATATTGGCAGATCCCCTTATCTCCCATGTCCAAAGAAACCATGCCGTTTGGATTACACCAATTTGTGATGCTTCTTTTCGGTTTGTTCGGGGCCCCAGCTACGTTTCAGCGCCTCATGGATCGAGTGCTGCGACCCCATGCTGCATATGCCGCAGCCTACTTGAATGATATCATCATCTACGGTGGGGACTGGCAGCAGCATATGGAGCATGTGAGGGCTGTCCTCGGGGCGCTGAGACGGGCAGGGCTAACGGCCAACCCGAAGAAGTGCGCAGTTGGGCGGGTGGAGGTAAGGTATCTGGGCTTCCACTTGGGCCACGGGCAGGTGCGTCCCCAAATTGATAAGACGGCAGCCATTGCGACCTGCCCCAGGCCCAAGACCAAAAAGGAGGTGAGGCAGTTCCTGGGGCTGGCGGGATATTATAGGTGGTTTATTCCTCATTATTCGGACCTCACCAGCCCGCTGATTGACCTCACTAAAAAGGAGGTACCAGATACGGTCCAGTGGACGGAGCAGTGCCAACAGGCCTTTACCCAGGTTAAGGCTGCCCTGTGTGGCGGACCGCTCCTGCACTCTCCTAACTTTTCTCTCCCCTTTCAATTACGCCATCCCGTGGCCGTTTCAGATAATGCTCTCTTACTGCTAATTTCTATTTCCCTGTGGTTGTTGAATTAGCCCATCTAAATTCTCAATAATTATTTGCATTTACAGCTTTGCTCGTGCGAATATTATTTTATGTAAGACAAATTTTCCTGCCTTTGACCGTTCACACTTACTTTGAGTTTGGTTTAAACATGATTTGAATTAAAATTTAATTGTTTAATAGTGTAAAATAAGTGTCTCAGGTTAACCACTGATTGACCCACTTAGAAAGAAGTGAGCCATCTAGTGGCCGTCTCCTGTTAAGTCGGTTCATAGCTTTCAGCTCTCTTCTCTGTTCACCAGGTGAAGCACAGAGAGGGAGTACGCCCCCTTGTGGTGAAAACCAGCTACTGCGGCCTGCTTCTTTTCCCATGTTTCATCCTGTCTCTTTCTATTTTCATTTTTATTCTTTTTCTTCTCTCTTTCGGGTTAGGTTATTTTGATAATTACCATCACTATCATAATTCCCTTTTTGTTTTATCATTATTAGGTAAAGCAGTTACCTCTTATTTCTACATATATATTTACTCAATTGATTTTAAACAAACAAGCCTTAATTCACTTTAAGTTTCCCTTGTTCATCCTTTGTGTATTTGATTGTAGAACTCCCTTGGTGACTGGACAGTCAGCAAGGTTGCCCGACCAGCGTTACCGACACTGGCTGTGAGTGAATCTCGGTTTCTTTTATCTCTGTCCGTCATTGCGGCCCGCAGTGGAGACAGCGATTTGGCACTCCAAAGGTAGTCAATCAGTCCAGCCGACACAAACAAGGCAATTTCTGGGACCAGTGCCTAAAAAAGGGGCCACTCTTTCGAGAGGGTTCTAGGGAACAGCCCAATTTTGCAGTGCTGTCTGGCGGTTGACATCTTGGCGTTGCCAGGTTGTGTTAAAAGTCACAAGCTGTTTGAGAGGGCGCAACGCGACACAGAGTAACGGAGGGCCGAGGACACTGCGGTTGAGTGTTTGGGAGCGCCAGGGAGGCTGACCGCACCGCTGGTTTCCACCTGAGCAACATCAATTCACCCGAGTGAACCAAATGTGATAAAACCCATCCACTTATTATAAGCCACAGAATATTAGATATTCCCCCGGATATATTTTAAGTGTTTGGCCCATCTCTATTCCAAGCCACACCATCTTCCTAGGTTTCCTACCCCGATAGCCCCACTCACCTGTTGGCCCTATCTTAAAACCTAGCAGTAGGCTTAGGCCTCCTTATTCTCCCTAACACATTTTTGTGCTATTTGATAGCAACCTTTCCTTAGAAAGCCACGTTTCTAGCATTTGTAAAACTGCATTTTTCCATCTCAAAAATATATCTAAATTACGGCCGATGCTCTCAATGTCAAATGCAGAAATATTAATCCATGCGTTTATGACCTCAAGGTTAGACTATTGTAATGCTCTATTGGGTGGTTGTTCTGCATGCTTAGTAAACAAACTCCAGTTAGTCCAAAATGCAGCAGCTAGAGTTCTTACTGGAACCAGGAAGTATGATCATATTAGCCCGGTCCTGTCAACACTGCACTGGCTCCCTATCAAACATCGTATAGATTTTAAAATCTTGCTTATTACTTATAAAGCCCTGAATGGTTTAGCACCTCAGTATTTGAACGAGCTCTTGTTACATTATAGTCCTCCACGTCCGCTCCGTTCTCAAAACTCTGGCAATTTGATAATACCTAGAATATCAAAGTCAACTGCGGGTGGCAGATCCTTCTCCTAATTAGCGCCCAAACTCTGGAATAACCTACCTAACATTGTTCGGGAGGCAGACACACTCTTGCAGTTTAAATCTAGATTAAAGACCCATCTCTTTAACCTGGCTTACACATAACATACTAATACACTTCTAATATCCAAATCCGTTAAAGGATTTTTAGGCTGCATTAATTAGGTAAACCGGAACCGGGAACACTTCCCATAACACCCGATGTACTTGCTACATCGTTAGAAGAATGGCATCTACACTCATATTAGTCTGTTTCTCTCTTATTCCGAGGTCACCGTAGCTACCAGATCCAGTCTGTATCCAAGTCAGATGGTCACTGCAGTCACCCAGATCCAGTATGTATCCAGCCCAGATGGTGGATAAGCACCTAGAAAGGACCTCTACAGCCCTGAAAGACAGCGGAGACCAGGACTAGAGCCCCAGAGACAGATCCCCTGTAAAGACCTTGTCTCAGACGACCACCGGGACAAGACCACAGGAAACAGATGATTCTTCTGCACAACCTGACTTTGCTGCAGCCTGGAATTGAACTGCTGGTTTCGTCTGGTCAGAGGAGAACTGGCCCCCCAACTGAGCCTGGTTTCTCCATTCTCTCACTGATGGAGTTTTGGTTCCTTGCCGCTGTCGCCTCTGGCTTGCTTAGTTGGGGACACTTCATTTACAGCGATATCGTTGACTTGATTGCAAATTATTGCACAGATACCATTTAAACTGAACTGAGCTGCATGACAACATCACTGAATTCAATGATGAACTGCCTTTAACTGTCATTTTGCATTATTGACGCACTGTTTTCCTAATTAATGTTGTTCAGTTGCTTTGACGCAATCTTTTTTGTTTAAAGCGCTATATAAATAAAGATGACTTGACTTGACTTGACATTTTGTGTTACTATTGTTTTACCTTATTTCAAGTGTTTTGTTTCACTTTGATCTTTTCTGTCCTTTGTTCTGTTGTGATTTGTTTCTTTCATTTCACCTAGAGACAGTAACCTATGAGAGCCACCAAGGAAGCTAAATAGTGGCGTGACAACCAGCAGCCGGTGTCATCACGTGACCCGCTAGGCTACTGCCTGTCAAATCTCCATTTCAGGTCCTTCGCTGACCCAAGTTAACTGGCTCCGCGAACTGTCTGACTGTTTGCATCAGTTAGCCCCAAAATTCTCAGAAACGGCATAGCCCATATGAGTATAGCTCGTTAACCATAGAACGAACTTGCATTTGTCTCTTTGTGTGTATGCTGTGTTTCTCTCACCTACAGTGAGCCAGGATGCTCCGTTCATCCAGTCCAGCAGTCCACGGGGGCAACCTCTCGACATGGTTGAAAGCAATGACGACCCCCTTCCTGCCCAAGGACACCAGTAACCTGCAGCACCTAAACCAAAAGCAACTGGACACCGAGCTAGACGAACTGATGGCACACAATCCAACCCAAAGCTACAACTACAAAGAACTCGCCAGGATCCTCAGAAGCCTAGTTCACATTCTCGTCACCCAGGCATGGCTCAGCGAATGGAGCAACATCGACCTGGAACAGCAAGCAGCAACGCTTAAGCTTCAAGCGGAGGAGGCCTGGAAGGACCAGGCCCGAACCCAGAGTCGCCTTGATCAGCTCCTGCTCGAGACCCAGAACCAGCGTGAGAAAGAGGATGCCACAGATCCAGAGCTACAGAAAGAAGTAGAAAGACTTCAAAATGCCCTGCAAGATCTTCGCCTCAAAAGAGATCTGACACCTCCATAAAGACTTTGCTTAACCACCTCTCAAACCCCTCCATCCACCCTTGCACGCTGTCTACACTCACTGACAACCAGTGCCTCAGACCACTGCATGATACAAAGCACATGCTGCGTGCACAGAACAACACTGTGGGTTGTGCACCATCTGACATCACAATGCCAAGGCTTGTAATGCCACGGTGCAAAAGGGGCATAATGCCAATGTATTTCCATGACGCATCATGTGCTGCACAACACAGCACCAGAGCCACTGACAAGACACTGAAGCAAGCATCATGCCAGCAGCAAGATGTGGCAAAACATGGGTCAAGGCAAGCTAAACCCAGTCGCCGCCCACGAAGTAAAGAGACTGCCCTGTCCAACCAAAGACAACCCTCGCTTGTTTCTTCCTCCCCTTTTTCTCTCTCTCTCCCTGTTGTCTGTACCAGGATGCTGCTGTGGTTCCCCATGCTGTGCTGTCAGCCAACCAGAGGACAGCTGCCACCGAGAGAACAACTGAGACTCCTGATCACCGACTACAGAGCACACTACCCCAGCACCGTACCCCAATACAGCTGGGCAGGTGCCCGATGGACAGAGAACTCCCTCACTCACGCTGAGGCCGATGTCAAACACATGTTCAGCCAACGTGAGAACGTGACTGTTACACAAGTGGAGTTAGGTGGACACAACCACCGCTCCAAACGGTTCCTGGGAGCTTTGCTCGGAGCCGCCGCTGCCGCCAGAACTCTGTTTAACATTGGTATGTCCAGTGTCAATGCAGCGAACCAGGCCGTGAATTCCAGAATGACTTTGCCCAGACTCAGCTGGTTACAGCGCTAACGACAGACATGCTGTGGGAGGTTAGCTCCTCCAATGACAGCCTAACCACGGGTAGAATCCCACCATACATGATACCCTTAAGCCTTGTGCTAACTGTGCTGGCTTCCGCCATCACCACGCCAGCTGACCCGCTACAAATACACCTGGCCTACTCTCTGGGTAGCGCCATCCTACTGCACGTCAATCCCGAGCAGAGGGAAGTGGATGTGCTCCTGAACCAACCCATCAGTGAGTCAAGCCAAGTCTACAGACTTAAAGACATTGTCAATGTCAGGTTTTGAAAAAGCAACACCCACACCAAGACACACATTCCAGATGTGGTGGCCTACCACGACAGCGACACAGCTGTACCTGGCCCCAAACCTGCACATGTGTACTTTGACCAAAGACATTTATTATCTCTGCCTTAGCAAACCCTTCCTCAGAAACAACGCTGAAGGAATCTGCGGGTTGCAACCCCTGGTCAGCGACACACACTGCCCTGCCGAAGCCAAGCCTCGTACACAAGTCACAGAGACTCAAGCAGAGATTGTAGGTGACAGATGGCTCGTCAACACTCCCGTGCGTACAGCTACTCTCACTTACGACCAAACTTTAATTGAAAACAGTAAGAATGTGAGGGCTCTAGATACGGCTTTGGATGCGTCTAGCTCAGGGAGTCCTGTACATTGTTCGGTTTCGGTAACAGGGCCTTTGCAGCAGGGCAACTGGGTGACTGTGAGGCGGCATAGTCGTGGGTCTAAACACCACTCTTCTGTTCCGATCAAAACATTAAACAGGTTCTCCCCACTCAGTGATGCACCCACTGAGAAACCTGATGAAAGTGCTCTAGTTATTGGCGATTCTATTGTACGGAACGTGAAAATAGAGACACCAGCCACCATAGTCCAATGTTTACCGGGAGCCAGAGCGCCTGACATCTTAGCAAATTTAAAAGTGCTGGCTAATGCTAAACGTAAATACAGTAAGATTGTTATTCACGCCGGTGCTAATGATGTTCGACTTCGCCAGTCGGAGATCACTGAAAATAACATTAAAGAGGTGTGTGAACTTGCAAGCATGATGTCAGACACTGTAATATGCTCTGGTCCCCTCCCTGCTTACCGTGGTGATGAGATACATAGCAGATTGTCATCACTCAATGGCTGGATGTCTAAGTGGTGCCCGCAGAATAACATAGGTTTCATAGACAATTGGACAAGCTTTTGGGGCAGACCTGACCTGTTGAAAAGAGATGGTCTTCATCCCTCCTGGGGTGGTGCCGCTCTTCTTTCTAGAAATATGGCACATAGTCTTAGAGTTTGTACTTGACTAACTGGGGCCCAGGTCAGGAAGCAGACAGACTGGCTAAACCGACCGTCTGCTAGCCGCCTCCAGTCACAGAAGTCAGTTAATTCTCAGCACATAGAGACTCTTTCACCTAGATATCACACTATAGAGACTGTGTCTGTTCCCCGGGCTAGAAAATACAAAAAACGTCCAAACCAATTTAAGAGCAACAATTTAATTGAGGTTCAACAAATAAAAAACAGATGCAATACGGATAAACAAATGATAAAGCTTGGCTTATTGAATATCAGGTCCCTTTCTACGAAAGCACTTTTTGTAAATAATATGATCACTGATCATAATCTAGATGCACTCTGTTTGACAGAAACCTGGCTAAAACCTGATGATTACATTATTTTAAATGAGTCTACACCCCAAGATTACTGTTATAAACATGAGCCACGTCCAAAAGGTAAAGGGGGAGGTGTTGCTTCAATTTATAACAATGTTTTCAGGATTTCTCAGAGGGCAGGCTTCAAGTATAACTCGTTTGAAGTATTGGTGCTTAATATAACATTATCCAGAGAAACAAATGTTAATGATAAATCCCCTGTGATGTTTGTACTGGCTACTGTATACAGGCCACCAGGGCACCATACAGACTTTATTAAAGAGTTTGCTGATTTTACATCCGAGTTAGTGCTGGCTGCAGATAAAGTTTTAATTGTTGGTGATTTTAATATCCATGTTGATAATGAAAAAGATGCATTAGGATCAGCATTTATAGACATTCTGAACTCTATTGGGGTTAGACAACACATCTCAGGACCTACCCATTGTCGAAATCATACTCTAGATTTAATACTGTCACATGGAATTGATTTTGATGCTGTTGAAATTATGCAGCCAAGCGATGATATCTCAGATCATTATTTAGTTTTGTGCAAACTTCATATAGCTAAAACTGTAAATTCCACTTCGTGTTACAAGTATGGTAGAACCATCACTTCTACCACAAAAGACTCCTTTGTAAGTAATCTTCCTGATGTATCCCAATTCCTTAGCATATCCAAAACCTCAGAACAACTTGATGATGTAACAGAAACTATGGACTCTCTCTTTTCTAGCATTTTAAATACAGTTGCTCCTTTACGCTTAAGGAAGGTTAAGGAAAACAGTCTGACACCGTGGTGTAATGAGCACACTCGCACCCTAAAGAGAGCAGCCCGGAAAATGGAGCGCAGCTGGAGGAAAACAAAACTAGAAGTATTTTGTATTGCTTGGAGGGAAAGTAACCTATCTTACAGAAAAGCATTAAAAACTGCTAAATCTGATTACTTTTCGTCTCTTTTAGAAGAAAACAAACATAACCCCAGGTATTTATTTCAATACAGTGGCTAAATTAACGAAAAATAAAGCATCAACAAGTGTTGACATTTCTCAACATCACAGCAGTAATGACTTTATGAACTACTTTACTTCTAAAGTCGATACTATTAGAGATAAAATTGTAACCATGCAGCCATCAGCTACAGTATCGCATCAGACAGTGCACTATAGATCCCCTGAGGAACAGTTCCACTCATTCTCTACTATAGGAGAGGAAGAATTGTATAAACTTGTTAAATCATCTAAACCAACAACATGTATGTTAGACCCTATTCCATCTAAGCTCCTAAAAGAGGTGCTTCCAGAAGTCATAGATCCTCTTCTGACTATTATTAATTCCTCATTGTTATTAGGGTATGTCCCAAAATCCTTCAAACTGGCTGTTATTAAGCCTCTCATCAAAAAACCACAACTTGACCCCAAAGAACTAGTTAATTATAGACCGATCTCGAATCTCCCTTTTCTTTCAAAGATACTAGAAAAGGTAGTATCCTCACAATTATATTCCTTCTTAGAGAAAAATGGTATCTGTGAGGATTTCCAGTCAGGATTTATACTGTATCATAGTACTGAGACTGCTCTCCTTAGAGTTACAAATGACCTGCTCTTATCATCTGATCGTGGTTGTATCTCTCTATTAGTGCTATTGGATCTTAGTGCTGCGTTCGACACTATTGACCACACTATTCTTTTGGATAGACTAGAACACTTTGTTGGCATTAATGGAAGTGCATTAGCATGGTTTAAATCGTACTTATATGACCGCCATCAATTCGTAGCAGTGAATGAAGAGGTATCATATCGTTCACAAGTGCAGTATGGAGTACCGCAAGGCTCAGTACTAGGGCCGTTACTCTTCACGCTTTACATGTTACCCTTGGGAGATATCATCAGGAAACACGGTGTTAGCTTTCACTGTTATGCTGATGATACTCAGCTCTATATTTCATCGTGGCCTGGCGAAACATACCAATTTGAAAAACTAACAGAATGCATAGTGGATATAAAAAACTGGATGACGAGTAACTTCTTACTGCTAAATTCTGGAAAAAACAGAGGTGTTAATTATAGGGCCTAAAAGCTCTGCATGTAATGACCTAGAACGCTGTCTAAGACTTGATGGCTGCTCTGTCAATTCTTCGTCATCAGTTAGGAATCTAGGTGTGCTATTTGATAGCAACCTTTCCTTAGAAAGCCACGTTTCTAGCATTTGTAAAACTGCATTTTTCCATCTCAAAAATATATCTAAATTACGGCCGATGCTCTCAATGTCAAATGCAGAAATGTTAATCCATGTGTTTATGACCTCAAGGTTAGATTATTGTAATGCTCTATTGGGTGGTTGTTCTGCACGCTTAGTAAACAAACTCCAGTTAGTCCAAAATGCAGCAGCTAGAGTTCCCTATCTGTCGGTCGCTACGAGTTATGTCGAACGACATATGGGGTCTCACTTGGGAGGCCAATCATCTCTGAATTTAAGAGAAAACGCCAATGAAATTGGCTAGTGGATTTTACATACCTGAGCCACTCCCCGTGCCTACGGGTATAAATAGGCGACAGGTGCATCCACTCATTCAGATTTTTGCTTCGGAGCCGAGTAGTTGATGAGCTATCACTACAAAGCCAGTTCATCTTTGTGTTGGAAAGTCTGTTCCTGGTCGGCGTGATGGTGCATTACAGCGGTGTCCCGGCAGCGGTGATTCCCCTGGGCGCATCGGCTAAAAGAGCAGTTCTAAAAGAGCAAATCACGGACGATTCGCGTCTTTTTCATGATGCCGTTTCGTCCGTGTCCTTCTGGATGCGGTCGTTCCCTGTCCTTGGTTGACGGTCACGAGCGTCGTCTGCAGTGCCTGGGCGTCCAACACGCTGAGGCAGCGCTCGTGGATGACTCATGCGTCTATTGTGGGCGTATGAGCATGGCATCACTGCGATCGCGTCTCTCACTCCTCAAGGGGAGTGCAGCAGACCCCTCTGCCGCCACCCGTCCCGGTTTCTCTGGCTCGAGCAGGGGACCGCCGGCTGGCGCTCTGGGAGATCTGTGCCACGCCCCACAGACCTCTCACTCCTCCCGCAGCGCATGTCCCGTGCGGCTGCCGTTTGATTCTGCTGGGCCGTCTCATGGCGGCCCCAGCGTGTCTTTCGGTGGGCCGCCTGAGGATCAGATGTCGATTGCTGCATCGGGGGATGGGCTATCAGCCTCTGAGGATGAGGATTCGGCGGGGCTGCCCCCCTCGGGTGTTGCCGCTGCTGCCGAATCTGACTTAGAGTTGTCGGCCATGCTTGCCCGGGCAGCCGTGAGCATCGGGCTGGAGGTGACTACACCGCCCAGCCCTGAGCGCTCGCGGCTGGATGATTGGTTTCTCGGCGCGGAGCGCGGCTCACAACCGCGTTCTGCTCCGGTTCCTTTCTTCCCGGAGGTGCATGAAGAGGTGACGAAGTCGTGGACGGCCCCTTTTACGGCCAGAAGCCGCTCGTCTCCCTCTTCCATCCTCACCACCCTCGATGGCGGGGCAGCCAGGGGGTACGTGGACATTCCCCAGGTGGAGAGAGCGGTTGCGGTGCACCTGTGCCCACAAAACGCCGCCACTTGGAGGAATCGTCCACGTCTCCCGTCCAAGGCCTGTAAGCGGTCGGCGGCTCTGGCTGCCAAGGCTTACAGTGCTGCGGGCCAGGCAGCCTCTGCCCTGCATGCCATGGCTATCCTGCAGGTACATCAAGCCAAGGCGCTAAAAGAAATGCACGAGGGTGGTACCGACCCGAGGTTGATGCAGGAGCTGCGCACGGCGACTGACTTCGCCTTACGGGCGACGAAAGTCACGGCGCGGTCCCTCGGGAAGGCGATGTCCACATTAGTGGTCCAGGAGCGCCATCTCTGGCTAAACCTGGCCGAGATGAGAGACGTCGACAAAGCTCGCTTTCTCGATGCTCCCATCTCCCAGGCGGGCCTGTTCGGCGACACTGTCGAGGACTTTGCCCAGCAGTTCTCGGCAGTGCAAAAGCAGACTGAGGCCATTCAGCACATCTTGCCCCGACGTGATCCTCCGGTTGCCACCATGTCGCCGTGGGCGCCCCCCTGCGTCCTCCACACCAGCTCCGCCCCGTGCTGAGAGTTCTTCGAGGCCGGGGCGTCGAGCCCCGCGCAGGAGAGCAGCGCCCCCCGTGTCACAGCCGGTCGCTAAATCCTCTAAGAAGACGACGAAGCGGCCCTGACATGGGCAACTCGGAGATGTGGGAGACTGCTCTTCAGGAGCTGGCGGAGACAGCGCCACTCCTTCCCCCGGAGGAGGGCCGGGTGGAGAATCCTCAGTTTTCTTTTCTTTCTGTTCCGCCGCTGGTCCGACGGCCGGCGGCACCCACATTTTCAATAAAAGAGCAATTTCCCTTTCCTCCGAGTTGCAAGGCTCGTGGGTTGACAATGAGCGACGCACTGCCTCCTCATTCTCACCCACGACGCACCCTTTCGCCAGTGGCCAAGAGGTCACGGGTCGGAGATGCAACGCCTCTCCACGTGTCTCTGGCCAGTTCCTCCGGGAACAGGGGGAGTTTTGCTGTGATGACTCAGAACGCGATGCTTTCTGGGCCATCCAACACAACTCCCCATTGCTGCACCACTGCGGGTATGTCGACTGTCCCTTTGGTGCCACTTGTACGGAGTTTGGGGGCGTGGCTTGCGCTGCCCAACCCATCGCGCTGGCTCATTCAGACGGTTCGACTCGGTTACGCGATTCAGTTCGCCCGGCGACCTCCCAAGTTCCATGGCGTTCTCGAGACTTCGGTGGCAGCCCAGGACGCCTCTGTCTTGCGCGAGGAGATTGCTGTCCTGCTGGCGAAGGATGCAATCGAGCCGGTCCCTCCAGCCGAGATGAAGAGTGGGTTTTACAGCCCCTACTTCATCGTACCCAAGAAAAGCGGTGGCCTTCGACCTATCCTGGATCTGCGAGTCTTGAATCGGGCCCTGCACAAGCTCCCGTTCAAGATGTTGACGCAGAAACGTATTATCAAATGCGTTCAAGCCCAGGATTGGTTTGCAGCGATCGACCTGAAGGACGCATACTTTCATGTCTCGATCCTCCCTCGGCACAGACCGTTTCTGCGGTTTGCATTCGAGGGTCAGGCATGGCAGTACAAGGTCCTCCCCTTCGGGCTCTCCCTGTCCCCCCGTGTCTTTACGAAGGTCGCGGAGGGCGCCCTTGCCCCACTCTGGGAAGTGGGCATCAGGATCCTCAACTATCTCGACGACTGGCTCATTATGGCCCGGTCCCGAGAGGAGTTGTGCGATCACAGGGACTTCGTGCTCCGGGACCTCAGTCAGTTGGGGCTTCAGGTCAACCGAGAGAAGAGCAAGCTCTCCCCTGCGCAGAGAATCTCTTATCTTGGTATGGAGTTAGACTCGGTGAGTATGACGGCACGTCTCACCAGCGAGCGTGCCCAGTCAGTGCCGTGCCCAGTCAGTGCTTCCTTCAGAGGCAGGACAGTGGTACCACTGAAACACTTTCAGAGGCTCCTGGGGCATATGGCATCCGCAGCCGCAGTCACGCCGCTCGGGTTGCTTCATATGAGGCCACTTCAGCACTGGTTGCACTCCCGAGTCCCGAGATGGGCATGGCGCCGCGGTACACATCGTGTCACCATCACACCGATGGGTCGCCGCCTGTTCAGCCCCTGGTCGGACCTTGCCTTTCTATGGGCCGGCGTGCCCTTAGAACAAGTGTCCCGGCATGTTGTTGTCACAACAGATGCCTCCAACACGGGCTGGGGTGCGACATGCAACGGGCAGGCAGCTTCACGGTCCTGGACAGGACCTCGACTGCTTTGGCACATCAACTGTCTGGAGTTGCTGGCAGTGCATCTAGCTTTACGACGGTTTCGGCCGCTGTTGCTAGACAAGCACGTGTTGGTCCCCACGGACAACACTGCGGCTGTTTCGTACATCAACCGACAGGGCAGTCTACGATCACTACGATCACGTCGCATGTCTCAACTCGCCCGCCATCTCCTCCTCTGGAGTCAGACGCGGCTCAAGTCGCTGCGCGCTATCCACATCCCAGGGGAGCTCAATCGTGCAGCCGATGCGCTCTCACGACAGCTCACTTTCCCCGGGGAATGGCGACTCCATCCCCAGACGGTCCAGCTGATCTGGAGTCGATTCGGGGAAGCCCAGGTAGACCTGTTTGCTTCCCACGAGTCCTCCCACTGCCAGCTGTACTATTCCCTGTCCCAGGCCCCCCTGGGCACGGATGCACTGGCACACAGCTGGCCTCGGGCTCTACGCAAGTATGCGTTTCCCCCAGTGAGCCTGCTCGCACAGACACTGTGCAAGGTCAGGGAGGACGAGGAACAGGTCCTGTTGGTTGCGCCTTACTGGCCCACCCGGACCTGGTTTTTGGAACTCATGCTCCTCGTGACAGCCCCTCCCTGGCGCATCCCCCTGAGGAGGGACCTCCTCTCTCAGGGGCTGGGCACCATTTGGCACCCGCGTCCAGATCTCTGGAACCTCCACGTGTGGCTTCTGGACGGGACGCGGCAGACCTAAGTGATCTGCCACCAGCGGTGGTGGACACTATCACTCAGGCTAGAGCCCCCTCTACTAGGCAGGCCTATGCTCTGAAGTGGAGTCTGTTCAAGAATTGGTGTTATTCTCACCGAGAGGACCCCCGGAGATGCTCGGTCAGAGTCGTGCTTTCTTTCCTGCAAGAAAGGTTGGAGCGTAGGCTGTCACCCTCCACCTTGAAAGTGTATGTGGCTGCCATTGCAGCCCATCACGATGCAGTGGACGGCCGGTCCCTGGGGAGGCATGACCTGATCGTTAGGTTCCTGAGGGGTGCCAGAAGGTTAAATCCTTCTAGGACACCCCTGATTCCCTCCTGGGACCTCTCTATTGTTCTGGCTGGACTTCAGAGGGGTCCCTTTGAGCCGCTAGACTCAGTCGAGCTTAAGTTCCTGTCTCTCAAGACAGCACTCCTGGTCGCGCTCACTTCCATCAAGAGGGTCGGGGACCTCCAAGCATTTTCGGTAAGTGAAGAGTGCCTTGTGTTCGGGCCGGCCTACTCTCACGTTGTCCTGAGACCCCGGCCTGGATACGTGCCCAAGGTTCCCACCACTCCCTTCCGAGACCAGGTGGTGAACCTGCAAGCGCTGCCCCTGGAGGAGGCAGATCCAGCCTTGGCGTTGCTGTGTCCCGTAAGAGCGCTTCGCATATACGTGGACCGCACCCAGAGCTTCAGAAGCTCTGAGCAGCTCCTGGTCTGCTTTGGAGGTCAGCAGAAGGGGAAGGCTGTCTCCAAACAGAGGTTGGCCCACTGGATAGTGGATGCCATCGCCTTGGCGTACCATTGGCAGACATCTGTCGAGCTGCGGGCTGGGCGACACCTAACACCTTTGCGAGGTTTTACAACCTTCGTGTAGAGCCAGTTTCTTCCCGTGTGTTGGGTAACAGGTAATTGGCGGGAAGGACTGGCTCGGTGTCATGCTTGCTGCGCCATTCCCCCTAACACGGGGATGCGAGCGCCTTTCTTCTCCCAGGAGAGTTCCCCGGTTGGCGTGCCCTGGTCGAGCATCCTCCAGCACCCTCGGCGGTCAGACTTGGCGGAGCAGTCTGGCGCCAGGCCCAGTACTGGTGTTAGCATGCCCGGAGTTCCGGTCAGCCCCTGTACTGGGCTAGGTGTCCATATGGCTTGATTCCCTACGGGTAATCCCATATGTGTATTCTTCCACGGTAAGGTTTCCCTCTTGGTAAACCCGTGTCTTCCCTTGACAGACCCGCTCTGTCAGTCTCTTCTGGCAGCTGTTCCATCCCTACTCCAAGGTAGGACCTGCCTCAGAGACCCATTCCATATGTAGTACTGCCCCCTGGGCCAGTCCATATCAGTATCTCCACATGTCACCTCCCTACGGGCAGGATGGGGTCTCCGTAGCGACCTTTTTCCTAAGGCTCGCTTCCCCATTGTCTTCCCAAGCTGTAAGAACAAATAGGGAAGATTTGAAGCAATCTTTCTCTGAAGGTTGAAATCCCTTCCAAAAACTTTTTGTGGGCGGAACAGCAGCATGGCCTTCTCCAGCAGCGATGTACTCACCCTTTTGGTCCCCTTCGGTACCAAGGTCAGTGAATTTGCGCTGGGGCTTTGGGAAGGTCACGACCTTAAGCGTAGCTTTTGTGACACGCTGCGGCTTGTCGACAATTGCAGCGCCACAGGGTTGTGACGGTGTTCAGGTTGTGGCGTTTTGCATAGGACACCATATGTCGTTCGACATAACTCGTAGTGACCGACAGATAGGGAACGTCTCGGTTACGTACGTAACCCTCGTTCCCTGATGGAGGGAACGGAGACGTTATGTCCCCATGCCACAACCTTGAACCATTCGCTGTTGCCGGGACACGTTCTCGGCTCCTCAGCGTAAAACCTGAATGAGTGGATGCACCTGTCGCCTATTTATACCCGTAGGCATGGGGAGTGGCTCAGGTATGTAAAATCCACTAGCCAATTTCATTGGCGTTTTCTCTTAAATTCAGAGATGATTGGCCTCCCAAGTGAGACCCCATATGTCATTCGACATAACGTCTCCGTTCCCCTCCATCAGGGAACGAGGGTTACGTACGTAACCGAGACGTTCTTACTAGAACCAGGAAGTATGATCATATTAGCCCGGTCCTGTCAACACTGCACTGGCTCCCTATCAAACACTGTATAGATTTTAAAATCTTGCTTATTACTTATAAAGCCCTGAATGGTTTAGCACCTCAGTATTTGAACGAGCTCTTGTTACATTATAGTCCTCCACGTCCGCTCCGTTCTCAAAACTCTGGCAATTTGATAATACCTAGAATATCAAAGTCAACTGCGGGCGGCAGATCCTTGTCCTATTTAGCGCCCAAACTCTGGAATAACCTACCTAACATTGTTCGGGAGGCAGACACACTCTTGCAGTTTAAATCTAGATTAAAGACCCATCTCTTTAACCTGGCTTACACATAACATACTAATACACTTCTAATATCCAAATCCGTTAAAGGATTTTTAGGCTGCATTAATTAGGTTAACCGGAACTGGGAACACTTCCCATAACACCCGATGTACTTGCTACATCGTTAGAAGAATGGCATCTACGCTCATATTAGTCTGTTTCTCTCTTATTCCGAGGTCACCGTGGCCACCAGATCCAGTCTGTATCCAAGTCAGATGGTCACTGCAGTCACCCGGATCCAGTATGTATCCAGCCCAGATGGTGGATTAGCACCTAGAAAGGACCTCTACAGCCCTGAAAGACAGCGGAGACCAGGACTAGAGCCCCAGAGACAGATCCCCTGTAAAGACCTTGTCTCAGACGACCACCGGGACAAGACCACAGGAAACAGATGATTCTTCTGCACAAACTGACTTTGCTGCAGCCTGGAATTGAACTGCTGGTTTCATCTGGTCAGAGGAGAACTGGCCCCCCGACTGAGCCTGGTTTCTCCCAAGGTTTTTTTCTCCATTCTCTCACTGATGGAGTTTTGGTTCCTTGCCGCTGTCGCCTCTGGCTTGCTTAGTTGGGGACACTTCATTTACAGCGATATCGTTGACTTGATTGCAAATTATTGCACAGATACCATTTAAACTGAACTAAGCTGCATGATGACATCACTGAATTCAATGATGAACTGCTTTAACTGTCATTTTGCATTATTGACACACTGTTTTCCTAATTAATGTTGTTCAGTTGCTTTGACGCAATCTTTTTTGTTTAAAGCGCTATATAAATAAAGATGACTTGACTTGACTTGGCATGACACAACCAGCCATGTCAACGTGCCCAACCCGAATAGGGGGATTCAAGTACCGAAAGGTGCCACCCTCCACCTTGACGACCTGGCCTTATACCATCTTCCGAGTGAAGAGTACCAGACAGCACTGGAACTCCCATCCTTCAAGAATTACAACTTCACCTTAGATCCAGAACTGGAACTCTGGATTGAGGAAAGGGGGTCCCGACACATTGACATTGTTCCCGTCGACACAGACTGTAGCGTATGAGCAGTTCATTCATTCATTGGTTCTGAATTAATGAATCATGGCTCATTGAATCTAAAACAATGCACATTCCTTGGCTAAAACCCAAAGCTTTTAGCCCCTGAACTCATGCAGGTAAATCAAACTCTCTGCAAGCTGAATGACCGGCCTGGTGCCAGTATGGCTGGGTTTAAATTGCTGACCAGGCCATAAAACTTTATGACCCAACTGGGATAAACAGAAAAAGCCCAGCTCGCTAGGAATTCTTGTAAGGAAAAAGGAAAGTAAATGTATTCTAAATGTATTGACTGTATTTCCTTTTTGTGCTTAGATGTCTTCCATATCAAATTGGAGTATCTGCAATTTTATTGTGTGTTAATCAAACTTTAAATGTGTGTAATTCTCCATATGAATGTAACTTTATGTTTCTCCTACCTTTACCTGTCATTCTTGGTATCTGTTTAACCGTCTTGCTTTGACCGAACCACTCATACACAGGAAATTACAGTAAAATGTATTATTCTGGAATTACCATCTTGCTGGAATATAACTGCTGAATTCTGACAACACCATAATTCACTTGAGTGGGTGTCTCCCCAGAGACAAAGGAACTTTTTCCCGCTTCAGATCATGGACGTTCATTGGTTGTTTGCGTGAACCCAGTCGCTCCATAAAAGACTGACACAGAACATTCTCGTGGGACTTCGTCTCCGAGCACTTCGTCTGTTTCGATGGCTCCTTAGGGAGCTCTTTTTTTTCTTTTCTTTTCTTTTCTTTACTAAGTTTTATTCTCAAATTCGCCTCTCCCTACATGAGGGAGATGAACTCTGAATCATTTCTTTGGTAACTCCACGTTCGTTGAACCTTTGAAACTTCACGCGAGTCTGCTCGCCCCAGAAGACACAAGAGAACACGCCCAGCTCCAAAAGAGCAACACACGCACGCTCGTCTTTAGCAGGCACAAAGAGACCCACGTGCAAGTATTATTTTCTATAGAGACTTAAACGCTGCTTAAGGTTGTCTATTCCCTTTTTCAAGGTGATCTGATTCCTTGTTGTCTTTCAAAAGGTTACTGTATGTGATTTTGCCATACTGGGCGATCATTCTGTGATCTCGCCTATTTCACTCTAACCTTCTCTCGCTCACCCTTTCACTTTCTCTCTCTCACTCTCATCGGTTATCCATTTTTGTCTTGTATTTGTTTTTACTGTTTGTATTGTTATACGCATATTTACTCTGTGTGAATCTTAATTTGATGTATTATTAGTTCAATTATTAAAATCCAATATATATTCATGATTGCTTCTGTCTAAAGTGCTCACAACACGTAGTCAATGAAATGTTTGATCTTAGCTACAAAGCTTATTTCTTACTTTTCAGTAACCTAAATTTTAAAAGCACAGGAGAATGGTTTCATGGCCAGAAACTATTTTTCCTGGAATTATAAGAAGTGATAACTTTATTGAAAGTTGATAAGTTAATCTTACGGCCGTTTGCTGGACAAACCACTGTACGATTTGCATTAATTCCCAGTAAAAGATATGACGTTAATTGATATGAAGAATGGAATATTGACATATTAATGAGTAAATTACAGTGCCTTGTAATGAGTTATTGATATATACAATTGACCTATTTTTCATCTTCAATAATTTTAATGTAACTGTCATATGAGATATATATATTAATCATATTCCTGATTAATTATTAAAATTCCTTATATATCATTTGCGCTAACGTTAATGTACTACCCAGTGCGGTTACATAAATTTAAAGTACATTAAAATAGAAAACCATTATTTTAAATTGTAATGATATTTCACAATATTAACCAGACCCCGCCCCCTTCAATGAATAAATAAAACAATACCTTATATAAATATGATCCACCTATTTTTTGTCGCATCCTCGTTATAGTTGAGAAAACCTATTTCTAAGATAAGCTTATTTTACGATGATCAGTGAATTATGTGTACCAAACAAGCAAAGAATAATTAAATATACAGGGGTGTGCAAAACAGACAAAAATGTTATCTCAATATTTTCTGGGATTTTATCCCTAACGATAATCAGACAATGAGTGTGTTGCGCTGCAGGACTGCCGTGGACAGCTGACTCCTAAAGTTTTTGCTATTCTTCATATTCTGTCTGGTGGTCCATTCACAGCAGGGATAGAAATTAATCTTTTCCAACAAAAGTTCTTTTTACCCTTATGGGCATTTTTACCTTTATAAAGCCTTTTTCCTAGAAGTGTGCATTATCTTTTGGATCAAATTCTTGCATTTAATCATCGAATTAGAATAATAAGACATGTGGGTGGTTACCAAACCAATAAAATCATTATAAACAAAATTCATCTTTGCAATGCAGAGGAAATACAGAAGTTGCATTTACACACTGTTTAATGCAGGACATGAATGCTTTAACCTGCAGTTACAAATGCAGAGATAATGTTTTGATATTTTAATCCTAAAATGTTGAATAGCCTACTGATATTTGAAATTATTAAAATAAAATAAAATAAAAAAGGTACTTTAAATGTGAAATTAACACTGATAAGTGATTCATTGTGACTGAACGAATCATTTAAATGGTTGATTAATTCAGGAACAAAACACCTGTTACGGGGTGAACGAGACGCAAGACATGCGGATCCATATGCAAGGCTTTATTTCCAAGATGAGGTCATATAAAAGGCATAGGTCAAACAATGGCAAACAGGTACAACACAGGCAAGACAAAGAGTAATCCTAGGAAAAGCGTGGGTCTTTGATCGGTGAAAAGAATCCAGAGGGCTATGACAAGAGGGGAAATCCAATAACGCAAGCAATAGTCCAGACGAGGTGCAAACACAGTCCGAAACAGAAGGCAAAGGGTTAATCCAAGATACACAGGCAAGAATCAGGACACGAGAAAACAGACAAGGCAAGACTAAACTAAGACCAGTAAACTTAAAGCAGGCTCCGTAAAGTAACAGACTAACGATATATGCAAACAATACTTGGCGTGAGAAAGGCTTATGTAGCATGTCTGATTGGATTCAGCTGTGTGTGTGTAATCAGTGCAATGGATGATGGGAACTGTAGTCCGGGGTGAATTGCAACAGTTAGTGTGGTGCAAGAGTCCATATGATGGATGAGTGACCTCTGGTGGCGATAGGACGGAAGTCCATGGACGGGATTCATAACAACACTGTTATGTTGCTCAGACATGCAAAAACAGTGATGTGGCTCTGTTTGGAAAGAGCTATTATTTATTGGCGAAATAGATTACAAATAGGCAATATGGGGTCTAAAACGTAAGTCTGTTAATATGATCTTCTTGTTTATTTAACTGTTGTATAAAATAAATATCATTTGTGATTTCTGCAAAAAAAAAAAAAAGACACTTTGATGCTTATGGGAGATCATCTTCTTTAAGTGTGATTTAAATTATTTATTTTTTGGGGTGGGGGGTGTCAAATGTTTTATTTTTGGGCAAATATCATATTTATACATGCAAAGGGTAAAAAAAATAAATAAAAAGTAAACCGTCCTTTATTTCAGAGCTTTAAGTACTTTAAGAAACTAAATAGAAAGTCTGAAACTCTTTGCCACTATATCTCAAAATATTTATTATTTTAAGGTATTTTTAGTTTATGTCTTTTTGTACAATGGCAAACAGAAATTTTAATATCATTTGTAAACATTAGTATTTACCATTTTGAATAAAAAGCTATACATAAGAAATAATAAATAAATAAGGTAATAAATTAAATGTAATAAAAAAGCACTAAATAGCTAATCAAACATAATTGAGGATAAGTGAAAACAATAATAGAGAATGAATAGGAATAATAAAGCATGAATAAGTGTATGGAAAGTGCTGGAAACCCTTGCAGCAGACGCAGACGTCACGTTCATTGAGACGATGCTACAACGTCACATTTAAGAGCCCATCCGAACGCCAAATGAGGATTTTTTCAGTCCCATGTGTTGATTTTTTTCTGCATCGCTCCATGATAAAGCAGGATCATGTGGCCAGAGCAGCTGCTGTTTGTTTCCGAAATCTTTGGTCTGATTGCAATTCGATGGGATTCAATTCCTAGAGTCGTTCACTGTTTTCGATTCTTTTTCGATTCCTGTTTTTTTAGACTGGAGGAACCTAATTTTGCCATGACTGCAGGATAAAGGTCATAGAAAGTAGCCTTCTCATAATATGAAGCTTTATTTGTAAAAATTGTGATACATTTCTATACCGCTGAATGATTTTAAATTGTAATTTTGTCTGCATTGCCCATGATAGACATAGCCCACAGCTCAGCAGTGGACATATGTTTATTGCATGAATAAAATAAGACATGAAGTGTCTAAACTACATGTGCACTGTTCAGCTGAATGATGTTTATTTTAACAGTATGCTTTGCACAAAATTAGCAAACTATACACTGAAAAAAAAAAAAACAACCAGAAAATTACCAACAACACTGATATAAGAGCTTGTGGTTTATCTGTCAATCAGATGATGCTCTCTCGGCCTCTGATCTGTGCTCTCAGCGTTTTTTTCTACTTCTCTTTTTGGCAGAATTATCATTGGCTGATAGAAAGGTAAAAATAGCATTTCATTTAAGATGGAAATAAGATGAAGACTATCCATGTGCAACGCTCAAAACGTGGACAAGCCTTTCTATCCTAAAATAACCTCTGAACCATTTTTTTTTTTTTTTACTGGTTCATTAAAACGATCTATCCGAAATTCCCTTTTTGTGGAAACGAATCAGACTTCTATTAGTGAGCAAAAGGTGAATTACTGCAAGTCGGGATAAATAACTGTTATGGGTGATTCTCAAACTGAAGACTACAGCCTTATACTCAGACGAGCTCAGTACTGACTCATTTTCATTCAGTTTATTTTCATGAATTGACATTCAGCGATGTTTGATGACTTGGCAGCCGAGATATGCAGCTTTCGTAGGATTCAGCCTTCCGTTTGAGAGGCACCCATAGATATGTTTGTTGAACTGAAAATGGCTCTGAATGAGTAGTCAATTCCCCTTGATGGGATCAATTCCAAACTTCGGAATCAACTTTCAAATCCCAATGCCTCGGAATCGATACTTTTTTGAATCGATTCCCAGCCCTAGCTGTTGCACAAAAAGGCGAGAGTGGTGGCGCTGTTTCAAAAAACAGTGTCAATGTAAACAAACTCCTAAGAAGAGTATCCTACAAGAGAGAAGAGTGGATGCTGAGCTCTTGTTATCTTTGATATCTGAGAACAGATTTATTCTCACGTGTTCTTAATATAATTTATATTAATTCTCTGGAGAGCACAGTCCGCTTTAATTCATGTGCACAAGTGTACATATTTTCAAAAGTTTCTTGAATAACAGATATACAGTGTGACCGTACTGAACACCACTGTATGTGTGTTTATGTGTGTGTGACAAGGACAATGCCAATGTGCTGCTTTAATTTATGTGCGCGCACACACACACACACACTACTCGCACAGATTTCTGAGATGGCGCTGTGCCAAAAGTAACATTCAGAAGCTCATAAACTTAATGTCAGCGCTGCCACGCACTTTTATTAATCTATACTGAATTGCTACAGTATATTTCTCAGCAATGAGGGGGGTGAAATCGCTGTTTTTAAGTAACTTAACTCAGCTTCATTGTTTGCAGAGAGAGACAGACATCTCTCTCTCTCTCTCTCTCTCAAAATGGCCATATTTGAGAAAAAAAAAATTTGAGTAGTTTGCATCACTGGATATAGCTGTCGGTCATTTAACATTTCTATCGTAAACGTATCGTTAAAAGTTGACTAATATTGAATGGTTTGCAGCTTCATCTTTTGGCTGTGTCTTCATGCCCCTTTTATCTGCCCAGGGAATTTCCACAGCTTTTTTTATACCAGTTTATATTCATCCAAAAGCGAATGCAACTACAGCTACAGAACATACCAAGAACATTTTAGAGAGACTGGAACTAATTTCTCCGGATTCTCCAAAATTTATTCTGGGTGATTTTAAATCACTGCTCGGCAGATTTTTTTCATTTATTTAAAAGGCTTCCATCAGTATGTCACATGCACTACATCTTTCGTAGTCCAGCATCTCTCCCCAGTGAGCATCTGCCATCAGTTTAGCTGCACCCTACACTTGGGTAAAAATGTAAAGAAATTAGAGGTTGATAGATTAGCCTCCTTTGGACTCATGGCAGGTCAATTGAGGTAAAACAACAAAGTGTGATAACAAAGGTGCTTAACGTTTGTGTTATTAGTTGAGCCTCTGTTAGATTTTAAAATGGTGGTGGGGACAACAGTGGACAGGTGATAGTAATAATTCAGAGAAAGATAGTCCACAGCAGAGTACATGGATACATGCATGACAAGCACACAGACCTAGCAAAACCATGACCCTCTCTCATCCACAGCTGAGTGATTTCATCTTGATTTTGCCTAACCATGTACCTAGTAATGATTATTAATATAGAAGCTGTTCAAATAATGAATATGCTGCTGTGTGTAAAGTATTGTTCATTAGTCACACCTGTTAAATTACAGTCTCAAACATAATTCTAAATGTTGATTGTTTGAACATAACAAATGTTTTGAGGAAATTTTTTAAAAGAAAGAAAGTTTTCATAAAATGTGCACGACACTTACTTGAAAAGAGTGTCTCTGAGCTGACAGTCTCACTGGCTTCACTCACTCCCACTTTACCCACTATCCTGTAGCGAATCAGGTACTGCTTTCCAGATACCAATTCAGTCAGCGTGAAGTCTTCATCAGCCGTGTCTATGACAAGCCACTGTTCCTCAGCTCCAGAATCTGCTTTCACCTGCTTGTACTCCACTCTGTACTTCACTGTTTCTCCAGTTGGGGACTTCTGCAGTTTCAGGGACACAGTTTGCGCCAGGACTTTCTTCACTACCGGTGGGGGTGGCTTGGACACGGGCTGGAACTTTGTGTCTGTCACTTTCCCATTTTCATACAAATAGATGGAAGAGCATGGAATGGAGGGATTGGAGATGGCAGAAATTATGAATCGGATACTCTTCTCATTTTTATTGGCCTCTGAAAATCTTTTGAAGAGACATAAATTCTCTCTCATCTTTGCAATGACATCAGGATCTTTGAACCACTTTCTGTCTGATGTCACAGAAACCAGGGTTTTGTTTCCATCTAGCTCTTTAAACTTGTCAGATTTTAGAAACTCTGTCAGGGTTGAAAGATATGGGTCTTTATATTTTAGAGATGTGAAGGTAAGGCACAATACTACATCAATATCAGGATCAAGAAGGATGGCGTTGAGCCCATCTGAATCTTCAATGTTGATCTCATTCAGTGTCTTGATGTGATTTTTCAGTAAGTTAAGTTCAGACTTTGCATCATCTAACCACTGGTTAAGTGACCCAGCATTAAAAGGGGAGCTGCTGTGTATCTTCAGGATGTCTTCCAGGGATTGTTCCTCCATACCTCGTCCTCGAATGGCAGGCAAGACCCCGGCCAGTGCTTTCTGGAGCACCAATGTGTAAATGCTAAATGAATCCCAAAATGAGCGCAGCCTTTCTTTGATGTCACTGAAAACATTTACCTCTGTTCTTCTGGACAGGTCATTGCATGTCCTCTTTACCTCCTCCAGCCCCTCCATCATATCTTCAGTGATGGAAATCAAACGTGTGCTGATTTCTCTCTCCAACTGAGCTGCTTTTGTATCCAGTAAACATAGAGGATAGAGCCAGACTTTTATTGGCACTGCATTCTCTGGATTTCTCTTCAGCAGAGTGGGGAGCTTCTTGTACACTTCTAGGGCCTCCATGTACGTGGTGGGATTCTGCTCAAGATGGACATCACCATGAAAGGTGCAGGTGATATTCTCAGCCTTTTTATTATCCTCATCTGTCATTTTTATAGCTCCTTTTCCCTCAATGGAAAATTCAGGGATCTTCTTGACCATGACATTAAGTTCTCCCTCAATGTCCTGCTTGTTTTCATCTTCTGCAAATGAGCGATCAAACACCATGAAGGCCTGAGCTCCGTACAGCACAGCCGTGACCACATGAATTGCAGTTTTCTGCTCAAACACCTGAGGGTAGGTGATCTGGCCCAGCTGAGTCATAGTGAGTTGATCAAATCTTGAGGTTTCACTGTAATGCATTGTTACTCTGGACTGTTGGTTGGAGGATTTGGTGTCATGCAGAAACTTGGCAGATCCTCCCACCTCCACCAGCCCCCCCAAAAAACTGGCCTTCAGTGAAGCACTTACATTCAGGAGACTGGACTTACTAGAGATGGAGTCAGAGCTACTGATCTTCAAATCTTCCCTCAGTGATTTCTTATCCCACAGAGTAACACCTGAAATGAGAAATGGTTTTAACAGCTATATATGAGGATACAATGTACAGCTGAACTAAAAATGCAATTGAACTAATTAAACTATTAAACTAATGTAATATTTGTGTGCTTAACTTTATTGTGTCTCAAATTTACTACATAAGTATGTTTTGGTCTAACACTTCATAATAACTTTTATTAATAAGTCATCAACAACCAATACATAGGGTAAACATAACTATTAATCTCACGTACACTTTCTGCACATTTCCATATTTGAACTCAGATTATAAAAAGAAAAAATGATGTATTATCCTACTTTATGTCTTAACCAATTGATGTGTTTGTTCCTACATATCTCCTGTAATTTCAGTTCAATCAGATAATTGCACACTGTGTGGTGGACATTTTGAAAGCTGTCTGAAAACTTTCACCAAAAAAATGTGCATAATATATAAATTTTTAGAGGTTTAAGCCTTTATTCTGGGCAAGTTTCACTACTTTCTGTAAAATTAAGACTGTTTAGACTTTTGTATATTATAACTTGGAACTTGAATGTGGGAAATAATAACGGTTAGATCCAAAAGATAGTTTTAGCAAAATAGCACAGATTCTGCAGAACAAAGTTCGCTGATTAGCTGTATAAGATTGTGTGCTACACTAATATATGACTTCACAGGAATTACTGACATGTGTTTTTAAATTCATAATAATATAAATTGACAGTTCATTGCTGGTCTGTGGTTTTACACTGCTGTAATTTTTAAAGATTTCATGTTATTTTAAAGGTGCTGTATGTAGGATTGACACTGAGTGGTTGAACTAGGTATTGCAGTCCAAATTCAAATTTTTTTAATTTTCAAAAGTTTCTTGAATAACAGATATACAGTGTGACCGTACTGAACACCACTGTATGTGTGTTTATGTGTGTGTGACAAGGACAATGCCAATGTGCTGCTTTAATTTATGTGTGCGTGCACACACACACACACACACACACACACACCACTCGCACAGATTTCTGAGATGGCACTGTGCCAAAAGTAACATTAAGAAGCTCATAAACTTATTGTCAGCGCTGCCACACACTTTTACTAATCTATACTGAATTGCTACAGTATATTTCTCAGCAACGAGGGAGGTGAAATCGCTGTTTTTAAGTAACTTAACTCAGCTTCATTGTTTGTAGAGAGAGACAGACATCTCTCTCTCTCTCTCAAAATGGCCATATTTGAAAAAAAAAATTGACTAGTTTGCATCACTGGATATAGCTGTCGGTCATTTAACATTTCTATTGTAAACGTATTGTTAAAAGTTGACTAATATTGAATGGTTTGCAGCTTCATCTTCCCTCGCTCTCTTTAACGTTAAACTGACACTTCATGCTCGGCTTCTGTGCAGAGTATGTTAGCGGAGTGGAGCGGCAACAATTTCCCCTCCGCGCTCTGAGCATTTAATAATCACTTCTCTCCAGCTCTACTCCGGATTCACAATTTCCTGCTCCCGCTCCACTCCGTGCTCACTGATACCAGAAACACCGCTCCGCCTTCGCTCCGTGGCTAAATTATTTCAGTATGTTTGAAATGTTATGTTCATAACATAGCCTATATTAAAAAAAAAAAATAATAATTAATAAAATAACAGGAGAGCTGGCTTAGGCTAATGTGTGCAAACTTTTTTCCGACCACATGCCAAACTAATAACATGGTTGTCAGCATTAAGGTATAATTGCTGCTTTCTGCTGTGGAAATTTTGTTTGTGATGAAAATAATAGTACATTTTCGTCAGTTACTTTATCTACAGATCGATGCATTTCTTACAGATTTCTGCTAATTCAAAATTAGATACAGATGAAGTAGCACTGTAAGATTACATTTGTTTGAATGCATTATTGCAAAAGCGATTGCGTGTGAATGTGCTGTACCTGTTTAAATCATGCTTTAACCTGAAAATATTCAGTAAAAGGAACAGACAAACTCCTTGAGAACTAGCCTATAACTTCCCGCTCGGTTATTGCCGTCACTGTAATCTTCTGATTTGAGAGATCCATCTGTATCAAGCTATAGCCAACTTTTAAAAAATCCACTCCTAGCTCCAGTCAAAATCTCTCCGCTCTGCTCACATGCTCTGCTTCTGTGAACAGTAAACCCCGCCTACTTTGATTTGATTGGCCATCTCAGTCATTTTGACATTAAAGAGTGCTCAGGCTTTGCTCTGAAGTGCCTATAGTATGTGCAGCAGTGACGCGTGCATCCGTGGACTAGCGCAAGTTAATTCTCACACTTTAATAGTGTTTATAGCTCCTAACAGGCTGACTATGAAAAGTTATTACCTCAGAATGCACGTCAGTATGCAGTTTTCCCTATTGCTCGCGTGCCAGCGATTATCCCTCTGCGTGCCACTGTCAACACGCGAGCCGTAGGTTGCTGACCCCTGGCTTAAAGGGTACACTACTATGAAAATCACAATTTCAGTGTGACATCAATAAGAAAAAAAGTATAATTTCATAGATATTGTTAATAGTTGTTCATATTTTAATATGTATAAATTTAATACATGACCTAGATGATTTATTTTGCAAAATACTGTCATTTTAATAATAGTACATGAAATTTATAAAAAAATTGTTGCTGCTCCAATTAAGCTCAGTGTGCTCTCTTTAAGCTCTTCCACACTGAACGTCTATATCTGGGGTGGTGAACGTCGGTCCTCACCAGCCCTGGTCTATATAAATACTTCATAAACAGACTTTACATTTAAACCGATGGTTGTCACTTTAAGTTAATCTTTATAAAATGGTTAATAACTTATTTTCACAGCTTTAAGATGACAAAATCTAGACATAATTATGGTTTATGCACAAAGATGAAAGAGATATGTCGTCCGTACAAAGAAGGAGCCATCAGAAACCTGTACTATCTGTCAAGCTACTAAAGACGGGAATAAACAACATGACTTTTAACATTTGAACAGATTTTTTAAACACTAGGCTGCATACACTTACCGACTTTGTTTGTAAATAGTCACAAAGGAACACTGGGCATCGTACACTACACGACTGAGGATCACACACTACCAGACTTTAAATTCCTTCCGATCACAACAAACTCACACAGAAATGTGTGCACTGTTGCTAGGAGATGCTTGACAAATGAAAACAATGTGTTCTAAAATCGGCTGAAAATATCAAACATGTTTGATCTCCGACAACTAGATGGAATCAAAGTCTGAGGCTAAATGTTGCAGTGCGCTTAAATGACACTTATATGACTGATCAAACTGAGTGCCTTGTTGCTTGATTTTAGTTTTTTTTTTTTTTTTTTTTTTTTGTGATTGACTTTGTACCATCAAATAATTTATATATATATTTTTTTAATTATCCTTTAAAATAAACAAGAATTTTTTATAAAATATGATGTGAGCTTAATGGGAACAGAGGTGTGCTTAAAAGGTACAAACATGTACCCATTAAGCACAGCCAGACTTTTTGCATTTAATGATGTATATCTTAATCAAAATGCTTTTGTCATTTAAAATCAAATGTTATATTTTTGTGATATACCGATATATACCGTTATTGACGATAATGATATTCAAAGCAACAATTATCGATATCGTGTTAATTTAGTGTGTGACTGTCACAGAGACGAACCCCGTGATTCCCTCTGCTGGCCAGCAGAGGGTACCCTCACCTGAATACTGACACACACGCATCCACTCATTCATCTACACTGACTACACTACATTTCCCACAAGCCCCGTCCTTGGACTCTGATCACCGTCACAGGTGCTCATCATCAGGACTTGTATATAAGCTGGACTATCACTACAGCTCAACGCGAAGTCTTGATTTGCGGTGTTTGTCATTTCTGAGCGTTATTACCCGTTTTTGATTTCCTGTTGCCGATCCTGTTTGATATCCTTTCCGTACCTTTGCTGCCTACCTACCGACCCTTGCTTGTTACTGGATTTTGATTCTCTGTTCTTCCTACGTTGTTGATATTGCTGGTATTGGACATTGCCTGTACGACTACAAGTCTCTGCAATAAAGCCTGCATATGGATCCCATGTCGAGTTCTGGCTCATTACAGTGACGATATACCGCAATATTTAAAATTAACAGTTCTCTTATGATAACACCACATGTAAATACTCCAGCGCCAGTACCTGGTTTAGCTCCCAGGAGGCAGTATTGTGCTTTAACACTGACACCTGTCACACAAGAAGAAGACGCAGCACTCGCAGCTACTCCCAGGAGAGCCATGTTTGTCAGAGTAAGTTGCCATTATTTTACTAGTCATAGAATGGGAAACGTTATATTAACCTGTTAACAGTGGATCTTGTGGACTAAAAATGTCTCAGTGTAGATTTTGGTGAGCTTAAAGGGATAGTTCACCCAAAAATGAAAATCTGATGTTTACCTGCTTACCCCCAGGGGATCCAAGATGTATGAGACTTTTTTTCTTCAGTAGAACACAAACCAAGATTTTTAACTCAAACAGTTGCAGTCTATCACTCTTTTAATGTAAGTGGATGGGAATCACGGCTAAAACATACAAAAAAAAAAAAAAAAACATAAACAAATCCAAATTAAACCCTGCGGCTCGTGACGACGATTCATTGATGTGTAAAGACACAAAACGATCGGTCTGTGGAAGAAACTGAACAGTATTTATATAGTTTTTTTTTTTTTTTTTACCTCTGATTCACACAATGTCTGAATTGTTAGAACTCTCCTGAGCGTTCTCAGCAGCAGGTGCGTAAGGCATCTTCTTCTTCTTGCTTTATGGTGGATCGCAGACTTATTAATGCATTACCTGTCACCTATCTCTCAAATGGACCATTGACACTCTATCTACAATATCAATCAGGATTGTCAGTGGTCCACTTGAGAGATAGTTCTAACAGTTCGGACACTGCGTGAACAACAGCAACAGTATCTTACGTAGTATCTGCTGGCTTAGAGGGTTATTTATTTCATTGATTTGTGACAGTTCTTGTTTTTATTTCTTTCTTATTGCTCACTATTGATTTTACATATAGAGCTCTTTTGATAGAAAGGGACTACACGCTTGTGGTTTGATAGAAACTTTATTGAAAAGACTACCACTGTAACACTAAATAATTAAGTAAATTAAAATTTGGGTTAACTTTTTGTCTTTGTGGTAAGTTGTATTTAATTTTTCCTGATATTTTGTGATAAAGGTGTGGCATAGATAGGCAAGGATTTAAACAATTAAAGGTCACATATTGTACACCTTTCTGTAGTTTTATTTTAGGTTTTGATGTACTTAGGAATATATATTTGCGGTATAAGTACCAAAAACCCTCTCAATATATTTTTACAGCTCCTTTCTCAGGAGCTCTGCTAAGAACAGGTCGATTTTGGCATGTCTATTTAATATTCATGAGCTGTAATATTCTCTTCTGATTGGTCAGTTGTTTTCTGAGTGACGCATGACCAAGCCAACCACAGGTAACTAGGGTCAGCCGACGTAACAGCGTTAGCTGGAGGCAGCAAAACAAAGGGAAACTGGAGGCGGCCCATTCAAACAAGCGCAGACTCGGCTACATGAGCTTAAAATATCATCTTGTTGTGATGTTGGGTGCCAGAATCAGCATAATACAGCCTGAAATTAGACATTTGATTGCATATCTGCTGCCACTGCCAGGTAAAAAAAAAATTAAAATAAAACATAAAAAAAAAAACAACAGCTGTGGTTAAACACGATAAAATAAGTGAACTGGACAGAAACAAACTTCAAAAATGCTTGCGTTTGCAGCGCACACTTCTTATCAGAAAATGTTCAGTAAAGTATTGTCTTTTGTTGTTATGGACGTGTCTACAGATTTCTTGCCATATGTTTCTTGCATCTCACGATAATGTCGTGTATGAAATAATGTCTGTGTGCATGTGTGTAAAACAACAAACTGACGATTTATATATAATCATTTGTAATTGTATATACATTGTGATTAATTGTGGCTGGAACAATAATGTAGATGTACAAATAGTTGCCTGCTGAAATTAAAATGTATATACATCTACAACATGATGTGCTAGATAGACACGGTGAGTTTGTCTTTACTATACACTTTAGATGTGATCCACCTTACAATAAAAATCCTGTCAGATCGTCCATCCTTAGAGTGAGAGTGTAATTTTACAGGTCGGACGATCTGGTTTTGTGGTTAAAGTTAACCCAGCAGGCACTGGACGTCAATATAACGTCATACTGACATTGGATCCCAACGTTGGACAGACGTTGTAATTTGGTTGAAAATGAAAATCGGGTTGACGACAGAACCCAACATCAGACTGACGTCAATCTCCGACGTTGGTAAGACGTTGCATTTTGGTTGAAAATGAAAATCTGGTTGACGTCAGAACCCAACGTCAGACTGACGTCAATCTCCGACGTTGGTAAGACGTTGCATTTTGGATGAAAATGAAAATCTGGTTGACGTCAGAACCCAACGTCAGACTGACGTCAATCTCCGACGTTGGTAAGACGTTGCATTTTGGATGAAAATGAAAATCTGGTTGACGTCAGAACCCAACGTCAGACTGACGTCAATCTCCGACGTTGGTAAGACGTTGCATTTTGGATGAAAATGAAAATCTGGTTGACGTCAGAACCCAACGTCAGACTGACGTCAATCTCCGACGTTGGTAAGACGTTGCATTTTGGATGAAAATGAAAATCTGGTTGACGTCAGAACCCAACGTCAGACTGACGTCAATCTCCGACGTTGGTAAGACGTTGCATTTTGGATGAAAATGAAAATCTGGTTGACGTCAGAACCCAACGTCAGACTGACGTCAATCTCCGACGTTGGTAAGACGTTGCATTTTGGATGAAAATGAAAATCTGGTTGACGTCAGAACCCAACGTCAGACTGACGTCAATCTCCGACGTTGGTAAGACGTTGCATTTTGGATGAAAATGAAAATCTGGTTGACGTCAGAACCCAACGTCAGACTAACATCAATCTCCTTCATCTGACAGACATTGCATTTTGTTGGAAAATTAAATCAAAATCATTATCTGTCACAAACCAACAACTGTCAAAATTGTCAAACTGTCAAACTCAAACTTTAAAATAAGATATGGCTAGTATGGATTTTGTTGACATGACATCAAACCTTTAACAGAGACAGGAATTTTGTTGTAAAATAAAAATCAACATACAGAGAGAGAAAAGAAAAATAAAAACATACAGAGAAAGTGTAACATCAGATCAGATAGAGTTCAAGATTCAATGTGAGACAACACTAAATGATTAAATTTAAAGGGTTAGTTTACCCAAAACTGAAAATTATGTCATTAATGACTCACCCTCATGTTGTTCCAAACCCGTAAGACCTTCATTCATCTTCGGAACACAGTTTAAGATATTTTAGATTTAGTCCGAGAGCTTTCTGTCCCTCCATTGAAAATGTATGTACGGTATACTGTCCATGTCCAGAAAGGTAATAAAAACATCATCAAAGTAGTCCATGTGACATCAGAGGGTCAGTTAGAATTTGTTGAAGCATCGAAAATACATTTTGGTCCAAAAATAACAAAAATTACAACTTTATTCATTGTCTTCTCTTCCGGGTCTGTTCTGAGCGCGTTCACAACACTGCAGTGATGCTGCTGATGTGTTATTGGGCGCACCAGAAAACACATCCGCAGCATCATATGTCAGCAACTTTGATGATGTTTTTATTACCTTTCTAACCACGGACAGTATACCGTACATACACTTTCAATGGAGGAACAGAAAGCTCTCGGACTAAATCTAAAATATCTTAAACTCTGTTCCGAAGATGTACGGAGGTCTTACGGGTTTGGAACGACATGAGTCATTAATGACAATTTTCATTTTTGGGTGAACTAACCCTTTAAGACATTAGCAAAAAGAATAGTTTAACTTAATCTGAAAATGGAATCCACAAATGTTTTGTGGTTTTATCAGAAAAATGACTAAGAGATGAACTGGGTTATAACAAATATGATTTATTTATTCATTTGTTCTATCATTTACATTTAACATGGAACAGAACATTTTCAAAATAATTACATTTTAACATCAACCTTATTGGAACTGAATAGTTTTGAAAACATTAAGATACATTTTATTAACAGCTTTTTTTTCCTGCCACCTGCACCCACCCTGTCTGAATAAGACTCTGAGTATAAGAATGAGTAAAACTGTTTGTTGTTAGGACGACAAAAAGTTTTAAAGTTTAACTTTTAGTCTCGTCTAGAGCCCTGCATTTCACCCTGAATTTTTTACACCTTGGTCCGGGCTTCGGGCCAATTTTCACATCATAGTTCAGATGCGGGCCGGCCTCAGGCCTATTTAAGGCTTCTCCTTATTTTTATATTTTAGACATCCATCAATTAGTGATGAAAAAATTGCCGCACTGGGGGAAACAACACAAGACCGTGCTACCGTGACTGTCAATAGTGGCTCAACAGTGTTAAGTGTCCCGCAGCAGCGCAGTGTTCTGCTTTCAAATGCACGCAATAGGCTTAAGCTTGACACAAAGCATCGGCAAAAATTATTACCATAAATGAGTCATGGGGGAAACAGGAATGAGATATTGAATTATTTACTAATAAATAGTGTTTTCTGAGTTGCTGTCGCAAGGATTATGTTGCCAATCCTGACTCGCAACCTCTTCATTTTACGCGCCTTTAGAAAAAAGTTCATCTTTACGGATTATGATTATAATGAATGAGTTTTGGTTTCTGATTTGTTGTATTTCGTTTAGTAGTCATTTAAAGCTTTCTATAGATATATTTGTCACGTCTGTGAGCCATGTATTCACTGAGCTTTGGTTAATTTTTGTGAAGCGCTCCTGTTCAAGACGAGACGGTAGAAAGCGCATCATGACTAGAGTTTGTAGAAAAATGTAAGCAGTAGCCTACAGTATTACAGAACTGTTTTATGATAGAAATGTTCAGCCACCGACATAGACTATCTAGTGATGCAAACTACTCAACCTTTTATGAAATTCCGCCCTTTTGAATTGAAAATATGCGATAGGTTAATGATTCATGTAAAACATAAATAAATGTGACAATAGATGTTTGCGTTTTCGACTATTAAACATACGAATAAGAGTGAGAGTGCAATAGTGCAAATTGATTTTATATGAAAAGTTCAGCTGCAAAAACCTAGTGCCGTTTGAAATTTTCTTCTAAAAAATACAAATTTTATCAGGCTCCCATGTGTAGGTTCAGTAATTTCACTTTAATAGCAATGAACAGTTTCTTTTCTTTCCCATTAAAGTGAAATAACTGAACATAAACATAGGAGGATGAGAAAATAATTATTTTAGAAGAAAATGTTGGATCGCACTTATAGGCTTTTCCATCTGAACTCTTCATATATAACTGTCTACAAGCCTAGAACTAATTTAAGCATTCTTATTAACTTATTATTATTATTATTATGATTGTAGATCCTTATGAGCTAGTGCGTGGCCGTGATTTGTGCGCAAGCATGTCAGTAAGCAAGGCATCACAATCGGACAGATGCATGTTAAAGTTGAGTTTGTTACGGTTCCGGCTTCGCTACCGTTCGGACGTTCTAGCTTATTGTTCTCCGCTTTGGTTCTTATTTCTGTACTTTTCTCAGATTTTTCTAAGATTTTTTACTTCAGAAGATCAGCACAGTGCTCAAACAAAAGATTTTTGGCACAAACACTAAAACTAAAAACTTTGGGACTGGAATAGTACTACAAATGAAGACTTTGCCTCCCACTGCCAGCAGCTTACATTCCGGAGATGGGATAACAACTGCCTACATTCAAAGAGAAGAGAGAGAAAATGCCTCCTGTTGGATCCACTTGTTGCATGAACTGCTGCAAACTTCTACAAAGGATTGTGATTCTTGAAACAAAGTTACTTGCCGGACTTCCAAAACAGACGGAACATTCAGCAGACCATCGTCATGGACCCTCTCAGCATACAGCCGGTGAGTCCCATGAATCTTCTGAATCTCAACAGTTTATACCAAGTGTAGAGGAACAAGCCAAAACTGATCGCCACACTAATCGATGGCACAAACAGGGAGCGAGACCCAAAGGAACACGAGACATCAGATTGTCACGAGTTTCTCGTATTGCTGCTGTAGCATCCTCTACCCCAGATTCGACTATGACAAGGCTTGTGAATACCAGTATTCTACCACCCCCTATACATCTTGAGAACAGATTTGAAGCATTAATGAATGCGGGTGAGGAATCCCCAAATGTGATTAAACATCTATTGGATCAGCCAGCAGCTAACACCGCTACTAACAGGTGCTCAAGGTCGAGCAGACAACGACATTCAGCTCAGAGCGCAGTCGAGCCCAGGACTCTGATAGTGGGTGACTCTATTATCAGAAACATCAGTAGCAGGACTACAACAACATGCTGCCTTCCTCAAGCAATGGTCTCTGATGTGAACAAGGAACTTCAGAATATTCTGATGAAGCACAAGACTACAAATCCAATTATCATCCATGTGGGGAAGAATGATACTCTGAAAGAGCAGTCAGAACTCCTTAAGAAGGACTTTAGTGAACCTTTTTCAAACACTTTGAAGACTCAAAGTTCATCAGTGGACCACTCCCAACTGATAACACCATGCAGCCACAATAAGCACTGCTGATGGACACCATCCCGGCTGAGCCCTGCCCTCAGAGCTCCTCACAGGCAGACTGTGATGTATCAAAACAGCTACAAGACTCAGCACTCAAGGATGACTTTCTGGAAGACAGCCGGGGAAGCCAGGACAACATATCACAGTCACCGGAAACACCAGAGACACAGCCCCGCTCACCAGACACATTATCCCTCTCTCCAGCATCTCCACTTCTGTGCTTTTCACAGAAAATGGTAGAATTGGTGTATGCTGGGACTAAACTCTCACACTCATTCGTTGCAAGCCCGCAGATATCAACAAGAAAACAGCGGGCCCCCCAAACACCAAAGCCTGTGGGACCTGCTCCTGTGAGAGCTCTCCGACCGCTGCCACAATGCCAGGGCCCAAACCCTCCATCTGCTGTAGGTGAACCAAAAACAGCTGATAGCAGCTCTCAGTGATATGTGTCGGGTCCCCGCTATAATAGCAGCAACATTCACAAATGTTTAAAGAACAAGCGGGAACCCAGTGTGCCTGTAGCTTTCTCTATTTCAGTTTTATCACGTGATAGAAAGTTTAAGTCCATCTCAAGCCGAAGGGCAAACTCATCTAATCTGCAGCCTATTATGCATCAAACTAAAATTGATGTAATGACATAAAGCACTGCCATCAAGTTAGCATCTTTAAACATTCGCTCACTAAAAAATTAATCATTTTCTAATCAATGACTTTATAACCACAAACAATCTGCATTTTATGTTTCTAAATGAAACATGGCTAGAAGACAGCTGCAGTGCAACAGTCCTCAATGAAACAGCCCCTCCTAACTTTACTTTCATGAGTGTCTGCAGGACTGTTAGGAGAGGTGGAGGTGTAGCTGCTCTATTTAAAGATGTCTATCAATGCAAGCAAGTGTCATTTGGTCAGTACTTGTCTTTTGAATATCTAGGAATTGTGCTGAAAGGTGCTCCATGCATTCTGTTTATCATTATTTACAGGCCTCCAAAATACTCTCCAGCCTTTGTTGAAGAGGTCACAGAAATGTTATCAATGATTTCCTCAGAGTTTGACTGTTTTGCTATTGCAGGGGATTTTAATATTCACATAGATAATGCAGAAAACAAAACTACAAAAGAAATGATAACGGTTCTAAACACTTTTGACCTGATTCAGCATGTGCATGGACCCACACACAAGGGTGGACACACCCTAGATTTAATCATCAGTAGGGCTCTAAACATTTCATCCATTGTTATTAAGGACGTAGCACTATCTGATCACTTCTGTATTTTCTTTGATATATTGATCTCTGCTACCACTGAATCTAGATCTGTCTCTGTCAGAAGGAGATGCTTTCAAATGTAGCTGCACTTAATAGAGCGAGCCGTAGTTTGCTGACAAGCGGCGCAATATCGCGTTCATAATCGCAGATGAATCGCATGCGGTTATGAACGTGATATTGCGTCAGCGAACTACGGCTCTGGACATTAAGCGCTAATCACAGAACCAGCTTTACTGACGAGACGCGCATGACAATTACATGCGATTAATAGTGCAGACCTAACGAGAACACTAGTGTACTATTTATGGAGGCTATATCTTTAACACTAAGTATTTTTGCGGACTCTGTTGATATTCTCCTTGATTCCTTTAACTCAAAAGTTAAGAATGGTATTAATGATATTGCTCCAATAATAGTCAGTAAGAAAACAAACAGACAGAAATCAGTTTCCCAGAGTCAGATTCCCAGTGAAATGCTGTCAGACTGCAAATGCAATGAGTTTGCTTCCTTCTTTTCTGAGAAGATCATCAATATCAGGAAGGCAATTAGCACATCCTCAAGCAATGCAGAGGTCAGACAGATTCGGCTGCAATATCAAAAAGATACTGTCTATTTTGAAGCAATTGATAGCAACATTTTGGAAGACATAGTGCAGCAACTAAAATCGTCAACTTGCTATCTTGACACACTTCCCACATCTTTTTTCAAAAATGATGCAGCTCATCCAGAACGCTGCTGCCAGGATTCTGACTAGAATCAGAACATCTGAGCACATCACACCAGTCCTCAGGTCCTTACACTGGCTTCCAGTTACATTTAGGATTGATTTTAAAGTACTTTTACTCGTCTAGAAGTCACTCAGTGACCTAGGACCAAAATACATTGCTTCCAGAATCAGCTTCCAGAAGAGATCAGATGTGCTAAAACACTAGTCACATTTAAATCTAGACTCAAAACTCATCTGTTTAGCTGTGCATTTATTTAATGAGCACTGTGCGATCTCCGACCTGATTGCACTGTATTTTACGTATTCACTGTATTTTATGTAAAATTTTCTATTTCTAACCGTTTTAAATTCAAGTCAATTTTTAAATCATTTCCAAAGTTTTAAAATTGCTTGTTTTAGTTTTGTTCTTCATGATTATTTTACTTTATTTTATGTAAAGCACTTTGAATTACCATTGTGTACGAAATCTGCTATATAAATAAACTTGCCTTGCCTTACTACAGCAACCTCCCCCACCACACACACACACACACACACACACACACACACGCAAAATTGTAGAGGGCCTCGCATGTCAACTTTGCACAGGGCCTCTCACCCTCCTTGCGACGGCTCTGCTGGGGCATATTTTAAACAAAAGGCAGTGCAATATTTGCCCCGTCTCTTTTGATGTTTTCTGGACACTCTCTGTAAGAAATATTTGAATAAGAAAATGTATAAGTATAGAATATGATGCACTACAGTAATCACTGTATTTTCTCATTAACTATTTCTTTGCCTTCCACAGAATACATTTAGACCACTTAAACTATTGACTGGGTTTTAATCAGTTTCTGAGAAAAACAAAAAAATCTACCATAGCTTTAAGAGCCATGAATGTAAAGTACATGCTATAAGTCATCAAAATATATTTCAGCTTGTGATGCAATTCACAAACACTAAGCAGACAATCTAGCAAAAGAAAACCATGACAACAAAGACACATTGCAGTATTTTTGCAGAGTGTCTTAAGGTAAATTAACATTTAATGTCTAATACATATCTTTAAGAATGCAAAAACAATTGTTAGAGTTCTGAACAATAAAGAAAGGCTGACAACAGGAATGACCTGCCAATCAGCAAGAAGTCTTATGAACGTTTGTGCGATTTCTGTGTGACAGATGAGTACCTACAATACGAGGTTACTGGTTTTCACTAAACCAACTAAAACAGAAACTAAACAACCCTGAGTGTCACAGTGATATGACGCTAATATTTGTATTATTTGTTAATTTTGTTTTACCTGTGACAACAGTGTACAGATTGATCTTGGTGAAGGCAAGCTTCCCCTTCCCCCACTTCATACTGAAACAGGCCATGACCTCATTTGTCATCAACCTGTGGATACAAGAGTAATGCCCAAATAATTGATTATACATGACACATTATGAGGCAGGTATTATAGTTTGTGTTACGTGTTCATCATATCTAGTATAATGCAGATATCATACAGGTCCTCCAGTTGGTACTAGATTAAAAGTCATAGGCTCACCCAAACTGGCAGGTTTTTATCTTATTGCAGAACAACTGATATTGTGCCATTTCAAAATGTAAAACCAACACTATTTCAACAACTTGGCCTGTAAATATTAATTTCATTCATTTTCTCCTTGCTGGCAAAATTATAAGTGCAAAATTATAGGATAACAGAAGAGCACACAAGAAAACCAGAAGAATCAGATTAATGACCTTCAATCTATTAATATTTTAAATCTAATTAATGTAATATATTAAAAGATAAGTGTTCTAGCGGCTCATTTATAAATGAACAAAAAACATACCTTACAACAATATGGCTTCTTCAGACCATGGCAAGGAGATAAAAGCAAAAACAAAACAAATGTTATTACCTCATATAGTATAGCTCCACAACACCTGAAATCACACAATATTAAATACTATAATAGACCTCAGTGATAAACTTGAACCCCAAATATAAAACTAGAGCTTGTAGTAGAAAAGGCTGTTTTTGCTTAAATTAATAAAAAAAGGAGCCTCTTTACATCCTGTGTAGAAATCTGACAGCTAAAGGAGATAGCCTAATTACTCCCAAATTAATTAAACAACTTGTACAGCAAAATATTAAGTTACTATAAACATCTGCATAACTAATTCGCATGACACAATTGAAGGAAAAAAAAAAGCATCGAATCGATGGAATTTCATGATGAAAAGCTTAACGTTAAATTATCCGAAACAATAATAATATAATAATTAAAAACATACGTCTTAAGTTTAAACTTTATTTGAACTGTTTTTCAGCGCTAGATGGCTTTAGTGACTCAGGCGTTATTTCAGGGATATAACAGATAACGTTACCATTTTCTAATTAATTATCTCTACCCATCGTCTTACAGCTAAAACACTTCGATGTATTTGATACGTATTACAAGTAATATCATTATATAGGGGGGCATAAACACTTACATTATACATGATCTAATTTCCAGATATACTCACCACAGTTCGAGCTGTAAGTGCACTGCAGGCCGCCTGATAAATTGATGCCGATTCAAAAAAAGACCGCCAAGTAGTCGCAAAATGGCGCAATAGCGCGATGTCACCGCGTTGCATTATGTTTGGGCATGGGATTATGGGGGTTGGCAAAAGAATAAATAAATAATAATAATAATAATTCAAATAAAATAAACAATAATATACTTTAAATTAACTTGTATTATTCTGTACATTAGTGCTTATCCACAAAATCCATACACAGAAAAAGTTGAAGCATATCTTTGATGGATGAGATCAACATTTAAATATGAAATGATTTGTAATGGTCCATGTTTGGATCTTTTAACCGTACAATAATCCAAACACAAACCTCGAAAACAACACAGAAATGGGTCACTGAGCTCAAAACCAAGCTTCTGCTTGCTATAGCCATTCCAGTCCTCTGACCTGAACCCTACGGAATATGAGAGGAGTGAACTGAAGAGGAGAAGCACCAACATGGAGCTGGGAATCTAAAGGGTCTGGAGTGATTCTGGATGAAGGAATGGTCTCTGATCTCTTGTCAGGTGTTCTCTAACCTCATCAGGCATTATAGGAAAAAAAATTAGACCTGTTAACCTGGCAAATGGAGGTTTCAAAAAGTACTGAATAAAAGGGTGCCATTAATTGTGGCCAATGTGTATTAGAGAAAAACATTTATTTCATAATGATATTTCCCCCGTTTTAAATTCTTATTATCCAATGAAAGGATACATTTTTGTTAATTTTTTATATAAAAGTTCAAAACGATTATCAATGCAGATGAATTTTCACAGCCTTCTTTGATCATATTTACCAAGGGTGCTGATATTTTTGGCCACGACTGTAGGTGCGACAACATAAATTTCAAAAAGAACCATCAAATGAAGTGAAACCACTTTATTAAATAATAATAATAAAAAAAAAACAATAAATTGATGTTATAATTTGACGTTGTCAGTATTTGATGTCAATGTGACATTGGCTTGAGACGTTGGCTCGATGTTGGGTTTAGGTTAGTTAATATCACAACCTAAAAACAAACTAAAGATTAAAGTCAAATGACGTTATAATTTGACGTTGATTGGACGTTACCACTATGACGTCTTGAAGACATTGGATTTTGGTTGCCATACCTGACGACTAAACATCAGTATTTGATGTCAATGTGACGTTCGCTTGAGACGTTGTCTTGATGTTGGATTTTGGTTAGTTAATGCCACAACCTAAAACTAACTACAGATCAACATCAAATGATGTTTTAATTTGACATTGTGTAGACGTTGCCATTATGACGTCTAGGAAACATTGGATTTTGGTTGCCATACCTGACGACTAAGTATCAGTATTTGATGTCAATGTGACGTTGGCTTGAGACGTTGGCTCGACGTTGGATTTTGGTTAGTTAATGCCACAACCTAAAACTAACTACAGATCAACATCAAATGATGTTTTAATTTGACATTGTGTAGACGTTGCCATTATGACGTCTAGGAAACATTGGATTTTGGTTGCCATACCTGATGACTAAGTATCAGTATTTGATGTCAATCTGACGTTGGCTTGAGACGTTGTCTTGATGTTGGATTTTGGTTAGTTAATGTCACAACCTAAAAACAAACTAAAGATCAAAGTCAAATGACGTTATAATTTGACGTTGATTGGACGTTACCATTATGACGTCTTGAAGACATTGGATGTTGGTTGCCATACCTGATGAATAAACATCAGTATTTGATGTCAATGTGACATTGGCTTGAGACGTTGGCTCTACGTTGGGTTTAGTTTAGTTAATGTCACAACCTAAAAACAAACTAAAGATCAAAGTCAAATGACGTTATAATTTGACGTTGATTGGACGTTACCATAATGACGTGTACTAGATGTAGGATTTAGGTTGCCATACCTGACGACAAAACATCAGTATTTGATGTCAATGTGACGTTGGCTTGAGACGTTGGCTCGACGTTGGATTTTGGTTAGTTAATGCCACAACCTAAAACTAACTACAGATCAACATCAAATGATGTTTTAATTTGACGTTGTGTGGACGTTGCCATTATGACGTCTAGGAAACATTGGATTATGGTTGCCATACCTGACGACAAAACATAAGTTTTTGATGTCAATGTGACGTTGGCTTGAGACGTTGGCTCGACGTTGGATTTTGGTTAGTTAATGCCACAACCTAAAACTAACTACAGATCAACATGAAATGATGTTATAACTTGACGTTGATTGGACGTTACCATAATGACGTCTACAAGATGTTGGATTTTGGTTGCCATACCTGACGGCAAAACATCAGTATTTGATGTCAATGTGACATTGGCTTGAGACGTTGGCTCGACGTTGGATTTTGGTTAGTTAATGCCACAACCTAAAACTAACTACAGATCAACATCAAATGATGTTTTAATTTGACGTTGATTGGACGTTACCATTATGACGTCTTGAATACATTGGATTTTGGTTGCCATACCTGACGACTAAACATCAGTATTTGATGTCAATGTGACGTTGGCCTGAGACGTTGCCTCGACGTTGGGTTTAGGTTAGTTAATGTCACAACCTAAAAACAAACAAAAGATCAAAGTCAAATGACGTTATAATTTGACGTTGATTGGACGTTACCATAATGACGTCTACTAGATGTTGAATTTAGGTTGCCATACCTGACGACAAAACATCAGTATTTGATGTCAATGTGACGTTGGCTTGAGACGTTGGCTCGACGTTGGATTTTGGTTAGTTAATGCCACAACCTAAAACTAACTGAAGATCTACATCAAATGATGTTATAACTTGACGTTGATTGGACGTTACCATAATGACGTCTACTAGATGTTGGATTTAGGTTGCCATACCTGACGACAAAACATCAGTATTTGATGTCAATGTGACGTTGGCTTGAGACGTTGGCTCGACGTTGGATTTTGGTTAGTTAATGCCACAACCTAAAACTAACTACAGATCAACATCAAATGATGTTTTAATTTGACGTTGTGTGGACGTTGCCATTATGACGTCTAGGAAACGTTGGATTATGGTTGCCATACCTGACGACTAAATATCAGTATTTGATGTCAATATGACGTTGGCTTGAGACGTTGGCTCGACGTTGGATTTTGGTTACTTTATAACACAACCTAAAAACAACCAAATATCATCGTCAGCTGATGTTGGTCTTGGACGTCAATTTAACATTGTCATTAGACGTTGGCTTGACATTGAATTTTGGTTACCTGACGTCGCGACCTAAATCTAATCTAATATTAACGTCATATGATGTTGTGTGCCTGCTGGGAACCTTTTCGACATGTTCCCGTGTTGTTGTTGCTCAGCAGTGGCACGGACGTGATGTTGTCTGGGGGTTTGACAGAAGGAGCGTGGGACGGTGGATGGTGCTCGGGGTGGTGACTGAAGACTGTGACTCTGTAGTTCTGACATCAACTTTTTACGGAAGTCACAACAGTTCATGAAAAATCACAGCTACTTTATCAAGGCTGTTGTGCATTTTTCTTGGGACTGACTGTTTTGAAACATGTATGGTAGTTAAATAGCACTTAGACCCCAGTTATCTTGAAAAAAGCAGGAAATTTCAGTTTTGACAATATGGGACCTTTAAACCCATTATATAGAAGAACGTGGGCGTCACCATAAAATTCATCCAGGAAGGGGGCGTTACATTAGCAGTACTGTGATAATATTGATAACCATGGTCATTTTGGTCACTATAATCATGATGCAATTTCAATGTCATTTTCTCTCTAATAGTTATAGCTATGTAAAATAATTCTGATAAAAACTTTAAATACTTTAAGATAATAATTTAGGCTGAAGGGGTTTAGCTGACAAAAAAGTTTGAACACCGCTGTATTAGACAATATATAAAGCATTTTAATAAGTTTAAGCTACTCATTAGTGCATAACATCTGTAAAATCATTTGTAGGCTATATTTTTATAAAGTGCATAATTATATATAAATTAAAAGTATAATTATATTTGTAAGTAGGGCTGGGTGATATGACGATATAAATCGGATGGACGAAATTAAAAGTCTATCGATTCATATTGTTAGGGTTAGGGGAATGAAACGTCCAAGGTTCAAACCTAAGGTCTGAACCTGGTTGTGCTCGGTCCATCCGTCCACTGACCACTAAAGACCCATCCAAGCCAGGCCAAGTTCACAAGCACGCATCCCCTCTCATCCTTACATCTGATTGTGGGCACGACCTCCCGATCAAAAGCCTCCCAATGTGACCCAGGGTTAAGCAGCCCAGGGTTAGAGTGATTAGGGTTTTACCCAGGGTTACGCCACAGTGGTTACCAATGGTTAAGTTTAGGGCCAGGGTGGGTATAGCCACCGGGGTTACTAACGGGTAGGTTTAGAGCCAGGGTGTGTATAGCCATAGGAGTTACTAACTGGTAGGTTTAGGGCCAGGGTTGGTATAACCGCTGGGGTTACTAACAGGTAGGGTTTAGATTCAGGGTGGGTATAGCCATAGGAATTACTAACGGGTAGGTTTAGGGCCAGGGTTGGTATAGCCGCTGGGGTTACTAACGGGTAGGTTTAGATTGAGGGTGGGTATAGCCATAGGAATTACTAACGGGTAGGTTTAGGGCCAGGGTTGGTATAGCCGCTGGGGTTACTAACGGGTAGGTTTAGTGCCAGGGTGGGTATAGCCATAATAGTTACTAACGTGTAGGTTTAGGGTTAGGGTTGGTATAGCCGCTGGGGTTACTAACGGGTAGGTTTAGTGCCAGGGTGGGTATAGCCACAGGGGTTACTCACAGTTAGGTTTCGAGTTGTGGTGTGTTTTGCCATAGGAGAAGTATGCAAGTCTGAAAAGAGTCAAAAGGGTAGCAAAAGAGTAGAAAGATAGAAGAAAATAGATTCTCAAATTATGTCTCATTCAGTCCCCTCGGGTGCAGGGTATCCAGGCGTTTAATCCACCTACTCTCGGCCCTCAGGCGTTCTTTCAGAGACCATAGTGGGTTGGTTTGGAGCCCTGTAATTCGGAGGGAGTCGAGGCCATGAGCCAAAAAATGTTTTACTAGGAGCCTACGCTTCTCTATTTTGTGTACTATATTGTGAGCGTGTTGGTAGGCTCTTACTCTCAGTTCATTCTTGGTCTGGCCTACATACTGCTTTCGACATTTGAGACAGTATATGAGATAAATACAGTTTACACTCTCATGTGACAGAGTATTAGACAACTTGAAAATCTGGCCATTAAATCTGTTCTTGACCCATCTCGATGGGGTGAAATACTTGCATTTGCCTATACGGCCTTTAGGTGAAGGAGTCGAGAGCTTGCTCTGTACTAATACATCTAAAATGTTTTTGTTTCTCCTATAGGCCGCAATGGGTTTATGGTGTTGTAGGAAATTTGTGGAAGTCAAGAACTGTGAAAAATTTGATTTAATGGCCCGATTGAGCTGTGTACTAAAACACGAAAAATGCGTCACCAATGGAATAATTTTATTCCTGTTTGTCGTGTCCGGGGCGGGCAGAGGTTTAGGTGTGTCAAAAGATTTAAATACATTTCTCAAGAAAGAGCGTGAATATCCACGTTGTCTCAAGGCCTTGAAAAGAGTGTTTGTTGCTGTAACGAAGAATCTCTGTTCTGTGCAAATGCGTTTAAATCTGAGTAATTGTGACTTCACAATCCCCCTAAAAGTGTGTTTAGGGTGGAAACTGTGTTTGTGTAAGAGTGAGTGTGTGTCTGTGTTTTTAAAGTATACTCTAAAATCCAGCTTTCCTGTGGAGAGGAAGTTGGGGCCCTTATAGGACACGACATCCAGGAAATTGACCTCAGAATCATTAACTGTGAATTTAATCTTTATTGAGGCTTGGTGTGCATTCAAATGTTCAGTAAAAGTGACAAAATCAGCCATCGAGTGAGTCCAGACACCCCAGATGTCGTCAAGAAACCTATAATAGGCAAATGGTTTTTTCTCTGCCGAGGCTAAAGCAGACTCTTCCCAGTCCGCCATAAATATATTTGCGTACGACGGGGCAAACTTTTTGCCCATTGCTGTGCCTTTTATTTGTAAATAAAATTTGGAGTCAAATTCAAAGTCGTTTTTAGTTAAATTAATCTCAAGCAGTTTTAGAATGTACTCATCAGGTCTTTTAGAATCGGGAAATTTCTTCATGAACTTTTTGACCGCCTCAAGGCCAACTTGTGTCTCGATGTTAGTATATAAACTGTCAATATCAATTGTAAAGAGAATGGCACTTGGAGGAATTTTTAATCTGCCAATTTTAGAAATGAAATCATACGTGTCCTTTAGATAACTAGGGTGTCTGATAGAAAGAGGGTTAAGAAAGTGCTCCAGGTACTCAGCAATATAGTAAGTTTCACTGTTACAGTCGGAGACGATAGGTCTTCCTGGGGGTATCTGAAAGGGGATACTCCAGTTCTTGGGTTCCTTATGTATTTTAGGTAACAAGTAAAATCTTCTGGGTCTAGGTGGGCCGTCACCTATCAAATACTCTTTCTGAGCCCCATTAATGATTTTCTTAGAACACATCTCTTCTAAAATTTCTCTGACTTCGTCGATGGTCTCTGTATATATTGGTTCTTCAAGAGCCCGATAGTGGTCACTCACAGCTAGTTGTCTCTTAGCTTCATAAATATATTGATCTCTGTCTAGAATCACAGTAGAGTTACCTTTATCCGCAGGTTTTATGACGATATCTCTATTTTTTTGTAAATCTAAAATAGCTTTCATCTCTCCCTTTGATAAGTTTCTGTTTTCTTTAATACCCCAATTGATGTGTTTGTATGCATATAAATCCGCTCTAATAATGTTTGTTATTTCTTTTGGGAGGCTTGTTAACGCAGGCGACCAATCTGAGGCATGGGTAAAAGGGAGTTTCTTTTTCGAGATATTCTTTCCTTCAAAAAAAGTTTCTAATTTCACCCTACGATGATACGCTTGAAGGTCTTTTAACAATTCTATTCTTTGTGTCTTAAAACCATGCGGAGTAGGAATAAAAGAAAGTCCTTTCGTCAGTGCTGAGGTTTGTTCTTCACTGAGGGCCAGCGACCGCGAAAGGTTTATAATGAGTTTGTTAGGGCCACCTATTGGGCTTGTACTGGACGGCAGTTTAACGCTGTCATCCAGAGTTCAAGGATGGCCCTCGCTGTCGCTGGTTTCCAGTGGACACCATCACTTTCCACATGAAAGAGCGCTGACGGAAGTGCAGGTATGGAACTCAAGTGATTCTTTATATGAGTGTTCAAGTGCTCTAGTATACCCTGTTCCCCCTGGGGGAGGGTCCTTGAAAAGTTAATGAGAGGGAAGAGGATCTCTGTCCCAGGCATTCTCTTCTTTATAATACTGTGCGCCCTCTGCAGTTCAGTAGTGGCTGACATGCGGTACCTCTGTTGTCTGTTGTTAAGACCAAACGCAACGATAATTTTTTCCGGTACAGTCTCGAGTATGGCTTTCTCAATCAGAACGCCCGCATGGTGAATCTTCGCACCCGGGTAACTTTCTACCTGCAAATCGGGGCAGTTGGAAGCTGGGAACCTAGCTAAGTTCGAATCACCGATTATGATGAATTTTTTACTGATTTTAAGGTTCCAGTCTGTTAATTTACGCTTTGTATTGATATGTCGGTTGGGTAGACCCCATGGAGTCAAGGGTAGCATGGGGGCTTTTGTCGTCACACTTCGTGTTTGTGGTGTTGTGGGTGGCGGTGCCCTGTGCATGCTGGTAAATATGGGTGCAAGTCTAGGCAATTCAGGTGATGAGTGTTCAGATGCTGTTTCCCGATGTTCCGACTCCCCGATCTGTTGTGCTGCTTCCATTAAAAAGTCAGTTAAAAGTGCAGAAGGCTCAAGTTGTTGGTCTGAGTGGTCAGAGAGAAGAAGGTCGCTGGAGTGAGTCGACCCCGCCTTTTGAAAGGGACAAGGATATGAATCCTCCTCACCAACCGGAGCCAAAAGGGCCACCACAGGTCCCTCTAGCTGCTGGGGGCCGGTGAAACCTGTTTGTCGGTCCACCTCAGCAGGAACAGTAACCCGTGTTGGCCCCTCCAGAGGGGGCAGGATGTCGTTACAGTGCTTCTCTTTTCGGGCTTTTTTAGTTGGTCTTTGTTCGAGAGGAGGGGGTTCTGTCATTTGAATGAGGGAGAGATCTGGTACCTGTATGGGCTGGGGTTCTACCTCTCGTGTGTTTTCTACCTCCTGAGCAAGAAGGGGTTCAATAGCCTGTATGGGCTGGAGCGTTTCTTGGAGGCCTGCCGCAGGTATTTCCTCATCAAGTGGCCAATCCCCTCTAACTAATAAACCCGGAGAAGTCTGAATCTCAATAGTATGCGATATAATCTGGGGTCGAATCAGTGGGTCAATGGTGGTTAGTCGTGGTGGTGTTATTGTGGTACCTGCAAACTGTGCAGTGGTAGTGACAGGTGCACGTGTTACTCGTGGTGGTAAAACTGTGGTGCAAGCTGTCTGTGTGGTGGTAGCTACACCGCTGGTGGATGCGTGTCCGCCCCGTGTCACTACTTCTGCGTAGGTCGGTGCATGTGCAGTCCCAGCTCTGAGTGTAATAGAAGAGCTTGGCATTTCCGCCGTGATAAGAGCTTCAGCCTGCTCAATTGACTCTGGAGTGATTCGACTGTGAAAATTTCTATAAGCCCAGCCGGCAGCTATCTCAAATGCCTTTGGCCAATCATGGTGGTTGCTCTGTGTACGAACATTCTGTAAAGCTTCATCAATCAGAGTTTCGTAATGCTGTTCTAAAATGAGTTGTGTGGTAAATGACCAATTTTTCGCATTGCCCTCAAGCATTGTTCTAACCTGCTCCCCAGGAAATGCTGGTCTGACTGTGTTTGTAAGTAGCCGCGTGAGTCGCTGGAAAGTGATTGGTTGGTTGTCGGTCACTTTAGTTGTTACCTTACTCAAATGATGCACCAATCTGATGATGTCATAAAAGGATTTAATCGTATTTTTTAGTTCCGGCTGGGCTGGTGTGTACTCGTTGTTTGTGAACCTTTGAGGCCTTTCCTCGTTTCTGTAATTTTCTCGAGGAAAGTAGCGTGGGATTCTATCTCTTTCCCTCTTTTGTGAGGTTACTTGTCTGTCAATTGAGATATCAATATCTCTGAATCTCCCCCCATGGTTAACAAAGGAAACTCTTTTGTTTCGTTGTCTAGAAAAAGAGCGTGAGGGAAAATTATACATGGAACTACTCCTTTGAAATTGTGTTTGAGGTCTCGAATATGGGTGGGTGAAGTGATTTTGTTGTCGAGGAGGAGAGTAATCCTCCTCGACATCGTCTTCAAAAAATTCACGCTCAGCGTGTTCATCTTGTTCAATGAAAGGAGGAATTCTGTTTTGTGGTTTTGTCCCCCGTCTCTTTTTATTATTTCTTCTTCGCCCCTTTCTTCCAGTGGGAGGCCTGTTTGGGCCTGCAACCATCTCGTGACGTTCAGTGTTACTGGGAAATCTATCTGGACTTCTCACCAGTCTGGACTCTTCTTCATGGTATGCATCAAATCTCTGAGAGGACCCAGGCCTGGGTCCTCTAGCTGTATTTCTGAATTCCCTAATGTTACGACCATTTCTGTGATCAAACATTTGAGAATTTCTGACTTTATTTCTTCCCCTTTCTTTAGGAGTGAACTCTGTCTCGTCTGCACGAAAATGTGCCTTTGGATTTAGAGGAAAATAATGTCTGTTTGTTCCATTCTGAGCTGGAGAGCTGCTGGAGAGTCTGAGTCTGTAGCGTGGAGTGCTTCTTTGTCTCACACGACCTCTAAAGACATCCATCCTAACAGTATCTCATGAAATCCCAAAAATAAATCAGATGAATAAATGTGAGTAATCAAAATAAAAATAAAAATAAAAAGGAGAACAAGCCTATCGCGACGTTTCGGTATATATAATACCTTCTTCAGGCAGGCTTGTATATAAATGTAAACAAAAAAAAGAGAAAAGAGAGAAATATTATGTCTATACAATAAGAAGATATTTTATATTATATAAAAATATATACTTTTTAAATGAATCTGTCTAAATAGTGTTCTTTTTTGAAATTCAATATAACAGAGCGCTCGTCGTATCTGCACGTTCAACAAGTGAAGTGAGAGAGTGAGGCGCGCAAAGCGCGCCCCCCTTATATAGACTGCCGTTGAAAAAAAAGTTTTTTTGGAAAACCGGCTAAATAAAGCTCCAAACGGTCCAAATAAAATTCCAAATCGGCGAATCGTCAGTAAAGAAGCAAAAGAACAGATGCACAAAAAGATTTCTGTGAGAAAAACTTAAATTAAAGAGTTGCACGATGTTTTAGTGTAATTAGGTCACTCTCTCCTCCGCACACGGTCGAGCAAGAGCGGAGAAACAATGAAACAGCATAATCCACGAGCGAAAATGGCAATATAAAATCGAATTCTTGTTACAATTATACAGGAATGGTATGTACATGTAGCAAAGGTTGTGCTTGATCGTGATGATGTGAAAATATTTTTGTATCCGTGTTGTATATGGTGTTATTAATTTTTAAAGGGCTCCACTCATGCCGACGATATCGTATGACGTCATGACCCTCGTTCGTCGTGTGGAATGTTGTTTTTTTCACAGAAATCTTAGTCCTTTATACAGGAAAATGAAGATAATATGAATTGAACCAAAGAAGAGCACTTATAATTCCTTTATCAGTAAATATACTACTCAAAAACAGTGTGGAAAACATTTAAAAACTGTAAATCATGTGAAAAGAATTAAATAAATAAATTATATGTAAAAGAGAATCTCTGTAGTATTTTTTATGTTAAGTAGTGATCAAATCTGTAAAATATTGTAATGTAAGAGTCCAATATGAGTGTCCAGATCATGAAAAAAAATACTTATTTAAGCTTTTCAATGAAATCTTTATATTTTATATGATCAAAGAACACAAACATATCGATTTATGGAATATTTATTCATTTATTTAATCAATATACTCTCTCGGGTCAAATAATTGTATCATATTTATTTGTATGTGTATATTTATGAATAAATTCCCTTCACATGTCAGAAAAAAACAGGTTTTCCAGTACATCTTTTTATTATAATAATGAAAATAAATATATGAAATCTTTTTAAATCACACGGACTACACTCTTTGGGTCATGTTTATTTATATTTCTCCTCTGTGCGTGCAAATAACAAGATTCCTTTGTCTTTAGTCAGTGCTTATAGACCACCTGCATACAAACAACTGGTGTGTTACAGTTTAAATGATTTGTAAAATATTTTCCAACACACTGTTCTATTCTGCTGCAACCCAAAAGCTCTAGATCCCTTCATGATTTTTGTATAATGAGGAATATCATGAATAAAGGAAAGAAAAGAGTGACTCTTAACTGAATGTGACTTACTGAAATACTTCCACACTGCTTGCGATCTTATAGGAAAAACAGAGGGGCCCGTGCACTGCAAACAAGGCCCGACACGGACCAGTCCAAAGCTCAGAGACGGAGGCGCTGGCTGGTTAGGGGAATGAAACGTCCAAGGTTCAAACCTAAGGTCTGAACCTGGTTGTGCTCGGTCCATCCGTCCACTGACCACTAAAGACCCATCCAAGCCAGGCCAAGTTCACAAGCACGCATCCCCTCTCATCCTTACATCTGATTGTGGGCACGACCTCCCGATCAAAAGCCTCCCAATGTGACCCAGGGTTAAGCAGCCCAGGGTTAGAGTGATTAGGGTTTTACCCAGGGTTACGCCACAGTGGTTACCAATGGTTAAGTTTAGGGCCAGGGTGGGTATAGCCACCGGGGTTACTAACGGGTAGGTTTAGAGCCAGGGTGTGTATAGCCATAGGAGTTACTAACTGGTAGGTTTAGGGCCAGGGTTGGTATAGCCGCTGGGGTTACTAACAGGTAGGGTTTAGATTCAGGGTGGGTATAGCCATAGGAATTACTAACGGGTAGGTTTAGGGCCAGGGTTGGTATAGCCGCTGGGGTTACTAACGGGTAGGTTTAGATTGAGGGTGGGTATAGCCATAGGAATTACTAACGGGTAGGTTTAGGGCCAGGGTTGGTATAGCCGCTGGGGTTACTTAGGGTTAGGATTTCTGTAAGTCCAATCGACAGGTCCCGAGGGACCTGAAGATGGTTATGCACTGTCCATCCGTTCCACTGACCGCTTTGCAATGGTGTGGGATCAGGGGGGATCCCATCACAGACTCCTGTTTGCTCTACATAATTTTTTCTTTTGTCTTTTCAGGTCCCAGGATCATCCGTGAATCCGGAAGGTCAAAAGGTCAACCTTTCTGATATCGATGGCTGAATGAACTAAGCGGTGGAGATACAGATGTGGTAATGTATAATATTTTATGATACTTATTTATTTCCTTAATTATTGTTTATATATTTCTCATTAATCATTTATTTATTTATTTTCTAGAGCGTCCATAAGCGGGCTATTTACCCTCGGGCTATTTTGTGGAGGGCTGTTTTGCCCAGGGTTGTTCTGGGTAGGGTTAGTGGCCTGTCCGGGACTGGTCAGTACATGGACAATAGACCATCACAGACTCATATTTGCTCTATATAATTTTTTCTTTTGTCATTTCCGGTCCCAGGATTTTTTTTCCAATGAACTCAGCAGTGGAGATACGGATGTTGTAATGTATCATTTTTTATGATATTTATTTATTTATTCCTGCCCTCAATTATTACTTATATATTTCTCATTAATCATTTATTTATTTATTTTCTAGAGTGTCCATAAGCGGGCTATTTAGCCTCGGGCTATTTTGTGGAGGGCTGTTTTGCCCAGGGTTGTTCTGGGTAGGGTTAGTGGCCTGTCCAGGACTGGTCAGTATAAGGACAATAAAGAGAGGGTTGAAATGGTTAAGTTTAGGTACTGGTAGGGGTCGTGTGTCAGGGGGTGAAGCTGTCCAGGCAGTTGTGACGGGTAGGTGTTAGGTTTGTGGATGGGTCAGTCATCGAGGTTTTGACCACACCAGTCAAAGGATGGAGACTCAGGATTCATTCAGACCCCTGGGAAAACGCGTGTCCAAGCGTTTGATCCACTGAGCTTCTGCTCTGAGCCGGTCACCAAGGGCCCAGGATGGGTTGGCCTGCAAACCTGTGACTCTCAAGGCCGTCAGCCCGTGTAGCAGAAAGTGTTGTACCACGTGTCTGCGTTTTTCTATTCTGTGTGTGATGTTGTGTGCGTGCTGATATATGCGTACCCTTAATTCGTTCTTTGTCTGACCGACATATTGTTTATGGCACTTGGTACAGTACACCAGGTAGATACAATTGCAGGTTTCATGGGACAGAGATCTGGGAAGTTGAAATACTTTTTTAGAGAATCTACTGACCACTAGTTGTGCTGGAGTGTAGTATTTACATTTGCCAATACGGCCTTTGGTAGGTGTCGTACGAATCTTGCTTTGTACTAATTTATCCCGCAAGTTGGTGTTCCTCCTATATGCTGCTATTGGCTTATGTCTTTTTAAATAGTTGGTGGGTTCTAGGAACTTTTGGAAATTAGCCTTGAGTTCAAGGTTCAGCTGTGTGCTTTGTAACGAGAAATGGGCAACCAGCGGGAGTATTTTGTCCCTTTGGCCTGTGTTTTCCTCAGGAAGGGCCCGAGGCTTGTCAAAGTTTTTTAATATCCTTCTGAGAAAGGAACGAGAGTACCCCCTATGTTTGAGGGCAGAAAAGAGCGTTTGTACCGCTGAATAAAACGAGGATGGTTGTGTACAGATTCTTTTAAATCTAAGCAACTGTGATTTTATGATGCCCTTGAATGTGTGTTTAGGGTGAAAGCTCCTCTTGTGTAAGAGTGAATGGGTGTCCGTCTCCTTGAAATAGACTCTAAAATCGAGAGAGCCAGTTTCCAAAAATGTAGGTCCTTTATAGGAGACCACATCCAAAAAATTGACCTCCTTGGGGTCAAATGTGTATTTGATTTTGATGGACTTTTGATGTGTGTTGAGATGGTCAGTGAAGGTAACAAAATCCTCTTTAGAGTATGCCCATACTCCCCATATGTCATCAAGGAACCTGTAGTATGCATATGGTTTTTTAGTAGCTGAGGTCAAAGCCGATTCTTCCCAGTAGGCCATAAATATATTTGCATATGAGGGTGCAAATTTCTTGCCCATTGCAGTCCCCTTGGTCTGTAAATAGAATTTAGAATCGAATTCAAAGTCATTTCTAGTAAGATTGATTTCTAATAACTTGAGGATATAATTATCTGGCCTTTTGGGGTCTGGGTATTTTTCCATAAATGTTTTTACAGCTTTGAGGCCTACCTCGGTTTCTATATTTGTATACAAGCTATCTATATCTATGGTGAAGAGAAATGCATTTTTAGGTATTTTTAATGTTTTAACTTTTGATATGAAATCATAAGTATCCTTGAGGTAACTGGGGTGACGTGTGGATATGGGATTCAAAAAGTATTCAATGTATTCAGCTGTAAAATAGGTCTCACTGTTACAGTCGGAAACTATGGGTCTTCCTGGAGGGATTTCTCCAGGAATGCTCCATTTTTCAGGCTCTTTATGGATCTTGGGTAATAAATAAAATCTTCTGGGCCTGGGAGGGTTCTCTCCCAATAAATATTCTTTTTGTGCCCCACTAATTATTTTTTTATCAAGCATTTCATCCAATATCTCTTCAACCATGGTTCTAGTTTGTGGATATATGGCTCCCTCTAGTGTGCAATAGTGTTCCTTCACTGCCAACTGTCTCTGTCCTTCCCAAATATACTGACTTTTATCCATAATAACAGTTGCATTCCCCTTATCAGCAGGTTTTATGATGATGTTCCTGTTTCTTTGTAATTCTAGCAGAGCTTTTCTTTCTCCCCTTGTTAGGTTTTCTGTTGTTTTAAGACCCCAGTTTAGGTGCCTGTATGCATAGTTGTCAGCTCTGATTATTTGCGTTATTTGTTTGGGCAGGCTAGATAATGCTGGAGTCCAGTCTGAGGCTCCAGTGAAGGGAATTTTTTGTTTTTGACTCTTTTTGCCCTCAAAGAAAGTCTCCAGTTTGATTCTGCGGTGATAGGCCTGCATGTCTTTTAGTAGCTGTATTTTTTGAGTTTTAACTCCCATGGGTGTGGGAACAAAAGATAGGCCTTTAAGTAAAACCGCACGTTGTTCTTTGGATAGTTTGAATTTCTTTGAGAGGTTCACAATGAGTTTATTCTGGTCCTGTTTTGGACTCACATGAATTAACAGTTTAAATGCGTTTTCCAGTGTTGCAGCATGGCTTTGGCAGTGGAGGCCTTCCAGTGTATCCCATCACTTTCCACCATGAATTGTTCTGTGGGAAGTGGGGGGATGCAACTGGTATTTTTCTTTATGTGAGTGTTCAAGTGATCAATCATGATTTGCTCGTACAGTGGTAATGACCTGGTGAAATTGATCAGTGGAAAGAAGACTTCTGTGTTAGGCAGTCTCTTAGTGACGGCTTTGTGGGCTTTTTGCAGTTCTGTTATGGCCGCAATCCTGTACCTCTGCTGTCTGTTATTGAAGCCAAAGGATAGGATGATCTTTTCAGGCTGTACTCTAATTGTGGCCTTTTCAAACAGGTTAGCTGCATGCTGCAGTTTAGCCCCCGGGTAACTGTCTACCTGTAGATCAGGACAGTTGAGGGCTGGGAGTCTGGACACATTGGAATCACCAATTATCACATATTTTTTCTCAATTGTTAGAGTCCAATCTATCATTTTTTTGCACGTATTTATGTGTCTGGTAGGCCGCGCTATCGGGCTGTCTGGGCCTGTGGTCTGTACATTTGTGTTTGTTTCGTCAGCTGGTGCTGCAATTGGGAGATTTTCTGTTCTCCCTTCACTCCTGGGGTCTAGGCCCCCTGATGGAGTTGTATCAGAGGATCCCGCTGACCCACTGTTTCTGGACCCATCAGTGTGAGGTCTGTCAGGGATTTTTGTAGATGAGGTCTGTTTGGACCTCGTTTGGGGAATGCGATGTGAGGTGCTTGCCACACATTCTTCAGCCTCCATTGCTGTTTCTTGTTGTGCATCTGAACTGATGGTATCATCATACTCTGCCAGAAATCTAGATATGGGTGAGAGGCCCTGTGTGGGTTCATCTGGAGTGTCAGAGAACAGTAAAATGTTTAGTGGGGATGAATGATCTGAGCTCCTGAGCACCAACTGTTCCCCATTGTAATCTTCTTCCCCTGACAGATCCAGCTCTTCCATTGGTGCTCCCTCCTGTGGTGGAGGAGAAGCAGCATTCACCACTGGGCGTTGTTGCATTTTTTCTGAGGTGGCGAGAGCACCATCAAGGGGTGCTATTTGGACTCTACCTGGTCTAACTGTTCTTTGCTCTCTTGGGGAAATGGATGGGCCTTGTATGGGCCGAATAATTTTTTCTGGGTCTAATGGATTTTGTCCTTCATCATCGTCATCCAAAGACCAGTCTCCACGGTGTGGTGGAGGAGGAGGACCCTCAGTGTGTCCCCTTACCAGCAATGTGGGGGATGTTTGGACCTCTATGTGTTGTACACCCTTTTTGGGGCGCACAGAGACTTGTGGGGGTATTAGAGAGGGAGGGCCCTGGAGTCGAATAGGGGGAGCAACTGTAGCAGTGGGGGGTCTGGAGGCTGCTACTTGTGCATATGTGCGAGGGCTCGATGGTCCCTGATTACCTGTGCTTTGTGGTTGTGGCATTGTTTCCTCCTCGAATAATTCAGCTGTGATAAGAGCTTCTGCTTGTTCTAAAGTGTCAACGTTCACTTTGCCCCCGTAATTTTTCTCTGCCCAGGAGGAAGCTACCTCGAAGGCCCGAGACCAATCTGCTCGATCGGTCTGTTCGCGAATCTCCTTTATAGTGGATTCAATTAGAGATTCGTAATGCTGTTCGAGGGCCAACTGGGTTGTGTAAAGCCAATTTTTTGCATTTCCCTCCAGCAGCTGATTGACCTGTTCCCCTGGGAAGGCCGGTTTAACTGTGTTGATCAGTAAGCGGGTCAGTCTCTGAAATGTGATGGGTTGGTTATCCTCAACCTTTGTTGTGACCTTCCCCATGTGATGAACAAGTCTAACCAGTTGGTACATCAATTTGATGGTGTTTTTGAGCTTGGGAGGGGCTGGAACGAAATCTGTGTTGTGTTGTGTCATTCTCTTTTTAGTGTGATATTGTTGTTTAAATCTCTGTGGTCCCCTGTACACAGATGTGTCCGCATTATTAAATCCATCGTTATAGACAGATTCATTTCTTGCCTGAATGGTTTCGGTTCTCTGATTACGGCCTTTTTTGGCTCGTCTATCAGGAGGTCTGTATGGACCTGCGACCATTCTTTGTGGTTTATCAGTATAGGGGGGACGGCTGTGTGGGCTTATTATATGATCTGGTTGTTGAAACTTGTGGAATTTATTCCGAGAATTATACTGATTTGTGTAATGTTTGTTTTTGAAGTTCAGATCCTGTCTGTGTCTGTATGGATCACTGGATCTGTGCCTCATTCTCTGTTCATATCCTCTATTTTGAGGGTATGAGCTTTCAGAGTGAGGGGAAAACTTATTGTTTCTCCCTGTTCTATAGTTGGGTGTTATATCTCTCTGCCTTGGGCGAGTATATGGTGCAGGACGCTGCCTAACTCGTCCCCTGAAGCTTTCCATCATTTAACACACCAACAAAGAAATTTTGTTTTTTAGAGAATGAGGAAAAATCAAGGTTTTGAATGAAGGGAGTAAATGGAGAATAAAAATACTAGAAACAAAAAAAATAATAATAATGGAAAATAATGGATTAAGAAAAAAAATTAATATATAAAAAAATTTTCAAAAGGAAATGTATTTTTTTGGTATATTTTTATATATATATATTTTTTTTTTTTTTTTTGAAATTTTTTGTAGTTTTCTTCCAAAAATAATCACTTGTTCAAGCCAATCGCGACGTTTCGATACAATTAGTATCTTCTTCAGGCTAGCTTGAACAATAGTATATGAAACACCGGTGTAATATAGAGAAATAACGAGGATAATAGGAGATCGTTGAGAATCAACCTTCCGCAGCTGTGTTGAATGAGTGAGTGAGCTGCGTTAACGCACAGACCCTTAAATAGCCTACAGGTGGGCGTGGCCTGGGTCGTGCCGAGAAAGTGTTAAAATAAGCTTTTACAATTGTGTAAAAAATCGGGAAAGTTAACGATCTGCTGTAAGGGATGTTTTGTGAAGCGATCCGGTCCAGAAGTGAAGTTGAATGAAGAGATAAATGATGTTTACAGTGTGTTGTTCCATCCTTGCCGGCTGTATGAATGGGTGACGTCATCGTCTCCCAATTACGGAGTGGCGTCTTTTGAAAATGCATCCTGCGTCCATAGGCCAATTCAAATAAATACAATGTTTGCACAAGCACATAGATCCTTCAACAAATTAAAAGAAATTCAAATAAAGTGTCCAAAGCACATAGATCCTTCCAAAAAATTCAAATAAAGTGTCCAAAGTATATACTTTTGTTCAATTGTGTATAGTTATATTTCTGGTGGGCATTGGGTGAATTTAAAAGGTGTATATCTTACTTATGTGATTTTATAATCATATATTATGTTGTTTTGATGTTTTTTTTGTATAGGACATTTTTTTCAAAAATTTTTTTTTTTTTTTTTTTTTTTTTTTATATAGAAGTATCCATATGATTTTATAATATTATAGTATATGTTGTGTTGTATACCTTATTTTTCTGTATGGTTCAACATTGTGTGACAATATTTATCAAACTTATTTATGGTTTTAATACAGAGAGAACATTTTTTTTAAATTGTTCTTAAAAAGAGTTGTCCTGGTGAGTACCCTTACCAGTGTGTAAAGTCATAGAGATCTGTTTTATTATTTTTTATTATTATATTAATTTATTTATTATTGTATTAGAGACAGGGATAGGAAGTCTGAGGTGAGATCTTTACCTAATCCCAACCATTTTCCAAAGTTCAGAGAGGGAGGCTCGGGCTGGGATAGGATTTCTGTAAGTCCAATCGACAGGTCCCGAGGGACCTGAAGATGGTTATGCACTGTCCATCCGTTCCACTGACCGCTTTGCAATGGTGTGGGATCAGGGGGGATCCCATCACAGACTCCTGTTTGCTCTACATAATTTTTTCTTTTGTCTTTTCAGGTCCCAGGATCATCCGTGAATCCGGAAGGTCAAAAGGTCAACCTTTCTGATATCGATGGCTGAATGAACTAAGCGGTGGAGATACAGATGTGGTAATGTATAATATTTTATGATACTTATTTATTTCCTTAATTATTGTTTATATATTTCTCATTAATCATTTATTTATTTATTTTCTAGAGCGTCCATAAGCGGGCTATTTACCCTCGGGCTATTTTGTGGAGGGCTGTTTTGCCCAGGGTTGTTCTGGGTAGGGTTAGTGGCCTGTCCGGGACTGGTCAGTACATGGACAATAGACCATCACAGACTCATATTTGCTCTATATAATTTTTTCTTTTGTCATTTCCGGTCCCAGGATTTTTTTTCCAATGAACTCAGCAGTGGAGATACGGATGTTGTAATGTATCATTTTTTATGATATTTATTTATTTATTCCTGCCCTCAATTATTACTTATATATTTCTCATTAATCATTTATTTATTTATTTTCTAGAGTGTCCATAAGCGGGCTATTTAGCCTCGGGCTATTTTGTGGAGGGCTGTTTTGCCCAGGGTTGTTCTGGGTAGGGTTAGTGGCCTGTCCAGGACTGGTCAGTATAAGGACAATAAAGAGAGGGTTGAAATGGTTAAGTTTAGGTACTGGTAGGGGTCGTGTGTCAGGGGGTGAAGCTGTCCAGGCAGTTGTGACGGGTAGGTGTTAGGTTTGTGGATGGGTCAGTCATCGAGGTTTTGACCACACCAGTCAAAGGATGGAGACTCAGGATTCATTCAGACCCCTGGGAAAACGCGTGTCCAAGCGTTTGATCCACTGAGCTTCTGCTCTGAGCCGGTCACCAAGGGCCCAGGATGGGTTGGCCTGCAAACCTGTGACTCTCAAGGCCGTCAGCCCGTGTAGCAGAAAGTGTTGTACCACGTGTCTGCGTTTTTCTATTCTGTGTGTGATGTTGTGTGCGTGCTGATATATGCGTACCCTTAATTCGTTCTTTGTCTGACCGACATATTGTTTATGGCACTTGGTACAGTACACCAGGTAGATACAATTGCAGGTTTCATGGGACAGAGATCTGGGAAGTTGAAATACTTTTTTAGAGAATCTACTGACCACTAGTTGTGCTGGAGTGTAGTATTTACATTTGCCAATACGGCCTTTGGTAGGTGTCGTACGAATCTTGCTTTGTACTAATTTATCCCGCAAGTTGGTGTTCCTCCTATATGCTGCTATTGGCTTATGTCTTTTTAAATAGTTGGTGGGTTCTAGGAACTTTTGGAAATTAGCCTTGAGTTCAAGGTTCAGCTGTGTGCTTTGTAACGAGAAATGGGCAACCAGCGGGAGTATTTTGTCCCTTTGGCCTGTGTTTTCCTCAGGAAGGGCCCGAGGCTTGTCAAAGTTTTTTAATATCCTTCTGAGAAAGGAACGAGAGTACCCCCTATGTTTGAGGGCAGAAAAGAGCGTTTGTACCGCTGAATAAAACGAGGATGGTTGTGTACAGATTCTTTTAAATCTAAGCAACTGTGATTTTATGATGCCCTTGAATGTGTGTTTAGGGTGAAAGCTCCTCTTGTGTAAGAGTGAATGGGTGTCCGTCTCCTTGAAATAGACTCTAAAATCGAGAGAGCCAGTTTCCAAAAATGTAGGTCCTTTATAGGAGACCACATCCAAAAAATTGACCTCCTTGGGGTCAAATGTGTATTTGATTTTGATGGACTTTTGATGTGTGTTGAGATGGTCAGTGAAGGTAACAAAATCCTCTTTAGAGTATGCCCATACTCCCCATATGTCATCAAGGAACCTGTAGTATGCATATGGTTTTTTAGTAGCTGAGGTCAAAGCCGATTCTTCCCAGTAGGCCATAAATATATTTGCATATGAGGGTGCAAATTTCTTGCCCATTGCAGTCCCCTTGGTCTGTAAATAGAATTTAGAATCGAATTCAAAGTCATTTCTAGTAAGATTGATTTCTAATAACTTGAGGATATAATTATCTGGCCTTTTGGGGTCTGGGTATTTTTCCATAAATGTTTTTACAGCTTTGAGGCCTACCTCGGTTTCTATATTTGTATACAAGCTATCTATATCTATGGTGAAGAGAAATGCATTTTTAGGTATTTTTAATGTTTTAAACTTTTGATATGAAATCATAAGTATCCTTGAGGTAACTGGGGTGACGTGTGGGATATGGGATTCAAAAAGTATTCAATGTATTCAGCTGTAAAATAGGTCTCACTGTTACAGTCGGAAACTATGGGTCTTCCTGGAGGGATTTCTCCAGGAATGCTCCATTTTTCAGGCTCTTTATGGATCTTGGGTAATAAATAAAATCTTCTGGGCCTGGGAGGGTTCTCTCCCAATAAATATTCTTTTTGTGCCCCACTAATTATTTTTTTATCAAGCATTTCATCCAATATCTCTTCAACCATGGTTCTAGTTTGTGGATATATGGCTCCCTCTAGTGTGCAATAGTGTTCCTTCACTGCCAACTGTCTCTGTCCTTCCCAAATATACTGACTTTTATCCATAATAACAGTTGCATTCCCCTTATCAGCAGGTTTTATGATGATGTTCCTGTTTCTTTGTAATTCTAGCAGAGCTTTTCTTTCTCCCCTTGTTAGGTTTTCTGTTGTTTTAAGACCCCAGTTTAGGTGCCTGTATGCATAGTTGTCAGCTCTGATTATTTGCGTTATTTGTTTGGGCAGGCTAGATAATGCTGGAGTCCAGTCTGAGGCTCCAGTGAAGGGGAATTTTTTGTTTTGACTCTTTTTGCCCTCAAAGAAAGTCTCCAGTTTGATTCTGCGGTGATAGGCCTGCATGTCTTTTAGTAGCTGTATTTTTTGAGTTTTAACTCCCATGGGTGTGGGAACAAAAGATAGGCCTTTAAGTAAAACCGCACGTTGTTCTTTGGATAGTTTGAATTTCTTTGAGAGGTTCACAATGAGTTTATTCTGGTCCTGTTTGGACTCACATGAATTAACAGTTTAAATGCGTTTTCCAGTGTTGCAGCATGGCTTTGGCAGTGGAGGCCTTCCAGTGTATCCCATCACTTTCCACCATGAATTGTTCTGTGGGAAGTGGGGGGATGCAACTGGTATTTTTCTTTATGTGAGTGTTCAAGTGATCAATCATGATTTGCTCGTACAGTGGTAATGACCTGGTGAAATTGATCAGTGGAAAGAAGACTTCTGTGTTAGGCAGTCTCTTAGTGACGGCTTTGTGGGCTTTTTGCAGTTCTG